>JARHVA010003605.1:1282500-1775000 GCA_037957365.1 Torreya grandis | reverse complement strand
GATAGATTAGAACAACCCTGCTTACTACAAACATATTATTGATGCAAGGTGAGTAGCATGAAGTTACATGTCATAGTAAAAACTATTGGGAGAAAATGGGACCTAAAAACCCTACTTTTCATGAACTTTTATTTTTGGATTAACACTTAAAATCCTCCCAAAAGAAAGTATATTAATATAATTTGATAGTATTATGTGACCTTGTCATTTTTAGGATTTAAGATGTTATACTTGGGTGTTTGTGTCAATTTATCTTTTTGTTACAAGATACTGAGTCAAAATATCTATTTTCTTATTATAACATGTCAAAACAAGTCTTGTTTTATACATCACTCCATTGTTTGAGGAGGTGTAATGCCATCCATTTAACAACATACCTTTTCCTTAGTATTTTGACAAATCTTCATGTGTGTGTCACTTGATTAAAAAGGGTAATGTTATGCTACCCAATTCATTTCACAATATATGCCTTGGAGTCTTGAAACAAAAATTTGATCACATCTTCAGATCACAATAACATTTTTACATTGCTCAAATCATTTCATAAACTTATTTTCCTTGTGTCTAAATTCTAATTTCAGATTTAACATCATGTGTGTGCCTTTTTTATTTTTTCTTAGTGTAATTATGCCCTTCAATTTTGTCTAACTTATTATTCATTCAAGAAGCTTAATTTTATATATTTAGTTAGAAATTAACCTTGACAAGTTCAAATCCAAACATTGATTTATTTGTGTTTATGTCTTGTGTAATTTTGGTCTAGACATCAATCTTTATCTTTTGCATTACGTAACTTACGTTAATTATTTACCCAATTTAAAAAATATTATTTGTGCCTTATTTGGGAGAAATAGTCTATCTCCATATGCCTTTTGTTTCATGCCTTATACCAATTGACCAATTTCATGTCTAAAGTTGAATGCCTAAGTTATGTCAAAGTGTTTCAGATTTATTAGATCAAAATCTCTCACCTTTTTTTTAAGTCTAGATTTTGTGCCTTTTCTAAAATACCTAGCATATGTATTTTTTTGAGCCTATATTTTATGCCACATTTGACCAAAAGACCTAACAACTTTTGTTTTCTTAGCTTAGACTTGTTTGGAATGCCTTGTACCTAGAGTTTAGCATTCTAATTTTTAGTTCATCCATTAGACCTTTTTGTTTAAGACATTTGACATTAGACTAGTTTATAACAAGTTTTAACATAGACCATTTTGGAGATGCAACTCCATCCCTTTAACCAAGGTAGACCAAATTCAAACCATTTATCCTTTGGACATTATTTTTTAGAGTTTATATAACTCTAGGCCATTTTTGTGGAACATTCATCATTAATTTGAATATGTCTCACTATACTCATAGTGGAGTCATGTACAATCCATGATATGATAATGTGGTTGTACACGATGAATTTTTTCAAGACCTCTATGGTGATGACATAGTTTTTGAGATGGATCCTTATCCACCTTATAACACTCAATCAGGGGAATAAATTCAAGATATTTTAGCTCACTATTTGGTTAAAATGCCTCCAAACTCAGAGTAGGACCAAGAAAAAATAGTTTATTACCTAGCTAGCATACTATTGGTTGTGGACCAAGTTTAAAAACAACTATATTATGTTATGATGCCATCAACATATGATCCATATTTTTTTTAATTGTCAATTGCTTGAAAACAAGGATGAATTTTTAATCAAATCCATAAAGGTAGGGTCCAAGTTTCCAAAAAACTTCCCCCACAAAAATTTGCTTAGTCTAGTTAGAGTCCCTTATAACATACCTTACTAAAAATAGTCCTCTTATATCAATCCTCAAGCTCTAGTGCCAATGTCATACCAAGATCCATGTATGCTTGACATAGAAAAAGGATTCATGGAGGACCACTTCATATAGATGTAGATAACATACCAAACATATTTAACCTTAGCACATAATTTTAATAACATGACCATGTCAAATACTTCACTTATCAAAATAGCTCCTTTAATAAGAGTCTTAATAGAATTAATAGGCCAAGATAATTTGGGTGTAGAACTATTCACACAAAGCACTTCAGTTGGAGACATATTCAATTCTCTAGCCATTGAAGAAGTTTCTACTGCTTTCATGTTTATGAATGTGCCAAACACTATGGATAACATGCAAGTGTCATCCAATCCAAACCAAAGTGGTGTGACTACATAAACAACTAGTTTGCAACAAAATGTGTCTTTAGTAAACACCATAAGTGGTTCACAAATGTATGTGGAAGGAACTTCTACCTCTAAACCATAATATGCTACCTCTAATCCTTAACTAGCTACTTATTCAAGTAAACAACTATAAGTATTAAGTATTCAAGCTCAAACTAGTGCCTTGCCTCAATAAAACATGATGAATGTTACTCCACCACAACAAGTGATGACTAACATTCCACAACAACATGCACAATCTAGTATACCAATGTAGTAGAGGTAGAAAATCCCTCCACTTCAACAAGGGTAACCAATGTTCCACCTTGTTAGGTAGTGACAAGTATACCTCTTTAATCATAGACCAACATACCATTATAATCATACATAATGTCTAGTCAACAATGTACATATATTAGTTAGTGACAAATGTTGAATGCTAAAAAAACATATACTTCACAACAAGTGTTTACATGAAAATGAGGTACCATTATCCCATAATCACCAACCAAGTAATAAATTCCTTTTGTTCCAAATATACAACAAATTCAATGATAGGGCCTTGTGTCATAACAAGTTCCCCTTTTTCAGCCAGGTATGACTAGTCAGTAGCAAGTCCCTACTCAACCTCATTAGGTATAGTACTTCACCTAGAGCCATATCATCCATAATTTACCCAAATCCAGGCCTATTTATCAAACCCAAACTAGAGTATCACATCGTAATGCATGAAATTTCAACAATTACATCCTAATTTATGAATGCATATTCCTGGTTAATTTTCTAGCCAAACCAACCTTCCATAGCAAACCATGTCTCCACTATACCCTAGTTAAAATAATCCACTTTTGACCACCTAGCCTCCACCTCAATATAATGTTCCATCAATTTTATTTGCACAAGAAATGTATTAGATGACGGATGTAATTACCACCATCCAAGCTAGGAAACAAACCAAGAATTTTAAATTGGATGACGTGTGTTCCTACCCATTCAAAATGGAGTATCTACAAATACCATGATACAAACCACTAAAGTTTAAAAAATATAAGGGTAAAGGAGACCTAAAATACCATGTAATTAAATTCTTTGTTGTTTGCCAACTAGTGGCTTACAATGACATATATCTCCTACTATTGTTTCCTTTAAGTATATCAAGACAAGATTTGGAATAGTTTCTAAAATTGATGAAGAAATCAATATCCAATTTTGATGATCTTTTGAACAATTTTGTGTAACATTTCTCCTACAATCTCAAACATGAGATTTTATTGGTATATATGACTCAAGTTAAATAGAAGTCTAGTGAAAGTTTTTCAAGCTATCTATATCAATGAAGAGCATTTTTTAGCCATTTCACCCATAGCTTACCAGATAAATTATCCACTATACTTACCAAAAACTTGCATAGTAAGATATCTTACCATCTAGAGCTGTAACATGCACACTATCAAAGGATTCACCAAGGTCCAAATAACGAGGATGCATGAGTCATGGTTGCATGGGATGAAGCAAGTGAATACCACAAAATGCTAAAGTAAATGAAATCAAACAAGAGACAATTACATAGACAATTTAGAGAAAAGCCAATATTTCATTAACATAAGATAGCCAAAGTGAAGAATACATATAGGAGAGCACGTAAGTAACTCCTCCACAAAAGGTGGTCAAAGCACCCCAAGAATATCCTGTAACTCCTCCATGAAAGGTGGTGACAAGGTGCTAAGAATAGAGAAGTAACTCCCAGACCTAGAATAGTCGGTCAAAGGAGTTACTTATGACATTCTTATAACACCTATGACACATCTATGACACACATCTCCACATAAGCTAGCCTATCCCACGAATGTAGGAAAACTCCATGTATGCACAAATATATAATTTCCCTAATTAAATAATAGGGAAAAATAAAAACCTACACTAATACCCCCCAATAAGCGCAGCTTAAGTGGGTAGTGTGGAAATATAAAATGGGTCCTGACAACTAGGCCTATTGAGGTACCCATGTACAAATGCAATCTCCCATAAGATAGAGAAAAGGAGAAAACCCGTAGGAAAAAACTCCCCCCCAAAAGAGAGACATAAAAGAAATGAAGAGGCTAGTGGCCCCCCAAAGAAGATGCTACTGCAGATGTAGACTGCACCCCAAGAAGAGCTCGTAGATGAATGAACTTGCTCTCGGTGAAAGGTTTGGTTAAGATGTCTACAACCTACTCCAAAGACTAGAAAAATATCAAGTCAATGACCTAACTATGAATAAGCTCCCAAATGAAATGCATGTGAATCTATTTGTGCTTGGTCCACTGGTGCTGAACCAGATTCTTACAAATCTGAATGGTACTCTAGTTGTCACAATAAATGATGGTGGGTTGCCTGATAGGAATGCCAAACTCAGAAAGTATCCCTAAAGCCAAATAGCCTTAGTAGTTGCATTAATAGCTCCCATGTACTCTGCCTCTGTGGATGATATAGAAATAGCATTTTGCTTCTTGCTAGACTAACTGATAGGACCAAAACATAGAGAGAAACTATAACCAAAAGTGGACTTGTGAGTCTATGAATCACCAGCCTAGTCTGAATCTATATATCCAACCAAGTCAACCTATATGCCAAATCTATAATGAATCCCATATCTATGTGAACCCTATATGTAATGCAAGATCCTCTTAGCTACTTTCCAATGCAACTCATGAGGTTCCTGCATAAATCTGGAGACAAGTCCCACTACATATGATATGTCAGGCCTAGTGTGAGTCAAGTAGATGAGACTGCCAACAAGTTATTGATACCAAGTGACATCAACTAATGGTGAAGAATAGTCAACCTCAAGCTTGAATCTTGATAGAAAGGGAGTCAGAGATGGCTTGCAATCAGCCATGTGAAACCAAGACAATAAATCAAGAGCATACTTAGGTTGTGTAAGAGAAATCCCTAAATCTAACTGTGAGATCTCGATGCCAAGGAAGTAGTGCAACAAACCCAAGTTTTTCATGTCAAATATATCCTAGAGAGATGCCTTAACCACTAAAATAGCTGATGAATAACTCTCGGTGATCAAGAGGTCATCAACATAAAAAATTAGAATCAAGAGCAAGTCATCCTACCACAAAAAGTAGACATTAGGATCAGAATGGCACCTAGTGAAACCTGTTGTGAGAAGGAAGGAATCCATCTTGGCATACCATGCTTGAGGGGCTTATTTGAGACCATAGATAGATTTTCTAAGTTTGCATACTAAGGAAGAATCCTAAATAAATCTTGGTGGCTACTCCATGTAGATCTCCTCCTCTAGGTCTCTGTGAAGAAAGGCACTCTTCACATCCATCTGGTGCACATCCCAACCATGTGCTACGATAATAGCTAAGGTGAGTCAGATAGAAGTCATCTTTACAATGAGTGCAAAGGTCTCTGAGTAGTCAATGTCTACCACCTATGAGAAACCCTTGGCAACCAATCATGCCTTATACTTATCAACTGACCCATCTGCTACAAATTTGGTCTGATATATCCACCTACATTGAACCATCTTCCTTCCTTTAGGAAGTGAAATCAAATTCCAACTGTGATTTTTGATTAAGGAAGAATATTCTTCCTCCATAGCACTATCCCACTCAGGTACCCCTAATGCCTCTCAAAAAGTCTGTGGATCTAAAACTGAAGCAAAGAAGGCATGTGGATCTCTCTAAAAATCCCCCTAGTTCATCTGTCATCTGTAGGATCTCCTGCCCAAGTGCCAGCACTCTCAAGTGTCTGTCTGGCCCAAAGTGGCCCAAAAGTGGATGGGTCAGGTGCTAACTCCTCATCCTCTGACTAACTAGAGTTGGATGACTCTACATCACTATCCTCACTGTCTAAACTTGAAGAAGAAGAAGATGTCTCTAGCTTAAGAACCTATTGTGGCTGATCTGAATCTGATGAGGAATCATCATGAAGAAGTAGATCTGATGAGGGAGAAGAAGTGCCAAGTGTTGAGTCTCTAGGACTCTCCTAAAAATGGACACTTCTCTCGATGAACAACTCATGAGTGATTGGATCTAGAAGGCGATACCCCTTAAAACCATCCAGATATCCTATAAAGATGCAAGGCTTGGACTGACATTTCATAGCTTTGCATTTCTTCTTCAATATGCAGGCCATGGCTGGGGATCTAAAAACCCTAAGGTATTAAACATTAGGTTTCCTTTTATGCCAAGCTTTAAAGCGTGTTATCCCTTTCAAATCTTTGTGAGGAACCCTGTTTTGAATGTAGCAAGCATAATTGATGGCTTCAGCCTAGTACAATAGTGTTAAAGATTTGGAGTGAATCATACAGCTACCCATCTCTTTCAAGAACCTATTTTTGCATTCTTTAACCCCATTCTATGAAGGACTATAAGTGACTGTGCACTACAAATTAATACCTTCTGTGGTGCAAAACTGCTCAAACCTATTGCTGACATACTCCCCTCCATTATCAGTTCGAAGAACCTTGATGGATTTCTCACTCTGTTTCTCAACAAGAGCCTTGAAGTCTAGAAAATTTTTAAACACTTCAGACTTTTATTTGAGAAAATATATCCAAGTAGAGAAATCATCAATGAAAGTGAGGATGTACTTAGCCCTTGTGAAAGATGGTTTGGGAAAGGGTCCTGATACATCACTGTGGACTAACTTCAAAGGTTGTGAAGCCCTCTAAGCTTTGCCTTTGTCAAATTTTGCTTTAGGATGCTTTCCAAGGTAGCACCCCTCACAAAGTCCTTTTAAGAATTGGACACGAGGCAAGCCAATGACCATGTCATTTTACAAATTTGTTCAAGGTAGTGGTAGTTAAGGTGGCCAAACCATTCATGCCATAATTTGCTAACTCTATCTGAATGAGTCAGCAATATTGTTGGAGAAGAATTAGGTGCAAAATGTGAGGTGTATAACCTTGCTTGGTGATCTACCCTACCCACTACCACTATAGTATCACTATGTAACTCCTTGATAGCCACTAAATCTGGTAAAAACTCAACTCTCATGCCCCGACCAATGTGAGTGATTTGATACATTGATAGGATATTGGTTTAAAGAGAAGGAACACTTAGAACATTATTGAATTTTCCTCCTTCCATTTCAACTGGCCCTCTCCCTACAACAAAAAATGATGTGTCATCAACCAAACTAATTGAAGTCATGCTACAAGGCTCTAAAGATGAAAACTCAACTAATGAAGAGCCCATGTGGTGAGAAGCACCCAAATTAATGACCCATGAAGATGTAGAAGTTTTTGTAGCTACAAGGGCCTTGCCCTTTTCTTTCTCCTTACCCTTTCATTTTGCCTTAGTAGAATCTTGGGTAGATGAATTTTGCTTGATGGACTCAGGAACACCTATGTTGTGCTTCTCTAGAAGATGAGTTAGGTGATCTATTTGTTTCTTCATGCATTTGTGTTTATCATGCCCTATCTTTTTATAATAGGCACACTTAACCTTCTCCTTCTTAGGTTTAGCATTGGAGGAGGAAGACTCAGTGTTGTTTTTGGCAGGATTGTTTTCTTTCTTCTTCTCCTGGTCCTTGTTCTTTTTCTTCTTCTCCTTTGTTGAAGTCTTATCCTTACCATTTCCATCTATAAAATCTTGGGGTTGAGTAGACTTCATTGTGCCCATTTTAATTATCTTATCTTGCTCCCTAGTCAAGTCGGCAATGAATGAATCCAAAGAAGGCATTTTTCATGTAGCGCCAAGGGCACTTTTTGTGGCATGGAAAGTGGAGACAAAGACTGAATAGCTTGGACCTAACTTTGTGAGAATAGAAAAGATGAGTTGATCATATTTCTTCTCTATCTTGCATTCTTTCAATTATAATTTAAGGTCCTTAAACTTAGTGAATAAGTCCTGTAGGGTGTCAAAGTTGCTAGGACTTAGACTTATGAGTTCGTTTTCGAGTTCATAACCTCTCATCTTATCAAGCTTCCCAAATAAGGTTTCTAGGGTGTCCCATATGTCTTTAGGAGTCTTGGAGATTTCTAAATGGAAGAGAAATTTTGGAGATACGAACAAGCTCAGTAATCCATAGGCTTCATCACTATGGTTGTACCACTTGACCTTTTCAGCATCAGTGCTGGGCTCTACTTCGGTACCCATGGTGATCCTATACAACCCTTTGCTTCTAATAATGATTGACATTTTAACCTTAAATTCATGATAGTTGAAGGGTGTTAGGGGTTTAAGCTAAAAATAATCCATTTTAAGCTAAATTTAGGTGAAGTTGTGTTGATTGCAAGTTGTGAAATTATGTAGAAAGGAGAATGAAAGTAAAGATTGCAAGTGCTGAAAAGAAATCACACCCCCCAAAAATATTGAGCCCCCCCCAAATATGCAAGTGCATGATCAAAATATGTTGGGCTCAGCTGAGAATGTGTCTTAGAGCAATCAGTGCAAGAATTTAAGCAAACAGGACGTCAAACCCAGCCAAAAATGCGTCCCAAGAGACCCAAATTTTAGGCACTTTATAAACTAGTGCATTTTTAACAAATAAGAAGCCTACACTATGGATAATTGAAATACAAACACTTTTTCAAAAAATAGCACCTAAATCTGAGCTACCATTTGCAAGATATTAAAGATTTAATTTCTTGTAAACTAGTGTTTTTACAAAAAAATAACACTAAAACATTAAAAAAATGCCTATTTTGAGAGAGAAAGTGTCATTCCAACCACTCGTTGGACTCGTCACAGAGCGAGGAATCCAAAAGAGGTATTTGTGAGGGGGAATTGGCCTCTTGCCAACTCAGGCCTCACCCTTTGTCTTCGACAATCGAATATACAAGCTTTAAAAAAACTCAAATATTGCTCAATCAAAGAACCCCCCCCCCCAAAAAAATGATTTGGAACTTTATATTAGTGCATTTACAACTGCCACTAGTAAGAAATACTAAGTGATCTTTATTTCAATGCATTACAAAACCCTCATGAAGAGCATATGCTGAAAACACAACTTTGGCATAATATCCAAAGAAATAAATAGTAGCACTATGATTTACTCAAAAAATCATGCACTTTCAAAAAAAGAATTGTCTCGATACGAGGTCTTATGTGAAAGTTATGATCCTCTGAAGTTCCCAAAATGAGAACTGTGCAATGTCACGACTGAAAATATGCTATTTCTGAAAATCTTAGCATCAAAATCAAAAAAATCTACACTAGTGCATAGAGCATGAAAAAGTAGCTAAAAAAAAATCATGGGAAAAGGAGTCCATATGAGCAAGAACAGAGCATTTAAAAACTGTCTTCAAAATTGCAACTACCAACGGAGAGGGGTCCTATTGTAGCTTTCTGAGCACATTTCTGCAAAGTATACAAAATGTATGAAAAAACTAAAAGATACCTAGATAGTTTTTCTGGGCTTCAAACAAAACCCAGAAGGCATTTTTCTTGCTGATTTATAGATTATGCAGATCTAGTGTAAAATAGATGCCTTTAGTCAGAAAAATGACCCCAACAACCAAACAATGGCATGCAAAGGTAGAATCAGCTACCAAGAGATTTCAAATGCATGTGACAACTTGTAATTCTAATTAAAACATAAAATATGCAAGCTGATTGACAGAAACAAGATTATTGGATCTTGCAAAATCTCGCCTGCATGTATATGGAGAGACCAAACAAGCCATGGAAGGAACAAGAGCATGGAGAACTAGCAATATCTCCCAAAAAAATTTTAATTTCACAAAAAAAATGCCTTAACAAATCTCTAGATTTCAATGAAAGCAATAGCAAAATAGACAACCAGTTACCGCAGTGGCTCTGATACCATATCGGAGGATTCGCCAAGGTCCAAATAATGAGGATGCACGAGTTTTGGTTGCATGGGATGAAATAAGTGAATACCACAAAATACTAAAGTAAATGAAATCAAACAATAGACAATTTGGATAAAATTCAATATTCCATTAACATAAGATGGACAAAGTGAAGAATACATATAGGAGAGCACATAAGTAACTCCTCCACAAAAGGTGGTCAAAGCACCCCAAGAATAGACTGTAACTCCTCCATGAAAGGTGGTGACAAGGTGCTAAGAATAGAGAAGTAACTCCCATACCCAGAATAGCCAGTCAAAGGAGTTACTTATGACACCTATGACACATCTATGATGCACATCTCCACATAAGCTAGCCTATCCCACGAATGTAGGAAAACTCCATGTATGCACAAATATATAATTTCCATAATTAAATAATAGGGAAAAATAAAAACCTACACTAATACACACACTTTCAAAAAAATCATTGATAAAGGTTTACTCATCAAAAAGGCCCTCATTAATAAAGGTATCATCAAGCTTATCTCATCAAATCATAATCAAAACCAAAATCAAGGAAATGGCCAAACTCAAAACCACAACCAAGTCCAAGTGCAAGTGTTGCAACTAGTCCAAGCAAATAATTATGAAAAATCTAATCCATTTAATAGAAATAATAATGTTATTGGGAATGGAGTAACCAAATCATGATATGTCTAAATAGTGAAAACATTATCTGCTCAACCTATGCTACAGATACAAATCACTCCTCACAAACAACCTATTCAACAAGCACAACCTTCATAGTAATCTAGACTAGTGCAACAAATGTAACAACCTTTACCTTTACAAACATCTCCTCCTCCAAGGATAACTATGCCTACTCATCACATCTTTAGTGACCTTGAAGAACCTATTGAATCCATGTTTCATAAACTATCTACCACGAATATGATTCATTGTCACATTCTAAAGCACTATCCTGAGGGAATTTCTTATCTAGATTGGTATAGACAAAATGAATTCTATGAATACCATCGATTTAATGGACATAATTTGCATTATTGTGTGCAAATCAAACATCTTATTCAAAATATGCTAGAAAATGGGGAGATAACATTGGATAATGGATCTTCTACATCCAATCAAAACCTAGGTATTTATCAAAACCCCTTTCGACAACATACCAATAACAATAACTTGAAACAACAAAGGCAAGGAATAATAATAGTAACAGTATCAACAGCTGAGATAACAACAACAATTTTAGCAGCAATAATAATAATGTCAACTAAAAAAATGGAACCAAGGCCAAAATGATGCCAACAAAAAATAGACTTACCACACATTTACACATGACTACAACAAGGTTTTATCCCATATCATAGGAGGTCATGTTTCCACCATCTCCATCAATCCAAGACCAGGTACCAGCTAAATAGGACCATTGTTGACCATCTCTAATCAACCAAACTATGCTAGTGATATTTCCTTGACCTGTGACCATATACATGTGTACCAATAAGAAAGTATTATTACCTTTTGACCTTATATCGATAACTCATCATTACCTCATGACCATATATAAGTATACCAACAACTAAGACTTATCCTATCTGGTCCCCTCCACCATCATTTTCTAGCAATAATGGTTCTATATCTAATCCTAATTATGCAATCATAACTCGATGGTAAAAGATTATTATACCAAGCCCACATCCACTCCACTCCACCCATCCATATATCTAAGAATAAACTATTTACCATTATGAAGTACAATATGTTTGATATTATGGAATAACTACAGAAGATGCCCACACAAATTTCTATTTTGGATTTGTTACGTACATCCACCATCTATAAGAACATATTTGTGGAGTTCTTAGGGGAATCCCAAGTTCTAAACAACATAAGCCCAGACAAATTCCAAGATTTGGTTGGACATATAGCCCCAAGCCATCAGTTATCCTTTGACCAAAGTGATATGTCATTCATTAGCCCTCTTCATAACAATCCATTATACATCAAAGTTGTCATCTTACAACAAAAAGTGAAGTGTGTCCTCATAAATAATGGATTGAGCCTAAATATTATCTCTAAATCTCATCAAGCATCTCAAATACACAACAGTAAATCTCCATCCATAAAATATCACTATCAAGGCCTATGATAGTGAAGAATCAGAATCATAAGGCACCATCAGCTTGTCAATTATCATATGGCCTTTGACTCACAATAAACTATGTCATGTGTTAGACCTTGATTTGTCATATAATTTGATTTTGGGTATACCTTGGATATATAAGATTCATGTAATCCCTTCAACATTGCACCAATGTATCAAGTTATCTCATTCTAGCATGGAGGTCATTATTCATGGAGATTTACATCCCTACAAACATTGTAAACATTTAGAGGCTAAGTATGAAAGCTGTAACTACCATTTTGGCTTGAATTTGGTTCCCAATAAGTATAATGGAAATAAATGCTTATTGATTTGATACAGGTCAATTTCATTGACCTAGATACCCTTCATTTATCTTCCCACATCTGCCTCTTGAAATGTCCAATCACTTTACCATCACCAATAATGGCCTAAGTGAATATTTGAACCATGATACATTCCACATTTCCAACCTTCCACAAAACCCCAAGTCCTATGGAAGACCTAAATCTAAGACACCTTGCATGGAATGGCATCAAAATGAAAAACATAAACTGCATAGTTCAGCACCTATCATTTTCATAGTGGCCACTATCCAAGAATAGGACCCACATATAGATGATGAATCCTAGTTATACATTGATAACCTAGATGATTGTTATAATAATTCCAAATACCCCATTCTTAAAAATATCATGGAGAATCATGCCTATCAAGGAATAGGCCTTGGGCCAAATCAAGAGGTAATTCTTGATCCAATATCCATGAATCAGTACAAAAGAACATATGGTCTTAGATTTAAACCATGTAAAGGTGACCCCACATATCTTATTCATGTTTTAATGCCAACAACTAGTGATAATAATTTCAATAGCAAAGTAGAGTCTGATCATAACCCTTACAAATACTTGGATGATACTAATCTATTTGACACTCATGCCATTTGTACTCTTAAACCATTTATCCATAATCCACTTCCTCTATATAACCCTCAACTTATAGCCTAGGACCAATAAGAATTGATAGTGCTTGTAGATGAGTTTGAGAATGATGCCTTTTGCAATTTTCTAGGCCTATGAGATAATGCTCCATTGGGAAACCACAAACATGGGTTCTCAATCAAACTAGATATTGCAACCTATTTTATAGAACAAGTGAACACTCTTAGCCACAAATAATTAAATAAAAAATTGAGATCTCAAAGTGAAAACATCTTTGGGATACTTTTAGACCAGGGTAAAATTAAAGATAAAGGTCAATTATCAAGTGAAAATATATTTTAGGTGCCATTAGATGAGGTGTTCAACCTTCCTCAAACATAGCTTATGAGACCACCAATGATGAACTTGCATATAGGTTTGAATTTAACTCAAAATAATAACATGCCTTTGACCGAATCATTCAATATTTTTTGACAGTGTTTGTTACATGTCCATACCTACTATTAGGAGATTTTGATTCATCTTGCCTAGGAAAACTTGAAGAGCCAGTATAAAAAGAAGTGTTTGTTATTATAGGCCAATTTCAATCATTTTTAACCATTCTAGAATATGATTTGACTCTTCTTATGAAAGAAACTTTAGAAGTCAACATTGGGACTCCAAATGACCCAAACTACATCAAATTAGGCACATCCCTCACTGAGGAGGAATGTGACAACTTTACATCCATTTTGAGGGAATTCATTGACATATTTTCTTGGGCCTACTCAAATATGCTAGGTTTATACCTTGCCTTGGTTGTACACCACCTTGTTATTCATCCTGATGCCAAACCGATGAAACAAAAACTATGCAAAATACATCCTCACATTGTTGTATTAGTAAATAAAAAATTGGAAAATCTCTTAGAAGTGAGATCTATTCAACTGATCAATTACTTAGAGTAGATCCCAAATGTTGTTCTAGTTAGTAATAATCTAGAAGGCATAAAAATCTATATTGATTTCAAAGATATAAACAAGGCCTATCCCAAGGATGACTTTCCTCTACCAAATATTGACATGATAGTTGATTTCATATCTGGGCACCAAATGCTTTCACTAATGGATAGATTTTCAAGGTATAAATAGATATAGATTATACAAAAAGACCAACATAAAATAATGTGCACCACTCCATGGAGAAGATTGTGTTATCAAGTTATGTCATTTGGTCTATAAAACATTGGGTCCACATACCAAAGAGCATGACTATCATATTTCACAATATGATGCATGACATTATTGAAGACTACGTAGACAACATATTGGGAAAATCAAATACCATAGTAGATCATCCAATAGCACTATGAATAATATTTAAGATCCTATATGAATACAAGATCAAACTCAATCCTAAGAAGTGTGTTTTTTGGAGTTACTTTAGGCAAATTGCTTGGCTTCATTATGTCTCACCAAGGCATTGAAGCTGATCCAACCAAAGTACAAGCCATTATAGAGATACCACCACCTTCTAATTTGAAGTAGATCCATAATTTTTAGGGTAAGATTCAATCTATCAGATAATTAATTTATCATTTGGATGACAAATGCCAACTATTTACACACTTGTTTAAGAAAGGTGTCACATTCATTGGGATGATGAATGCCAAAAAGATTTTTAGTATTTAAACAATTATCTTGTCAATCTTCCTATTTTATTTCCACCAATGACACAAAATCCATTTTTACTATATTTATATACCACAAACAAAGCCTAGGGGCACTTATAGCTTAGCGTGATGATAATGGAAAAGAACATGCCATGTATTATCTAAGCCATACACTGGTCGTGTATGAACACAATTATATGCCCATTTAAAAATCTTGTTTAGCTATGGTCTTTACAGGTCATAAATTATGACATTACAAGTTAAAAAACAAGACCATGGTCATTTTAAAAGCATATCCACTCAAGTATCTACTATCCAAGTTAGCTTTATAAGGCCCCATGGCCAAATGGATCATGCTTCTCTACAAGTTTGAGATATAATGCATCCACCAGAAGTCCATTAAAGGACAATTTATTGTAGATCAACTTGTTAAATCTCCCCTTGTAGATACATAACCTCTAACTTTTAATTTCTCAGATAAGTCCACTATGACCATCATTGAAACAACTCTTGAGGAACAACACTAGAAGCTATATTTTTATGGATCATTCACAACACATGGATCAAGGGCAAGCCTATTAAATATTACACTGTAGGGGGATATAATACCTAAATCATTTTGTATCATCTTTCATTATATTAAAAACATGGTTAAATATGAATCACCCATTTTATGTCTTCAATAGGAAGTACAATGGAACATTTTGCATCTTAAGGTTTATGGTGATTCTCAGTTAATCATCAATCAAGTCACAACCACTTTCAGACCAAGGATGACAAGTCGGTGCCATATAAGGAAATGGTAGACACTCTTAAAAATAATATTTCCAATGTACACTTTGAATACATACCAAGAGATAGTAATATAATAGTGGATGCCACGACCACCATTGGATCTTTGATTTATCATCTAGACATGGAAAAAGAATATTAATTCCTCATTAAAAATATTCTAGTGCCAGCCCATGAACCTTCAACCATCACAATGATCTATGATATTATTGGTCCCATATCTATATAGTATTTAGACCTTTTTACCCATCGTCATGACCACATTATACCATTAGACCTATCCCTTAAACAAATTAAGGTCTTTACCCACCATGTCACACAATATACCTTACTTAGACCAACCCTTTACTATTGTATATTTGATAAAACTCTGCTTCATTATTTAACTTCAGTAGAATCAACATTATCATTATGGGAAGTTTATGGAGTATGCAGATCCCAAACAAGTAGGGCCATCTTATCCAAAAAGTTTTTACATATCAGGTATTATTAGTCAACTATGGATGCAAATGTAGTTGTGTATATCAAAAAGTGTAAAAACTGTCGATGGCATGCCAATCTGATTCATGCCCCAGCCAAAAGACTAAAACTAATGCTTATAACATGTCTATTTATTACTCAAGGCCTTGATCTCATTGGAAATATTAACCCCACCTCTTCTAATGGCCATAAACCATCCTCACTGCTACCAAATATTTCACTAAGTGGGCTAAAGATATACCCCTGACTTACATGACTAGAAAGTAAATATCCAAATTCATATTTAACCATCTCATTTGTCACTATGGTATTCCCTCTAGCATTATATCTAATAATGGTGGATCATTTAAGAATAATGATGTCAAATCACTATGTGTCAAGTATAAAAGTACTCAACATTTTTCTATGGCATATTACCCACAATGTAATGGCTAGGTAGAAGCATCCAAAAAAACCATTTTCACCATCCTTAAAAATATTGTCAATAATGTTAGTCATGATTGGCACCTCCAAATATTTTGTGCCCTCTAAGCATACCACACCAATTACCATACCCCAATAGGAGACACTCCATATTCCCTAGTTTATGGCACTGATGCCATTCTTCCCATTGAGGTTGAGTTACCTTATTTATGCATTTCTCTGAAACATGTTCTAGATGATGAAGCTTATCGAGTAGTTCACCTACAAGCACTGGAGTCACTTGATGATAAATATGTGGCCATAGTTAATAGCCTACAAGATACTAGAATAGACTTTGTGGCCACTATAACTGGTGGGTCAAACACCAAGAATTTGAGCTTGGTGATATTTTTCTCAAATAAAACCAAAACAATACCATGGTCAAAAATAAACATAAGGGGAAGTTCAAACCCAACTATATATGCCCATACATCATTATTTCAAACTATGGCACTAGAGCATATAGGCTTGCCATACCAAATGGGGATGATCTTGATGATCCAATGAACATTATACATATCAAGCATTACCTTGCTTGAGAGACCTGGTATATTGTCTATGAGGCCTATTTTTATTGTACCATAATATCAACATTCTTCCTTATAACACACCATGTACCATTATACCATACCTTTCCTTTTGACCAATTTTTTTAATCCTCCCTAACTAATCCCTTTGTTTCATAGGCACTTTCAACAAGAAGATTATGATTAAGTTTCAAATTTGATTCAACATTCTAGATAGATGTCATATTTTGGAGTAGTATGATAGTGGTTTGGAAGTTTCATCCTTTATTTCTTATTTCGTTTTATACCAAGTGTTCCTAATTATAACCACCTTAGGGAAAATCATTATCTCACCATCATGTTAATAATTATAACTACCTTTGGTAAAATTAGTAATATTGACCTACATTATTATTTGATAATTATAACTACCTATGGTTAAATTAGGAACAAAACCTATTCATAATGCCTTGAAGTACTACCTTGCCATTCCTATGTCATACTGTGCTTTTTGCCAACTTTGCCTAGTTTATGAATTTACTACTACCTATTCAGATTATTCCATTGTAAGTTAGAACTAAAATTACTTGAGATCCTATCTTGGGACTATGTAGGTAGTGCTCAATTCACATTGAGGTCATCTCTATAACCCTATAACATGCTCTTGCCATTTTTTGAGCATGTTTAATCCATCCTCTCACCATTTTATGAGCAATTTTAATTTTTAATTCTCTTACCATTTTAGTATCTCATCTTTCTTGATTGAGTTGAGATTTTTAAAAAATCCCAAACATATTCCCCATCAACCACTTCTTTGCCTTAAGGATTTTGGGAACCCTATCTACTTCACAAGTAACCACTTGTCATTTAGTATTCCCCATCCTTATTGGCCTCATGTCCCATACTCTCATTGTTTTATGAGTTCATTCTTATTCCTCTACAACACAATCATGTTTTATTATCATCATTTTCATTCTATCCCATTTCCTAAGAGAACTATATTTATCCTGAAGCTTTTATTGGATCTTTCATCTATGAAACTATGTAGGTAGTTTCCACTTGCTTAGTGCATATGGAGTCAACTCGGCCACCTCCTTCCTTTTATTCTATTCCCCCATTATGTTTTTTTGTTTCGTTGTCTCCTATAAGCTATGGGAAATGATCATCATCTTGTTTGTGTTATGTCATTTGTACTAACATTATTAGTAACCATTGTTTATTTTTGTTTCATTTTATTCTCTTTGTTTTATTTTGTTCTTTCATTTTATTGGTGTTTTTGTTTTTTTTCTTATTTGTCTATTTATTTTCTTTCTTGTTTTGCCTTGATTTAGTCTAAGTACATTCATTGGGTGATTCCTTGTGCATTTTTATTGAATCTATCCATATTCTTATGCTAATATTTTCATCATGGTTTTTATCATCAATGCATTGTTTTCAATGGTTTATTGGATCATGTGTCAGTCCTTATGCATATTTCATCTAAGTTCTCATGGTGTTTCATATCATGGTGCATATCATCATATGTTATAGAAAAAATTAGCTTAGGAAGTCTTACAAGCAATATATCCACAATATATCTCCTTATCACCTAACAAATTCTTGGTCTACCCAAAATCATTCAAAATATAGATTAATTAAATATCAAAAGAATTTTAAACCTTACTAGTTAGGATGTGCATCTCCATACTAGCAGGTTACTCAAATTCATCTTTCTCCTCTATACCATTTTTCCATCAAATCCCCATCATTTGGTCAATGATTATAACCACCTTTAGGCAAATCATTATATTTCATTCCACTTACACTACCAATCATTCTAACTGCCTTTGAACAAATCATTGTGTATCATCCCACCTGTAAATCCAATGATTATAACTGCTTATGACAAAATCATGGTGTTTTTATCTATTTGGAGTTTGATGATTATAACCACCTATGGTAAAGTCATTGTCTTTCTTATGCCTAACTCGGGCATGTTTTCATTATGATAATGTTTATAATCACCTTTTAGCAAATCATTATCTCTATCCACCCAACTGGGGCATGTTTTTATCCCACCAATGATTATAACCACTTGTGGGGAAATTATTTTTTTACCTTCCATTATTATAACCACATTTGGGGAAATCATTATCTTATTGCCCTAATACTTTTTTCAATGATTATAACTACCTTTGGGCAAATAATTACCTTTTGTATCCCACCTATGCCGATGATTATAACTGCCTATATGTAAATCATCCTATTTACCTACCCAATTGGGGTAGCTCCATATGCCACTGATTATAACCACCTATGGGAAAATAAGTCTCTTCCACCCATATTTTATCTTTTTGATCCCATCATTTCCTCCTTTCAAGGGACTAGTTGCCCACCCATTTGCCAATCACTTCCTCGAGGGGTCATATACAGTTCATCCATTATTTTTGAAGTTATAGGCATATGGGACCTTTTCAATATTTGAAAATATGTTATTATTCTTATATCTTATAATGCCTTCCCAAATAAGGGAAACCTATATACACCTAAAACTGGCCACAACTAGCTTTCAACCAAACTTTAGATTGATTCCTACCAACCATTACAAATTAAGCCTAAGAATCATTAAATGTCCCAAATTTTCGTATGTATCATTCATTAATGCCTAAAAACATGTTGAGGCATCCCTAATTTGGGTATTCTATTGTATGCAATAATAACCTCTCATAGATTCATCCCTAAACACTTTGCAACATCATAACAATCAATTTGGCCTATGGACCTATTAAGTGAGGTACTTGTACACTTAAATTAAATCTTGGAAATGCTAAAAATCTAATCAAAATTATTTAATAAGTTAAATACGATTAAATTCCTAGTTGAATTATTTATTTTAAATTAATGAATAAGTAAAAAAGGAAATTTAAAAATTCAAAATATCCTAGCCTATCATCATTGCCTTTATGAGTTGTCAAACTCTTTGAAAATATCATAAAATATGTATTTTAGAGAGCCATTCCTAGTAATTACAAATCATAATTACTTGATTACTATTAACTCTATTGGGGTTATATAAGACTCATATAGGTATTGTTTGAACCCATTCTAAGCCTTAACTCAACCCTAACTCACTTTGGGTGAGAGTTAAATCCTTAGGCAATAAATACAATGCCATGCCTCTTCATTTTTAAGCTCTCATAAGCCAAATTTATAATGCAAATTTGGAGAGAGACAAGATTTTTTTTTCAAGTAGTGTTATAATGCCAAAATCTTGAGCCAAAGCAATCATAAGCCACATCAAAGCCAATGGTGCTAAGGAGCAAAGGAGCCAACATGCTTAATTTTCAAAAGACTTATTTATCAATAAGCCAATCAAACCACTCAACAAAGCATTTGGAGCTCTCGAGGAAGGTAAAGGATTTGTGTCTTTTATGTTTTAGTTGTTCTTTTATTTGGTCTTTTTTTTACTAAGTTATTCCTAAGTTCTAGGCTAGGAGTGTAATTTTTAGTGTTTTCATTTGAGTTTTGTTGCTTAAACTAATAGTATACTAACCTACCTTCTTGGATTCCTATGATCACAGCTTTCAATCCCACTCATTTCCTAGCTAGGGAAATGAACAACCCTTTAAGTGGTAATGGGATAGTAGTAGGTCATTGGGTGTTTTTATACCATAACCATACTAATTTGAGTAATTAATATAGATCTAATGTTGTACCCCAAGATGAAAGTTTGGAACCCATAATGATTTTTATATAAGTAATGCCAAGGTTTTTGAGTGTCGTTAAACTCATATGTACATTACCCATAATATAAAAAATCACACCACTTCAAATGAATATAGATTCTTGACTATATGATCAAAATGGAATGAATAATACCCATGCCCCCATCATGACCCTAGTGTTGATAAATTTAAAATAAAATGACAACCATTTTTTTGTTTGACCTATACACTATCTTGTTGTAAATGTGTATGAATTATATCATGCCTCTTGAATCTTTAGAAATGTATATGTGTGCATGAACCAATATCATGCTCCTTGAAGTATGTCAAATGTTATATAATTTTATGCATCTATATGTTTAATTGTAACTTTATGTGTAAACTTTATAATTTATTTCCATATAACTATTTACATATGTCCATGAACATGAATCTAAGTGTTTATGAATAAGTGAGTGCATACACATGTCATATGAACCCAAAAACTATATGAATATGAAATTATTGTATCATATCTAGTTTTTGAATCATTTTGAATATTTGAAATTTGTATTCCATTTGTGCATATGCATTACATATTCCATTGAATATATATATAATGTTATTGATATCTAGTAATGCATAGTTTTTATCTTTGCATAATATAGTGCACCTACATGGCATATTCCCATATAATTTTTACCAATGTGTATGATTTATCACAAATACATAAAATTCTTGTTATAAATTTGTAGCATATTAATAATCTAAACCATTCTTGATCGCATATAATGCACCAAAATTAAGTGATCCCATAAATATTGTTTATGCAAGCTTATTTTTTGTAATAAGCCTGATGTATACCCCCTTTCCATGCAAGGGATCAGAATAGAAAATTGATTGTGTCAAAATTAATATAAAATAAGTTCAATTATTTTAAATGTCTTGTGGGATAAATTAAATTTTGAATTTATTCATTTTGAACATTCGGATTGGATTGAATTTTTGTAGTGTAAATTGAAAAAAGATTTTTTATGAGTAATATATAAATATTATCGATCACAATAGTATAAATGAAGGATATGGAGATAATTATCATTAAAAAATATGTGATAAAATACTTGTATAGGATGATAATCTCTAAATTTTAAATTTTTGAAATGGTTACTATAGGTAATGAAAATTTTAGCATATGAAAAAGTAAAGTGCATGTATTCTAAAAGGAAGTAATTTTGATAAATGTCACTCAAGATATCACGTGCAAAAAAAATTTATGTATTAAATTGTAATTTTAATAATGCATAGTTTAAAAAATTATAACTCATATAAATAGGATGGGTGAATATAAATTTTAAATTAATTTGTATCGTGCCAACTGTGATTTTCAATCTTTGAGTGATAAAAATGCAAAAAAATGAAACCTAGTTTTGACATAATTTGAGTAGGTGGAGGCCATGTTATAAGTTTAGGATGACCCACCAATGGTATGTTATATAAAAAACTTCTTTTTTAATTCTTTTATAAATATGAGAATTTATATTTTTTTAATTTTTAGTCTTTTTTAATAGCATTATCATCATTCATAATCGTTGTCTCTTTGGTAGGACTATGTGATATATTTTTATGTGTAATATTGATGATATCTTGATTATTTTTTCCAAATTTGTATGAGATTACTAAATTTTATGGAATGCTTTTTTTATTTAATGGAAACATGTGGGCCATGAGTTTCATAAGATACATGTGATTGAGACTATTCAAGCATTACCTTCGATGGATATAGAAAGAGATCATCTAGATCAGGATGGATTGTGCCATATTATATGTCTAGACTTGATGCCTTATGATATGCACATGATGACCTTACTTTCAAACTAATGGGATTTAGACACTTGTAATTTCTATCTCCTCATGGGGTAGATGACCATTACTCTAGGTGATGTGTAGAGGATATTGAGGCTACCCATAGTTGGCACTTGTGTTATGTTATGGTCTAATGGCAATGAAAATATTACTAGGCAAGTTAATTAATACATAATTGGTCATGATAGGGGTCCACATTATATGACTAGAGATACTACTATTTTATTGTTTAAGATCACATTGTCTGATATTTCATGTGTACATAAGTTTTTATGTATTTTTTATCTTATTTGGTTATTTTTTATGGTGGTGATGTTTCTATATAATTTATTATGCATTGATTTATTCAAGACATTGAGGAGCATAGTACCATGTATTCTTGGGAATAGACTATAATGACACATTTATATAGATATCTACATCAATTTACTTGAGAGAGTTTTAATAGTAGACTAAGATCAGATACATTGTTACACTTATGGGAATATGATAAATTTCTATTATTTGTCCTTTGGGTATGCCTTATAGTGATTGAGCACATCCTCTTATGTTTGCTCAGAGATGGTTTGGTACAACATGTGTTGTGTGGAGTGAGACGATAGAATGTCATTATATTTTTGATTAGTTATTTATAGTTTTCATTTACTAGAGACCCTACTATGGATTTACAAGGTGGGATGAGTATGGTTTGTAGTTGAGTCATATTCATGTTAGTTGTTGGTTTCATGACCAATAGTCTAGTGTCTATGAACAGTTTCACTTTGATCATGTTACACATAAATTTGGTATTACATTGGATGTGTCATTACACTAGTGATATTGACATGATATTTTAAAGTTATTAAATATGATGGTGAATAAGGCCAACCTAATACAACTGAGATGACACCTATTCCTTTGGCTAAGGTGGACCAAGTGATTGAGGTATCTTATGTTGATGACATTAGATGTACAATATAATACACATTATGGTGGGTTCAACATTGGTATGCTACCCTATTTCCTATTGTAGTAAAGAGTACCCCTAAGGTACAATGTGAGGGAGGAGGTGAGGGTGAGGTAATAATTATTGAGCCTAATGTTCCTCCTATGGTTGTATGTATATATGCTCTAAAATATTTTATCAAATTCCTTATTATTTACTGTGATAGATTTTGTCATTGTTATATAGTAGTTTATTATAGGAGATGATGATTAATGGATGATTATTATTGAGGAAACATGTATAGAGTTGAAAAGACACATGTTAGGTGAGGCAATTCTTAAAGGTCTAATTGAGTGTGCGATAGAGATAGTCATCTGGGTCCTAAGAAGAGACCCAATGGATAAGGTACTTAAACTAATTTAAGAGGGTTATATATGGAGTCAAAATTATTGAATGATAGAGAATAAGAAATAGAAAAGCATTCAAGGATCAAATGAAAGTAAGAAAAATATGACAACCAATGTATAATTATAATAACAAAGTTATATTATGATAAGTCTTATACAATATTTGAGAGATCAGATGTTTGTGTCAATAGACTTCATAACTCTATTATTATATGGTTTTGCTCATTAACTTTCTAACATACAAATAATGTAATAGACATTATTATACAATGAAGGAATATGAAACATTTATTAAATTGTTATAATAGTTGGTAACAACTAATTCATAACCAAAGAGTGTAGTGATGTCACTAACTATAATTACTAATGAGTTGGTAGCCACATGATTGACACTACATGATTTTTATAGTAATGCAAGAAAGGAATTTCAAGGAACAAATTGGCATGTAGGCATGTAGCCTACTACCCAATAAGTTGATGTTAGCACAAGGATTGAAGTGTACCATTAGTGATGCTCCATATTATCTAGTAACCTAGATCCTCATAAATCAATTACCCCTCCTTAAAGAGTAATGATTCCAATTACATGTAGTAAAATAATAATATGTGGAATAGATTAGCAATGTACACTTTTTTAAACCATTTTATTTGGGAAGGCACTTGACTTGATTTTAAAATATAGAAGAGAAGATCTCTTATTGATGTGTCTATTTGACACAAGTGTCAATGTCTTGATCTGATTTTTCTCTAATATTACAATCTATATTTATTTATGTCTACTAAAGAGTTTCTACAATATCTAAAGTATCCTATAGGTATGGAAAGTAATGAAGTAATCTTTTTCATTAAAGACTAGATGAAACCTAAGATAAGTCATAAGATTAAACTCAACATTAGTATCTCTTGCTTGCTTGGTAATGGTTTAAGGACCCTACCAAAGTGGATGAAACTTGAAGTAATTTCATATCAGTATTTCCTTATGTAGGTGTAGCAATACTTTGGAAACAAGGGCATTTTGAGTTTCAAATAAAGAACACTTGGGATAAGAACTAGAATATCTCACCATGGTTCTATAAGCAAATGATTATATAGGTAGACAAATTCAAAAAGCCTTTGAAAGGGATATATCAAAGGAAAACACAACTAGAGATGCAAAATAAGAAGATAGAAGGCCCGTAGTCTCAATTCCATACATACAAGGTACCACAGATAAGATTGCTCGCATCCTTTCTCAGAATGGAATTAAGGTATTTTTCACTCCTCTAAACACTTTAAGAGATAGGTTAGATAGAGTAAAAGACCCTTAAAACCATTGTCACTCAATGGTGTCTATTCAATACCTTGCTCATGTGACAAAAGATACACTGGTGAAATAGGAAGATCCTTACAAATATAGATAAAGAAGCACACTAGAGATATACTACATGATTGAATTGAAAAATCTACACTATCAAAACACTCCACTCTTAAACACCTCATTTTAATAGAAGAGGCCAATCTCATTCTAAAGGTAGACCACTAGATATAAAGAAGGGTATGAGAAGCACTTAAAATAGAAAAGACTCCCAATAATCTAAATAAGGATGATGGATTATTTATTTTTAATGCTTGGAAACCCTTAATTTATTTAATTCAAAATTAAAATGATAGAAGGTGAAAGGTTAAAAATCCAAAACTCATCTATGTATATTGTATATTATAATCTTTGTGAAATAAAAATCTTTCTCCTGATGATGAACCTCATAGATGGGTTCAAGATTTTGAGGTCTTTTATTTCAATGGCAACATCTCTAGAAACCCTTTTCTCATACTTGATCTCCAACCTAGAAAGAATATACCGTCCAAAGTTTGTCATGGCATTGCTTATGTTTCAAATTTTCCATTGTAGAATGGTTTGATCTTGTTGTTGAAGGTGTTAAATGTGCTTAATAAATTGAAAATATTTTTCAACTTAATTTTTAGCTAATAAAGTTGCTATTATTGATTGTAAAACAAGATAAGTTATTTTAATGGGTGCCAAAGGTTGGAACCCAAAATAAACCTAAAAGGGGTTGTGTGCAGTAGAGTTGTGAAGAGTTATGTTTTAGTTGTGTTGAATGAAATAAAGGCTTTCATCCCATGTACATTATTTATTATAATTGTACACTTTCGTAAGGTTCACTATCATCCTATCTACCACTTTCATCTATCCATCAGTCTGAAGATCAAAATTGGTGGATTTGTTAATCTTTATGTCTAACATAGACCAAAGTTCTTTTTAGAAATGACTAAAAAACTCATGTTTCTATTAGACAAGATAATTTATAGGATTCTAATTATTACTAGAATTGATATTATTTTCTTATAATGTATGTAAATTTCCATTTTTTAGAATCTATCAACTACTACATAAATGTAATCATTACCATGTTTAGTAGTGGGGTATCCTGAGAGAAAATCCATGGAAACATATTCCCATGGACTCTTTAGAACTGACTGAAGTGTGTAAAAACCTTACTTCTTGTTGACTAACTTGGAAATTACATATGTTACAAGACATGATATATTTGGATATATTAGACATGAGATGTGGCTAGAAGAAATACTTCTACAACAGCCCAAGAGTATTTTAAAATGAAAAATATCATGCAACCTTACGTAACTAAGCCTCACATATTAGTTTCTATCTTTATACCTGATGCAGGATGCATAAGTGCCCTAGATGATATAGAATCCATCTTGCAAGTAGAAATCTATAACATAATTACCATAGACCAAAGATAACTTCAAAATCCATGTCAAACAGATACAATTTTGACTATGTTGACTTCATGTCCACTTATGTCAAGTACATAAAGGGGAGCTTAAATTGGTGGATGACTCAGACAATCTGTAACTAGATTGGCACTTCCCTTCTTATGTTTGATTTTAATATGTATATATTAAAGATAAAAAGACCATATTTTATTTCACTCTTCTTACAACTTGTTATGCATTCACAAGAACTAAAGTGGCTTGTGATCTATGTGGTTCACAAAACTCTTTCCCAAAGGATAATACTTCTAATGCTTACATGCCTAAACAATAGCATAAATTTCATGATCATTTGTTGGGTAGTTTGTTACCAATGTAGAAAATGTTTTTCTATGGTAATCAACTAGATGACTATGTTGAGTGATAATTATTTTGAGTGAAAATTCATAGCTATTTATCTCAAGCTCAAATGGTTATAGAAGGGCTGGTAAATAAATCACTAGTGCAAAATAAATTTTGTGTTTCAATTATTTAAACACTTTCTATTGTGTGTCTTTCTAGATGAACTTTTATTTAGCACCACCTTGAGTAACTTGGTTTATATACCATGTCATAGGAGAAAAACCATGTAAAAATATCATGTATAAATTTTCCAATCCCTAGAAGTTGTGAAGCTTTATGACATTCTTTAGTTGTGTCAACTCTTAGATGGATTGAATCTTGTTTGGATCTATATAAACTCCTTATGCATTTACAATATATCTTAAATATTATATTTGTGACATGTAATATGAACATTTATCCATGTTTTGATATATATATTTTTTTCCACAAAGTGTTAATAACTTGCTCTATATGGCATAGATTTTCATACTGTGTTTTTTTGAAGATCAAGATGTCATCAAGGTAGACTATAACAAATGAAGTATTAAATGACCTAAGAATTTTATTCATCATCCACATGACTTTATTTGGTGCATTGATCAAATTTAAAGGCATGAATAACCATTTAAACAAACATTTTTTGGACTTAAAGGCTATCTTCCATATGTCTATAAGATCAATAGGAATCTAATGATGTATATACTTAAGATCAATTTTAGTGAAGTATTTTACACTGCAGAGCTAATCTAATAGGTCCTCAATCCTTAGTAGAGGATAATAGTTCTTCATTTTTATCTATTTAAGTAATTAATAATCTATTCATAACCCCCATGTGTCACCTTCATTTCAAGTAAGCAAAATTAGGATACTGCAAGGCAATGAGTTATGCCTAATATGTCCTTTATCCACTAGTTCATGGATCTACCACTTGATTTCTTTATTCTCTAAAAAACATTTGTAGTATAAATAATCATTAGGAAAATGTAGTCCAATGATTATATCAATAGTTTGATTCATCACATAGTGTGTAGGTTTTTATTTTAGTTTCTAAAATATATATTTGTATTCTTCTAAGTTGAGCTTCAACCCTATTGCTTCTACTATTACTATTGAAGGAACTGTGGTAGAAATTGGTGACACAAGGACTTTATTTAATTAATATCTTACCATCAAAATCAAAAATATTTTAATATATGTGAATATCTTCTTACATTAATTGATGCTAATGAATTATAACATTGGAACTACTTCTTGTCTATGGTATCTCATATCACTAACATATATGAAAATATTTTTAGGATTTTTCTCATAGACTACATGTTGATGGTAAATATATGGTTGACCAAGTAAAAAATCACATACATATAATGGATTAATGTTGTAAATGAGTGTGTATTAAAAAGGATTCATTCTATACACCAATTGACACTACTAAATGACACATTTCTTAGATCTTGCATTGAACCATCCAATGGAGTATTGTTTTGGGTGAGGTGTCAATGGCAAGTTCAATCTATGAATTACTTCAAGAGAAATCAAGTTCTTCTAATTTTTGTTTTCAATAATAAAGTGTATTATAATGCACATTTGATAATGGAATAATGTTTCTACTTCCTCTATTTATGCAATGGTAATAGAGATGTTTGTAGTACCCACCATGGTTTTAGGCTTAGTATCCATGATATGTTTACCTTTCTCTAATGATGTGGTGGTTTTAGTAAATTTTCAAGTTGTGCAAGTAAAATCTTCTTAGCACAACATTGTTCATTGGAATGACTACTAGGATTGTGAATTGAACACCACTTTCTAGTCTTGGACTACTTAATCTTGTCATTTGAAGTTTATGGCTTATTTTTTGGAGGGTGTTTGGAGTTATTCCATAATTTATAATTATGATTATAAGATTTAAACTTTTGTTTGGTTTGATATTTATAAAATTTTATCATATTTTTGACATTGGCCTTTAATTCAAACTTGCAATAAAATATTTAGGCTTATATAATTAATTATATCTTTAGGAAATCCAAGTTTGACTAGATATAAGGTCTCAAGCCTAACTTATACATCAGAACATGATTTTACTCTGAATCCTAAATCCAAATTTTAGACACCAAAGCATGAAAGGTATTTGTGTATTATTTCACATATTGATATTTACCTTTGTCAAACTAAGAGAACTTGATGTCCTTGTTATCATAGTTTCCAACATGATAATATACTTCTTTGACTGATTTTACAAACCCATTCCATTTGTATAAAAATGTGTCTAAATTGACTTCATCTTCATGTGAAGTGAAATAATTTTCCCACCATTTATTTACTCATAAAGAAAATTTCAAAAGAGTGAATATAATATTTTTTTTTTTAGATAAATTATTAACCATGTAGTATGAATAGATAAGGTTAATCCATTTATCTAGTGTTTTTTCATCTATTTTACCTTCATATATAGGGATGTCTAGATTTACTTGTACCTTTTATAGTGTTTGAACACTAAATGGTTGATGATAATGAGAGATGTTTGGAGGAGTTTGCTAGTTGAGTAGTGAGAAGTGATCAATGATAATTTATCGTTCATGTTCATTACATTATTCTAAATCTTCCCTTTGTCTTTTAGATGCATCCTTTATCATTTTCTAGAAGCTCTATTAAGTTGACATTGTTGAATATTTATCTACCATTTAAAGATGTGAAGGAAGGTATGATGAAGGATCATGAGTCTCAAGCCCTAGATTCCTATAATAATACATTTTATGAGTGGACCTATAAAAAATGATGAAATCCATAAACACCACAATACCACTCAGAGATGATTTAAAGTGTTTATGCATTGACACCACTAATCTAATTCCCATGAGGAGACCCAATGGACAACCTAATTAAATTTTTTTAAGAAGTTTATATTTGGAATCAAAATTATTGAATGATAGAGATCATTAAAGTGAAAAGCATTCAAAGATAAAATGAAATCAAGAAAGAGATAACAACCAATTTAGAATTGTAATAACAAAGTTGTATTATGTTAAGTGTTATTCAATATCTAAAAGATAAAATGTTTGGTGGTTTTAAGCTTACTAACTATATTATTTTATGGTTCTAATCATTAAGATTCTATCATAAAAACAATGGAAGTGTGAATTATTATATAATTAAGGAATATGAATTTTCAGTTGAACCATTACAATAGTGGTAACAACTACTTCATAATAGAAGAGTGTGGTAATATCACTTATTGTCATTACTAATGAATTATTGGATATAATATTGACATTGAAAGAGTTTAAAATAATATAGGATTGGAATTCTAAGGAATCAATTATCATGTAGGCATGAAACCTACTACCCAATTTTATAAATTTAGTGCAAGGCTTGAGGTTCAATAATAGTGATAGTGATCAAGATCCTCCTAGATCAAATAGCCAATGAGTATGTTCCATTATTTGATAGAGCTATTATAGACATTGTTAAATATGTTTAGTGTCATCAAAGTGTGATTATTTATCATCTAAGAATGATTCTATTATATTTTATTATTACCAACTTTTATTATATTTATCAAGGTAGAAAACACCCCTAGTTTCATCTCCAAATTTAGGTTAGAGTCTGTTAGTTATGTACCTTTAATTGTAGGGCAATCATGTGGATCTTCAAGAATGATTGGTAGTGTATGAGTAATGGGATAGTAATATTTGTTCTCAATCAAGATATATACATGAGTATAGTGAGGTTAATTTATCATGAGGCCCCATGTTTATTGATACAGATGTAGATGTAGATGTGGATGTATAAAGACAAGTTTCAATTATTTATTGTGTGATTTTATTATCATGTTGAAGTTTTGTGTTATATATGGATGTATATTATATTTTATTAAAATATTGTGCTAATTTTTAATGAACATTGTGCATATTTTATTTGAATTTATAATTAAGTGATATAATTATTACTTAGTGCATAGATATAGTTTATGCAAAGTGATGTATTAACGATATATATTTTTTAAAATTTTTGATGCATGTGTATGAGTGACTATCTGAGAAGTGTAGAATCATATAACCATGTTAATGGAAATAACAATGCACTATAATCCTATGAAACTAAATGTTGGACATTATGTGTAACAATTTTAAGTGATTCTTTTTCTGGTGCTTACTTTGAAACACCATTCATTAATTGTATTTTATGTTCAATTTTTGGTTTTTATAGATGATATATATGGATTATATAGCACCTAAATCTTGTACACATGTAAAACTTATACCTTGGCTATTCCTTTTAGTTTTATACCCTTTATAATTCCTCAAGTCTCATATATGTAATGTATAATGTCCCGTGTCCTATCTCTAAGTATGATTGGTCTTATGTTGATGACCTAGGTCTTCTATCTTTCCTATAATTCTCAAAATGTACTTATCTTCCAACTCTAAAAATTTTGAGCCTATACCTACATTCTTGCTTCCTAGACACTAACATCTAGGATAGACACTAACATTAATGCTAGTGTCTTAACCTGATGAAAGTTTATAATGCCCTAAATTCATCTATTTTGCAAATGAAATGTATCCTAATGGTTGGCATAAGTGTTTAAATTTGAGATACTTCTCCAAAGGGATTGATATAAATATAATATCAACCCTTTTTCATTCCTCAACTATCACAGACCAAGGCAGTCTATCAAAAGCATTTGATCAAGCACTCAATAATTTAAGGCTTCATTATTTTCTCTTATTTCATACCAATCATAGGGATATCACATATAGAGGTCTAAAGTACTAAAGGAGTATCCCAAGATACTAATTTTCCAAGTTACAAGTTAGGTCATTATTTTACTTTATTTGAAAAGATTGTATGATTCACACATAAGAAAAAACATAGGGGAGAACTACATAAGTCTGAGGCCCTCTTCAAAGTATTGGCTATGTAGGTAGTACCCATTGATATAAGGTTATTTGGTGTAGCTTGACACTATATTCCCACTAACCCATTTTCCCCTAAGGTCACCATGAAGATTAAGAACAAAAGTTTTATAATTTCATGAGGAGAAATAGTCCATGACCCAAATTTGAATGGACTAGAGCAAAGGCAAAGTCAAACCCAAAAGCATCTACATGGTAGAATATTTTTTAAGTAATTATTTCATACATTACACTTATGCCAAACATGGATAGTGGCATTGATATAATCATCCCTGATTGACAATAGTATCTAAAACTCTAGAAGCATCAAATCTAAAATCTGATAACTATTATAGAATCATCTACCAGTCTACTTTATAATTATTTTATATCTAACACTATGTTATCATCAAAACCAACTAATTATATTATTTATTTATCATTTCTATTCATATCTTAGTTTTACTTTCTATATTTATCCTATTCTCAAAATAATAATTTTAGTGTATGTTTATATTGGAGTTTATCACCCAATTGGCTTAGTGTAAATCTGATTATCACCTTTGTGCATTATTCATTTCTATATATCTCTTTAATAAGTATCTAGGTAACCTCAACCTAGAGTAAACCTTCATTTTAGGTTTAAACATTTGGTGAACCTCATCTTTGAACATCAAACCCTAGAAAAATTAAGGTTTCTTGATTTTTTTGTTGTTGATCCCTGATTGCTATAATCTTGCAATCATGTTTTCCATGGACATCTCTATAAAGTGTTTCATGGTATATCAACTTATAGTGGTTATTACCTATTATATTTCATTCCTAGTTAAGGACATCTGATCTATTAGGGATTTAAAACCTACGTTCATGCATATTCCTTTTTTGAATGTCTACAATGAGCCTTTACCTATCACTACAAAGTGCCAAAGTGAGTTCATGAAACAATCATCCTCTTTAGGGCATGTTATCACCTAGCCTAAGGATATTACTACCAAAGCTTCTATTATACTTATTATACCACTCAACCCCTTACAAGAATATCTTTTGGATGCATCACATATGACATTACTCCCTTCTAATATTGAACCACCATATATGTCCTCTATCTTAAATTACATAAAATGGACCAAACACAATATCTCCTTTGAAAAGGAGGATTTATCACCTCAATTTCTTATAAATAGTTTTTTCTTACTCTACATCTAAGTGTGCATTTGAAATAAAATGATAAAATGAGTTCTTGTGGATAATGGTTCAATACTAAACATTTTAAACATATCCTTTCTCTCCTTAATTAGCATTAGGCCTTCAAACTTGGAGCCATCCAATATGAGCATCAAGGGATTTGATAATATTTCAATACAAGTATTGGGGGAAATAACATTGAATATTACCATGGGTCCTCGTAGATTTCCCACTTTGTGTCAAGTTATGCCAAATGATTTAAACTATAACATTCTCTTGGGATGGACTTGGATACATTAGATTTAAGTGGTTACATCTACATTTCATACATGCTTAAAATTTAGTCATCAGGGATTCATTTACCCGTATCCAATGGATATTAATCCCTTCAAACATTATGTAATGGTACAATAACCCAATAATACTACATCACAATCTTATAATCTCTATTTTAGTTCTTGATATTTAATCAAATATGGGTACAAGGGACAAGATTTGGGTAAAAATTAACAACGTATAGCTCAACTCATTGCTCCTACAAATAATACAAACTGACAAGGTTTAGGTTTTTTAGAAAAACCTACAAGACACAAAAATACATCTAACAGTACAATTTGTTTTATAAAGGCCACAATATAATGTATGAATATCTCCACAATCGATCTCAAACTGATCAATCATCATCTAGTTGATGAGGACACTTCCCCAAAAATTTTGACATTAGATGAGTTTGCCAATAATGAATCATCACCAGAGTACTTGGGGGCATATGAGGATCTCCCTTCCTTCTATCATAAGAATAGGTTTTATCATGCTACCTCTACTCATGTTTACTTTTGTGAGAGAGAAGATACCAATGTCTAACATGATAAATATTATTCCTACCACACCATTCATCATAGAGAAGTCTACTTTGTTAAATGATGAAGAAATCAAGTATAATTTTGGGATAGATAAGGACCCTCAATTAGTTTTACTTGTTGTCATTATGTAGGAAGATGAAGGAAAAACCTATCGATAAGTCCTCCATGATTTTCCTAAAGTATTTGCTTGGGATTATTTGTATATGCCTCATATTTATCCATCGGTGGCAATGCATAACATATTATTATACCCATATGCAAAATTGGTAAAACAAAAAAAAAAAAAAAAAATGCATCCTAAAGTGGTGTTATTAGTAAAAGATGAAATTCAAAAAATCTTAGACACTTGATTTATAAGATCCATTGTACATTCTGACTAGGTATCCAACATTTTCCCTATCAAAAAACCTAATGGTGACATTTGCTGTTGCACCAATTACCGTGATTTAAACAAGGTTTGTCCTAAAGATAATTTTCCATTACCTAATATCGATATGATTGTAGACTCTACATCTAGATATGAGACATGTTCATTTATAGATGGATTTTTAGGATATAACCAAATCAAAATTAACCCCATAGATCAATAAAATACCACATTTACCACTCCTTGGGGTACATTTTGTTATACAGTCATGACTTTTGGATTAAAATTTGTAGGAGCCACATATCAAAGGACCATGACTCATATTTCATGATTTTATACCCAAAACTATGAAGGATTATGTTGATTATTTTATTTCAAAATCTAAACATCACCAAGACCATGCTACTTATTTATGAAATATATTTGAATGCTTATGGAATTTCAATGTTTTATTAAATCTAAAAAAGTGTGTTTTTGGGGTATCTTCAAGAAAACTCATAGGATAAATTATTTCTTAGTAAGACATTAAGGTTTATCTCAAAAAGGTAAAATATATCATATAAATTCCATTACAAACTAATATAAATTAGTTACGATGTTTACAGTGCCAAATTTAGGCTATTCGATGGTCCATTGCCTAGTTGGCTAATAAAACTATGATCAAGGAATTTGACAAAGAGAGGAAGTTAGATCAAGTATTAGTCCATAAAAACATGAAATAAACACACTAAAATACTAAAATATCTAAGCCTAGATCTTATAGGGAGTTTAATGAACAAATAACAAGTGAAAACCCAACTAAAATGTAAAGAACAACAATCTTTACCTTCCTTGAGAGCTCTAAATGATTTATTTATTTGGCTTGGTTGGAATATGCATAGAAAGTATTCATTAATGATATATGGCTAACATCATCTCCTCTATGAACCATATTTGAATTCTTTGTTTGATTGATGGTTTGGCTCAATTTCAACATTATAATGCCAGGCTTTTAGCTTCATAAATTTATTCCTACATTATAACTCTAATTTGTTTGAGCTCCCAAAATGAAGAGCTCTATGCTTGATTTTATAGGCCTTCAAATCCCTTGGAATGGGTTAATATGACCATGGTTGAGTTTATTAACTTTGGTTTAGTTTGGTATATTCTTAGGATATTCTTTTAGATATTTTCCAAAAAGGACAACTCACAATCATGGTTGAGTTTACTAGCTTTGATTGAATTTGGCATATTTCTAGAATATTCTTTTAGATATTTCCAAAAGCAACAACTCATAAGGTAAGATGCTCTTGAATTTCCTTTTTATTGATTGATTTAATTGAATTATTAGCTCATAGATGAACTTAATTAGGATTTGAAATTGATTTAACTTGCTAATTAATTTTGATTAGGGTGTGCAATTAATTAATTACTTTTAGGCATTTGCTAATTTGTTTGATTTTGATTAATTCAATGTGTATATTTTCCTTATTTAATTGGTTTATTAACCCAAATTAATTTAATGCAAGGTTATAAATAAAAATTCAAGATTAATAAAAATTCTTGGGCTAGGTATTCAATGATTGGCAAGAATTGGTCTAAAGTTAGATATGAAGCCATTGGTGGTGAAATTTAGGTGTTTATAGTTTTTCCCTATTTGGGAAGATGTTGCAATTTGTAAGCATATTAATGTCTTTTCAAAGAATAAAATGGTTTTTTATGCTTACGATTTCAATGGTAATGTTTGAATTGTAGCCCCCACTCAAGGGAGGGGTTAGCAAGTCGGTCGATAAATAGTCCCTCAAAAGAAAGAAGCAAAATGAGGGGACCAAATAAATGAAGATGATGGGATGACAAAATAATTATTTACCTAAATTTGGGAAAAATCACTAATAAATGCAAGTGGGATAGTGTATAATGGTTTGCTTAAAGGTGTTTATAAGCATTGTACCTCGATTGTGGTAATATAGTATGATAACACAATGATTTACCCCAGTAGGTGATATAATCATTGAGAAGATGGAGCTTCCCCAGCTAGGATAGATAAACTAGAAAGGAAAATTAGTAACAACACAATTTTTTTCCCTAGCAGGCAATATAATCATTGAAAATGCATGTGGGATGGTGTATAGTGCTAATGCCATATACCTTGATTATGAAAATATGATTGATGGTTGATGACTGATAAGTTGATATAGAGGATAAAGATGAATTAGGACAACCTTCTAGTAGGGAGATGCTCTTCTGAACTAACAAAGGTTGAAATTCTTTCATTACTTAATTACTCTATTTAGGATATGATTGGGTATTGGATTAGGATTGTTGCTGATGTCGGTATTGAGGAGATGGTGATGATGCAATGATGTTGTAGACCTCTCAAAGCTGATTTTTGATGTAGAATTTGATGGTATATCTCATGATAGAACACCATGGGGGATTGGCCAAAATATGCATAAGAACTGACTCTTGATATCTGATACTCAATGGAAAATAATTACAATGATGATAAAAACCATGATGAAAATGTAGATGTTTGAATATTAATAGATTCAAGAAGAATGTGTAAGGAATCATCCAATGAACACACATAGACTGAATCACAACCATAGTGCTCAAAGCAAATAAATAAACAAACAAAAAAATAGACAAATAAAGAAACAAACAAGATGAACAAACAAAAAAACAAGACAAAAAAAGAAACAAATAAGTGTTAGTCCCTATGTTAGTATAAACAACACAAGAAACATTGCCCTAGAAACTAGGCAACAACTAAATAAACAAACAAGATGGGGGAATAGAATAAAAGGAAGGGGTGGGCTGAGTTATCTCCATATGTACTAGTCAAGTGGATGTTGCCTACATAGTTCCATGGATATGACAATTCAACTAAACTTTAGGCCAAATATAGTTCTCCAAGGAAATGGGAAGAAAATGATGAGTAATAGAAGACATGATGGATGTGATAGAAGAATAGAGAATAATTTTTAAAATGGTGATAGCATAGGATAAAAGGCCAAAAAGGATAGGGAAACTAAGGAACAAGTGGTTTATTTGTGACTCAATGAGGGTTCCTAGAATCCTTAAGGCAAATAAGTGGTCAATGTTTTTATTTTTTCTAAATGGTTTTCATATGTTTTTGGAATTTTCAAAGAACCTAAACTCAATATAGAATGACAAGACACTAAAATGGTCCAAGCTCACAAAATGATGAGAGTGATAACTAGAAATGATGCTCACAAAATGATGAGAATATGGCTAAATGGGGATTGAACTAACCTCAACATGAATGACCCAACATTAATGACCCACATAGTCCCAAAATGGCTTTAGCTCACAATAGTTCACCTCAAAGTGGAGGATTTTGACTAGTGTAGTAGCCAATTCAAATAAAATAGGCATAGTTAGTATTATGGCATAATACAACATAAGATTGGCTAGGTGATATGTCAAGGCACAATAAATAAATGTTTCCCCTAGTTTTCCCATAGGTGGTTATAACCAAGATACAAATGATAGATCAATGATACTAATTTTCCATAGCAGGAGATATAATTAGTATCAAGACTAGTGAACACTGATTTGCCCTAGCAGATGATATAATCAGGCTCACATAAACAAACTTGATAAGAAGGGAATAATAAATGATGTAACTACCAAAACCTCTATCATACTGCTCCAAAATATTGCTTGAAATAACTACTAAAATTGGTCTAATTCTATATGTTGAAAATGTGAAACCAATCAATGAACCGAGGTCAAAAGGGCTAGGTTGATAGGATTCAAAACATGTTTGGTTGAGTAGGAATGGAATGGTTGGATGGTCTGGTTGGAATGTCAAAATGAGAGGATGGTAGAACAAATAGATTAATAATGGTATAAATAAGAATATTGATAATATGTTATAACTTTAAATAGTCCTTATAGATAATACATCAAGTCACTCAAGCATGGTACCACTTGAGGTGAATAATTTTCATCAGCTCATCAAGTTCATTATCATTTAGTGTGGTGAGCCTATATTCTCTAGCACCATAATTTGTAGTGATGATGAAAGGACCCACCTAGTTGGGTTTGAACTTTCCTTTATGTTTCTTTTCAGCCATGGTATTCTTTTGGTTCTCTTTTAGGAAAATATCACTAAGTTAAAATGTTATATGTTTTACATGTCAATTGTATTGACCTCAAAGTTGATTCTGATAAGCCTATACATTATTCAAAACATCCATACGCTTCTCATCAAGTAAATTTAGATATTTTAGGTGAGCTAATAGATAGTCATTATCATTGAGAACATGCTTGAAAGATATGTGTAATGAAGGCAACTCAACCTTAATAGGAAGTATGGCTTCAGTGCCATAAACAAGTATGGATTGGCTATTGTGGGTGTGTGATGATTGGTATGGTATGCTCAAATGACATAGAATATCTGAAGGTGCCAATCTTAACCAACATCATTGATAATATTTTTGATTATTTTGATAGTGGTTTTATTTGATGCTTCTGCCTAATTATTACCTTTAGGGTAATACACCATTAAAAAGTGTTGTGTAATCTTGTATCCAACACATAACTTATCAACATCCTTATTCTTAAATGATCCTCCATTATCAAATATAATATTAGAAGGGATATCGTAGTGGCATATGAGATGGTTAAAGATGAATTTGGAAATTTTCTTTCTAATCACATAATTGAGGGGTATAGCTTCGACCCACTTATTGAAATATTTAGTGGTGGTGAGAATGTGTTTATGGCCATCTGATGAGGTGGGGTTTATCTTCCTAATAAGGTCAATTACCCATGTAACAATGACCATGGTGTCATCATTGGTTTTAAGTTCTTGGTGGGTACATGAATTAAATTAGCATGTTGTTGACACTTATCACATTTCTTAACATATGCAACTACATCTACATCCATTATTGGCCAATAGTAACCAATACGCAAGAGCTTTTTGGATAGGACTGCCCTACTAGTGTGGGCTCCACATACTCCTTCATGAACTTATTATAACTCTAGTATAGGATCTATTGAATGTAAACAATGAAGTAGAGTTTCATCAAAACTATGGTGGTATAGGCTTGGTCTGAGTAGGGAAAGAACATTGGGCATTGTGGATGAAATCTTTGGTTTGTTTTTGGGATAAGTCTAGTGGGAGGATTTTCTCATGTAAATAGGCATATAGGTTTGAGTACCAATTAGATTTGGGACCAATAATATCACATATCATTACAATGGTTGAAGGTTCATAAGCTGGTGCTATTATATTTTCTACAAGAAATTGATACTCTCTATCTATGTTTACATGATGAATCAATGATCCAATGATAGCCATGACATTTATTATTTTATTACTCACTCTTGGTATATGCTTAAATTGAATGTCAGTGATCTGGTGCTTAAGAGTGTCAACCATTGCCTTGTATGGAACCAGCTTGTCATCTTTAGTTTAGAAGTGATTTGTAACCTAATTTATGATTGATTGAGAATCACCATAAATTATTAGATGACATATGTTCCATTTTACTACCTATCAAATCCTTGTGATGAGTGCTTCATATTCAACCATGTTATTGGTATAAGGAAAGCTAATTCTAAATGACTTGGGGATTAGATCCCCCTAAGGTGTTATGAATAAAACCCTACCCTTGATCCATGTGTAGTGAATGATCCATCAAAATATATCTTCTTGAGCTACTCCATAATAGGTTTTTTTATTGATGGTCATGATGGATGCATCAGGAAATTGGAATATTAATGGCTCTATGTCTTTAAGAGGTGCTTTAGCAAGCTGATTTATGAGAAATTTCCCCTTAATTATTTTCTAGTTTACATAATCTATCTCAAACTCACTAAGTAACATGATATATTTAGCCATAGGGCCTTGTAACCTTGTTTTTGATAGTAAATACTAAATTGGATCTACTTTGGAAATAACCATGGTCTTATTGTTCAACATGTAGTGGCATAGTTTCTGAGTTGTGAAGACTATAAAAAGATAAGCTTTTTTGATGGACGTATAGTTATGCTCATATGTAACCAATGTATGGCTTACATAGTACACTACATGTTATTTTCCCTTGTCATCATTTTGAGCTAGAAATTTCCCTAGAGCATTATCAATAGCATAAAGATATAACAAGAATGGTTTCCTAGAGTTGGAGGTAATAGAACTGGGGGATTTGTGAGATAGTCCTTTAGCTACTAAAAAGCCTTTTAACAATCGTTATCCTAATGAAATGTAACACCTTTATTTAGTAGGTGTTTAAATGGATTGTACTTGTTTGATAATTGAGATATGAAGCATTGAATGGACTGGATCTTTCCCTACAAATTATGGAGTTGCTTCAGATTGGTCGATGGTAGAATTTTTATTATGGCTCTTAATTTAGCTAGATCAACTTTAATGCCCCTATAAGACATGATGAAGCCAAATAATTTACCTGATGTAGCTATAAACACACCCTTCTTTGGGTTAATCCTAACTTTGTATTCCTGTAGTCACTCAAATGTCCTCTTTAATGTTACTGGATGGTCGACCCAAGTTTTGGATTTGCCTAGTATGTCATCAACGTAGTCTTTTATAGTGTCATGCATCATATCATGAAATATGACTATCATATCTCTTTAATAAGTGGCCCCTATGTTCTTAAGGCCAAATGGTATGACCTAATAATATAATGTTCCCCACATAATGGTGAACACTATTTTATGCTAGTCTTCTAGTGTTATTCTAATTTGATTGTAACCTGAGAAACCATCCATTAGTGAAAGAATTTCATAATCTATTATGGAGTCAACTATCATGTCAATGTTAGGTAGTGAAAAGTCATCATTAGGTCATGCTTTATTAATGTTATAAAAATTAGTATAGATTTTGATTCCCTTAGGTTTATTGTTGATAGGTACTACATTGGAAATCCATTCAGAGTAGTCAATCGGTCTAATACATCCTGCTTATAAGATTTTTTCCAACTCTTTCTTCACTAATAAAATAATGAAATGATGCATCTTGCACAACTTTTTTTTAATATTTTGGCATTAGGATTGACCACAAGGTGGTGCAAAACCAAGGTGGGGTCCAAACCAAGGATGTTAGAATATGCCCAAGCAAATATATCTACAAACTCTCTTAGTAGGGCTATGAAGACTTCATGTTATTTCTTAGTAAGAGATGCACCTATATTGATTCATGTTGGGTCATCTAGGGGCCCAATATTAACCTCTATTGTATATTTGACTAGAAGAGTGGATCCATTGTCAAGGATAGTTGGTAATGATTTGAACTGATTGGTAACATTTGAGTCCTCTGTTAGGACTAGTTCTTCAACAAGCTCTCCAAGACATGATGAATCAAAATTTCTTAATGTGACAAATATAGTCATAAATTCTTGTATGACTTGATCAAAGGCTTCTTGCCTTTCAATATTAAATTCAAACCCATTATCATGTTTGTTTTTGTCATCCTCTTTAATGATTTGATCAAAATCTTGTTGCTCTTCAAGGTTGATCTCATATCCATAGTGAACTTCATCATTATTAGTTTCTTGCATTCTTTGCTCAAAATCCTAACACTCTTCAATACTAAATTTGGGCCCATAGACAAGTTAATCATTGGTGGTCTCCTAGTCTATACATGAAGAAGGTTGAACACCCCCATCTAGTGGTGCCTGAAATAGGTTTTCACTACTAAATTGGCCTTTATCTTTACTATTTACCTAGTCAAAAATGCCTCAAATAGGTTTTCACTTTGAGACCTTAATTTTTTATTTATTTTGTTTTGGCTAAGGGTGTTCAGCCATTCTCCAAAATAGCCTTCAGGATCTAATTTGATTAAGAATATTGATTTATGATCTCCCAACGAAACATTGTCCCCAAGGCCTAAAAAATCATAGAATGCTTCATCATTTTGAAACTCATCAATGTGTATGTGTGTCTCTTGTTGGTCCCAATATATTAGTTAGGGCTAATATAATGGTAGGGGATTATTATGAGTGATTGGGTGAAGGGTACAAATGGTGTGATTATCAAATAGGTTGGTCTAGGCTAAGTCATTGAATAAGCTATGATTAAATTTTGCTTCATTATTGACATCCTCATCACTAGTCAATGGTGATGGAACATGAGTAAGGTATATGGGGTCAACCCCAGGTGGTTTAAATCTAATTCCATAGGGTCCTTTGTACTTGGTCATAGAAATAGGTTCCAACATTCCTTGTAGATTTGGCATGAGGCCCCTTCCTTCATAATCTTTATTTTACATGATGTGATTGGGAATGAGATACTTGGTGTTCTTTTAAAAATTAGCCAAATTATCATTATACAACCATGACTCATCTCCTTCTAGAGGGTCTTGTTCTAGGCCAAAAGCTAGTATGAAAATGATTGGCCCTAGATTATGAATGTGGCATTTGCCCTTTTTTTACAAGTGCATGCATGGCATAGATTTAGGTCTTCCAAAGGATTTTGGGTTTTCAAGAATCTTTATCATATGAAATGTATAATGAGTCAAGTACTCTCATGGGGCATTAGTTGAGATGGTAAAATGATTGGATACTTTAGGAAGTAGTATGTGATTGAGAGAATCAAGGGAATTAGAGTTAATGCAGTTGTCTTTTGGCAATTTGAGGATTATTACCTTCCCCTTATCCTACTTATTATATGGATTCATGTTGAAATAGTATTTGTAACTTTGAAACTCGGCTTGTACATGTTTACAATGCTCATATAGATGTAAATCTCATAGAATGTTAACTTCCATCCCTGAATGGGAGAACTTAATACATTGGTGCAATGTTGATGGAACTACACATATCTCATATAACCAAGGCCTACACAGAAGCATATTGTATGACAAATCAAGATCCAACACATGGAAAAGGGTATCATGAGTTAAGGTCTCAATGATAACTGACAAGATAATGGTGCCCTATGATTCATGCTCTTGATTATCATATGCTTTGATGGTGATTATTTTTCTTGGAGATCCATCATTGTGTACCGAAGAAGATTGATGAGCTTTAGAGACACTATGTTCAAACCTAATCCATTATCTATAAGGACATGTTTCACTTTGTGTCACATTATATGTACTTCAATGTATAGCAGATTGTTATGCAGTAGGCCAAGAGGTGGCATATCGCTTTAGTTGAATGTGACTTGTTGGGTTAGAGCTAGGTGTCCAGCCAAAGCTTAAAATTAATCAGGGGATATGTCATTTGAAATAGTGTATTGGCTAAGGTATTCATTCAAGATTTTTTTGTATATTGTTGATGTGCACAAAAAATCTAAAATGGATATTTGTGTTGGCATTTTTTACAATTGTTCCACTATATCAAATGTCTTTTCTTGAATAATGTTAAATGGATTATTTTGAATGGGTTGGATGATGGGTGAAGTGGCAGGTGGTTATGGGCCTAGTATGGTAATTTTAGACTACTGAGTTATGATTTCAAAATTATGATTAGATATAAGACTATTGTTGCTAACTCATGATGGTGGAGGAGGGAAATATAAGATAAGTCTCGGTCACTGATGCACTTGAGTGTGGTTACGAGCCAATGATAAGTTATCATTATAAGGTCCTACCATGGGAATCCCTACTTGTTGGTTTGCTTGTGTGTATTCGTATGTCAAAGAAGGGTTACTAGAATGACTAGATTGGTTTGGTATGACAAGCAATGGTCTTGTCTGGTTGAAATTGGGTATAAGATTGATGGAAATGGTATTAACACTACCCCCTGAGATATGACCTACAACTGAGTTATGGTCATATTCAATGGCATGGTAGGTTTTTTGGTTGTGACCACTATTCTGGCCTTGGTTATGTCCATTATTTTGGCTTTATTGGTTCTGTTACTGATTCTACTAACTTGGCCTTTATTGTTGATGTTGTTATTGTTATTACACTAACTAATTGTTATATTGAAGAAATGGGTTCTAATAGAAGACAATATTATGATTAGATGTGGAATATCCATTATCCACTTGATCTCACCATTCTCTAACATATTTTGAATGACATGTTTAATCTACACACAACATTACAAATTATGGCCTTTAACCCTATGAAACTTGTAGAATTATTTTGGTTTGTACTAGTCTAGCATGTTTGTACCTTCATGATATTGCTCTTTTAAAATGAGGTATCTAATTAGTTTACCTATTATGATCTTTCAAAATATTGATTTGATGGGTTCTCCAAGGTTGGTAAAAGGATGATGAGTAGGTGGGTTTCTCCTTGGAGGAGGTGTGTTTTGTAAAGTCAGAGGCTACCATAATTGTTCCATTTGTTGTGCTAGCTTGTTGTGTGTGATATGGTTGTTGAAGAGGTTTTTAGGTAGGAGTAAGATGAAAAGGTGGTATTCACTGAGTAAATGGTGTTTACAACATTTTGACACGGTGTGACTCTATAACTCCATTCCCAACAACATTTTTATTACAGTTAAATTGTTTTAGCCTATCATTATTATTAGCCTATGCTGGTTATGATGATTGCACTTGGTTTGGATTTTGATGTTGATTATTGGTTTGATTTTAGTTTTGGCCATTATTCTGATTAGTTGAGTTTAATTTTATGTCCCCTTTGTTAATAGGGGTTCTTTTGATCATTAAACCTTTATCGATGATCTCTCTGAACATATGCACACATTGCAACTCCAGATAGTAGGATATTTCACTATGTAGATATTTGGTAAATGTAATTGCTAGTTGTTTGTTTGGTAGACTATGGGTAAAGCAGCTGGAAAGACCTCTCCATCATTATAGGTAACTTGTGAAGCTTTCACCTAGTTTTTGATTTGATTGCATTAAGTTGACCAATAAAATCTCATGCTTGAGATTGTATGAGAAGTATTGCACAAACTTATTTGATAGATCATCGAAGTCAAAAATTGAGTTCTTTAGTAGTTTTAAAAACCATTCCAAGGCTTGTGTAGCTACACTCCTTGGAACTAACAACAACAGATAGATGTCACTATATGTCATTGGTTTACATGCAACAAATAACTCTATCAGATATGCTTTGGGATCACCTTTCCCCTTGTATTTATCAAACTTGGGTGGCTCATATCCTGGAGGGAATGGAATATATAAGTGATTTATGTTAAAATGATATGAACACACATCATCCAATTTAAACTTTTTAATCTATTTTCTAGCTTGGTTGGTGGAAATTGCATCCTTCATTTGTTGTAATTCTTGCTCAAGGAAACTTGTTGGAATATTGGTTTGGGTTGATGGTTGGGCATTCACAAGTGGATGACTTAGATTGGGATATGATGGAGGGATTTGTTGGAGTAAGTTGGATTGGCTAGGGAATGGTCCAATGATGCACATGCATGGATTAGAGTGAAATTATTGAAATTGTACCTATGGTGGTGTGACATTCTGGTTGGGGTTGGATATGTATGATCAATTTTATGGATATTGGGGTTAAGATGAAAGGATATAATTGTACTATGTCTATTGTGATTAAATAGGGACTTGTTGTTGACTATTCAAACCTTATTGTTGAGTGGGAACTTGTGAGCTAACACCTTATCTCTGAACATTTGGTACATTCTACACAAAAGGTGATTGTTACCTAGAAGATACTTGAGGAACATTAGAACCTCTTTGTTGTTTGAATACCTATTGAGAAGTGGATGCATGTTGGATATTTAGTACCTATCATTGACTAATACAAATATGTTGTTGATTAGACATCATTTGATTTTAGATTGGTTTATTGGCCTATGAAGGGAGAGGTTTGGTTGTTGCTACCTGGTGAGGTGGAACATTGGTTGCCGCCTATTGAGGTGGTAATGTGTTTAGCCTATGTTGCATTGGGATACTTGATTATGCTTGATATTGCATTATACTAATCATCATATTTTGGGGAGGAGTAGGATTTGACATGTTTTGTTGTAGTGCAATAATGCTTGTTGGTTGGGTACTTAATCTTGTTGGTTGTGTGCTTGAAGAAGTGGATAGTTGAGGATTAGAAGTAGTTGGTTAAGGTTGGGTTGTAGAATTTTTTACTCTCTAATTTGGAAAACCACTAATGGTACTAGCTAAAGGCACATTTTATTGTGGATTGATTATTTGTGTGCCAACACCATTTTGGTTTAAATTGGATGTTGCTTTCACATTATCCCCTATGTTTTGCTCAGTATCATGCATACAAACTAAAGATATTTCCTTTATAATTAGTGTATTAAACATGGTTTATACTAAAGTGTTTGCATAAATGGGTTCAAACCTTGATTGTCTTGACCTGTCAACTCTGTTAAAACTTCTATTTAAGGAGCTAGATTAATAAGAGGTGCATTTGACAAGGCCATATTAGTGAAGTTATGCACTAAATTGAGATATGTTTGGTATTCTTGATGCATTTGGTAAAAGTGGTCATCTATGGGACCTCTTTTTGGGATAAGTACATAAGGGTTTTGATAAGGTATTAGTATAATGGCATCAGGATTGCTAGAAGAGAACTATCCATGAGTCTGATTGTAAAACATGTTGAAAGGATCTCTTTCTATATTTTGTAAGTTTTCATACCCTACCTCTATTATTCTATTTGGATCATAAATTGATAGCATTATGATGTGATAAGTTTTTTTTTTTAGTAAGTTCTATAACTAATGGTATGCTAGATAAGTATTGGACCATTATCTCTTGATCTTTCTCTTTGTATGGAGGTGTACTAACCAAATAGTTGGCCAAAGGATATTCACTTTGTCCCCTTAGTTGAATGTTTTAGGGTGGATAAGAATTTATTTCCCAAATGAAATTATCTTCAGTAGGGTTTTCAACAAAGTCCCCTTGTCTGAAAAGATTTCCATATCTAGAATTGTACATAGTTCCACTACGTGTATAGTGAGCCATGTTCAAATTAAATGAAAAATATTTCACAATAAGAAAAGGTATTAATGTTCTATAAACTCTAGAAATGATATGCCTTTTGGAAATACAAAGGGTTCAAATGTCATCTAGCTTGGTCAAAGGTGGAGTTGAATCTCCAAAAATTCTATGCAAAGACTTGATAAAAATAGTATATCATCAAATGAAAAATGTGAAGTGTTGGATACATGAAAATGTCATGAAAAATGACCTAAAAATCAAACTATGAAACTCTAATGTTGGAACATGTTCCAAGTAGATCTAAGCTACTAAAGGGAAAATTTGCTAGGTCTTTTGTCCAAACATGGAGTCAAGAGCTATGCTCAAATAGGATATGTGAGGACTAATGGCCAAATGGTGGAAAAATCTTAACTTAAAAAGGATGATTGATTAATCTAAAAAACTTGAAATAGTTTAACATAAACAAGGTACATGACTTTAGGCATAACACATGATATGATTGGTATAAGATGCTAAACAAGACATGTTTGGAGATAAATTGATTTGACCAAAATAAAAGCACAAAATAATACAATTTTCCAAATTTGAGTGATAAATTAACCCAAATTACATAATCCAAAAGAGGAAGATATGGGTATCAACCCCACAAATTGCGGTCTAAACTAAAAATAAACAATATTTGAATTTGAACTTGTAATAGTTAATCAAGGACTCAACTAAGGATAAACTATAAATTTGATGACAAAGAGCTAGAAAGAATTGAACAACATGACCATGCTAATCCAAGATTTAAAAAGGCTCAAGTGATTGGTTATAAACAAATGATAATGAAGATGCAAGATGAAACAAAACATGTCTTTTGAAATAAAATGGGCAACCTAATAGTGTTAGCACTCCTGAAAGATGATGTGATAAATGGTTTATGTTTTAAGACTTTGAAGGCATAAGATTTTGAAGTGATTTAGGTAGCATAATTGTGCCCTCCTCAATCAAGTGCTACTCCCAATGTTTTGACACAAAAAGAGAATGTTTGTTATGTTAAATCAAAGTGTCATATAGATGGAATAATGCCTCCTCAAAAAATAGAGTGATGTGGACTCATGACTCATCAAATGACATGGTTTGAAAAATATAAGTTTTAGTCTAACACACCAAGTAAAAATGACCAAAATACACTAAGTATAATCATCCAAATCCTAGCAAGCGTATGGCAATGGGGAGTTGACTAAACTAATAATTTTTTGAACATTTTTAGGGGAATTAATTACACAATGACTTTCACATCAAATAATGTAAAAGAAAAGCATGGATTTTGGGTCCACAACACTTGGCTTGTTATAAAAAGGTCTAGTTATGTTTGCAACCACTACATCTTGTTGTTCGCTTAGTGTAGTGTGATTTCCAATTATGCACATTACGTCTCATGTGAAACTCCATCATAATAAGTTAGTTTAACCACTCAAACCTTCTGATCCTAGTGAAAGTGGGTGAAGTCAATGCTAGGATATGAAACCTCACGTCAAATCTTTCTTAAAAAACTCATGGGAGGTAATGAATTCCCCTTCACAAGACAAGATTCATGAAATAAATGACATAATGGAAAGACTTTATGGTCACCTCAAGATCACCCAATACTATTGTGATTTTTTTGAGAGGGTTTTAAATGAAATTATTTCCATGCCTTGGAATAGGCTCAAAGCATGATGAGATGACACTGTTGATCCCAAAATTTTCCTAAAGGGGATGGATGAGAGAGCATACATTCATATTTCTTTTCACAAAAATATACGATCAACAAGCAAATTTACAAATAATTAAAGTGAAGTTAATTTCATTGCACCAATTTGAAAGTGTTTGATTATATTCATTACTAGCCCCTTGGATTTAAGAAGTGAAAATAAAAATAATTGCATTCCACCCAAAAAGAAGTTGGTACTTTTGATCTCAAAAGTTTCCTAAAGGGGATGGATAGAAGAGCATACATGCACAACTCCCTATTTACTCAAAAAAGATTAGACTAAACAAATAATAAAATAACTTGCAAAAAAATTTGAAGTGTATTCAATTTTATATCACTAAACAAAATATGTTGTGGTGTTCTTTTATCCCCTTATCTTTAAGTTATGAACTTTGAAAGAAACCAAAAAAGCTTAACCAATAAAACACTCTAAAAAGTTTTTTTAAACACCAAAATGAAGGACTACTAGTTTGTTTTAGACATAAAAATAAAGTGTGAAAATAATAATTTACATTGAAATAGTTTTCTCCAAATAGTTCCTACAAAGAAATGGTCATAACTTCATTTAGCCTTGAAGCTTATTTATCAAATGAGACAAACAACTTTGAAGGATCAAATCTGTCAACCCGAAGGCAAAACCCCAAAAAATCCAACATGTTAGGTTATGAAAAGGTTAAAAAATATATAAATAAAAAACTCAAAAATAAACTTAAAATAAATAAAATAAACTTATGAAACATGCAAACAAGTTAGAAGGTAAGAAAACAAGAAAACTGAACACAAAAATCATAAAAACCTGCAGTCAATAATTTAGCCACAACTTTTTAAATATACATACATTTATGATTAAATTTTTAAAAGTTATTTATAGGTATATTATGCACCTGTATGAAAAAATTAAAGTCAAATCAATTAATAAAAAAAAAATTATTATCTCTGTACTTACTATTTTTACTAGAAAATTAAAAAATAGAAAGGAACAGTTACTAAAAGAACCATAAATTTTTAAATATAAAAAAAAATTATGAAATTTCAAGAGAATATCAATTACATATTTATATATAATCATAAAAAAAATTTATATAAAAATGTTAAATAAATAAAATTTTATGAATTCTTTATTGGCTATTTTTACTCAAAGCAAAAATAACAAAAAAAGAATTAAAACTATGAAATACAAAAAAGTTTGTAGGTTGCACTCTCATGAATATAGTCCCACCAGGCATGTCATTTTTGATCAGGGAATTTGAAAAAAAGAGGATGTTAGATCAAGTTTTAGTCCATAAAAACATGAAATCAATACACTAACATACTAACATATCTAAGCCTAGATCTTAGGGGAGCTTAATGAACAAACAACAATTAAAAACCCAACTAGAATGCAAAGAACAACAATCTTTACCTTTTTTTAGAGCTCCAAATGATTTCTTCATTTGGCTTACTTGGATTATGCATAAGAAGTCTTCATCAATGATATATGGCTAACATCATCTCCTCTATGCACCATTGTTGAATGCTTGGCTTGATTGATGGCTTGGCTCAATTTCAACATTATAACACTAGGATTTTAGCTTCATGAATCTATTATTGCATTATAACTCTACTTTGATTGAGATTATAAAATAAAGAGCTCTAAGATTGCTTTTATAGGCTTTTAAATTCCTTGGAATGGGTTTAATCTGACCATGGTTAAGTTTATTAAATTTGGTTGAGTTTGGCATATTCTTTTAGATATTTTCCAAAACAGACAACTCACAATCATGGTTGAGTTTACTAACTTTGGTTGAATTTGGAATATTCTTGTAGATATTTCCAAAAGTGATGTAGAGTAAAGATTTACTCTACATTTCATTCTATTTTTCAGTCGCGTGCCATGAAATTTTGTCTTCGCATACTTTGGTCTGAGATGACAGAGTTTTGAAATAAAGCATGGGCTCTATTTTCCTTTTTGATTCATTTTTCTCTAAGTGTCAGGATTAAGTAGAAACTACCAAGTGTCGTCGTCCAAGGCATCCTTTCTCAAGTGAAAATTGCCAAGTGTCATCATCTGAGGCACCTTTCATATTTTCTATGAGTTGGTCAGAATGTGCCACGTATCTCATAGTGACTCAGTGGAATGTGCCAAGTATCAGCGTCCATAGTTTCATATCAGCACTGGCATTTCATCTCTTTTCAATGAAAGGTTTTAACAAGCTAAGTATCAGGATCAGGTAGAAAGTGCCACATGGTAATCATGAAAGGTCTCAATTTCACTTTTCTAAAAGTGACAAAAGACACCACGTACCCCAGTAGAAGAGAGCAAAAGCCACCATGTGTCATGATCCGAATTATCTTCATTTTTGCTTCACTAATATATCAAAGACTGTGGTGGGTCTTAAGTGTTGTTTCTAAAGCAAGCAAAAGCCACCAAGTGTCATTGTCTGTGTAAATATGAAATGAGACCCATTTGTTTCTATGGTATAAACAGAGTAAAGTGGAGACCGCCACATGTCATCTTCCACAGGTTTCTAAAAAGGTAGCTAAAAGAAGTGGAGACCACCATGTAACCCCTAATGAGTAAAGTAGAGTTTGCCATGTGTCTTTTGATGAAGTAGCGGAGTTTGCCACCTGTCCTTGTGCTCCTTTTAAAAGTTACTTGGGTAAGAAATGCTATGATTCTTATTTTCTTTTAAATTGTTGAAGTTTCAAGGAAGTGGATTGTGACAAGTGTCAAAGGTGGAATGCTCATAAGCAAAGATACAAAAAGAGTATAAGCTATGCAGAAAGTGCCATGTGTCTTTGATAGGTGCTGCAGAACCCGCCAAGTGTCTTTCTCCGGTGTCTCCTAAAGTAATAAGAAGGTTTCAAGAAATTGGCTAAGTGTTACTTAGCATTTAAAAGAAGGGAGCATCCTGCAATCTATTTCCACCAATGAACTGCAAGAAGACAAAGCATTTTAGAATCTATAAAATATCTTCTATTAGACACTTCCAGTTTAGTTAGATTTTGGTTGGGTTGTTAGATTGGGAACAAGCAGACAATCTGGAGTGAATCCAAGGCTATAAATAAGGGTGCAGAGATCACCAGATGGAAGAGACCAGAGAGAATTTTTTGAGAGAATTATTGTAAAGAGTTTAGACTTTCTAGAGCTGTGACTAGGAATATCATTTTCTTTTGTTCTATCTTTTTAAGGTTAGAAGGTTTATGTAACTGTGCATGTTTATGTGCCTATTATGTGACAAGAAGATTAATGAGAAGATTTAATCCTATGCCTTTGTTGATATTTTATGTTTTATTGCCAAAATAGTCTAGGCTGTGTTGTCAAGAGTTTAGACTTTCTAGAGCTATGATTAGGAATGTCATTTGCTTTTGTCTCATTTTCTTGAGTTGAAAAGTTTATATAACTTTGCGTGTTTCTATGCCTCTTATGTGACTAGAAAATTCAAATAAGAAGATTGAACCCTATGCCTTTGTTGACATTTTCTGTATCATTGCAAAAGTAGTCTATACTATGAGCCTCTGTTTCTATTATTTCCATCTTTTACATTGATCATGCACTTGTTTTCTCTTAAATGTAAATGAATCCTACATATAGTTTCACTGTGCTCAGGATTAAGGTCGAATTACATTCAGGCACATCACCATAGTTAGATTTTATTTCTTGCATTTGTGTTTTTATTAAAATTCCTATCCCTTTTCCCAGTATACACTTGATTTAAAGAGGAACCATCTTCTCTAAAATCTAGAGGTTGTTTCAATTCACAAGTCCCACATCTTGAAACTTCCCATTTTTGGTGTTTAGAACAAGCACAATTTTAAATCATCAACAATTTTTGGCATGCTTGGTGGGACTAATCTTGAATTTTCTTTCAAGATCATATGAACCAAAGAGCTACAAGGAGCCATAGCTATGGATCAATAACCAGATCACAATCTACTACAAATCCAGGTATTCTTTTGCCACCTTTGGTAACTAGTCCAAGAAGAAGAATCAATCGGTTTGTACCAATACCAAGAACAAATATGGGAGCCCCTATACCCCCAAGAAATTATGTGAGTTGGAACACTGGTAGTCCATTAGTCCTTCCAATACCCCCAGCCACTTGGGACCCTATCCCAGTGAATGCCCTAAAAGCTCTGCCCAAATTCAGTGGGCAAGACTTTAAAACACCTGAGGAACATCTGCAAGATGTATCAGATGTCTGTGCTATACATGTTGTCACACAGCAAAATATGGCCATAAGATTATTAGCTACTTCTTTTAAAGGGAAGGCTCTAGAATGGTATCAGTCTTTGACCCTAAATACCATATCTACATGGGATCAGCTCGGAGATCTTTTCTTTGAAAGATTTTAAGAGAAGGGTGATAAGTCTTCTTTGTTACAGCAATTAATTACCATTCAAAGGGCACCACAAGAAGCCATGACTAACTTCAATTCCAAATTTCAAAAGACTTGGGAAAGAATCCCTACTATAGCTAGACCATTACCAAGTATGGCTATAGTATTTTATCTTAAGGCTTTGAATTTAGATATATCTATTATGATTCAGTCACTTGGAGGACACACTTTGCTTGAGGCTTATGAATATATGGTCAAAGTTGAGAATAATTTGATAGATACTGGAAAGTTACCTCCAAGGCCTCCCATGCCTATGTTCCCAGAAATTTCCTTACCATTACCTCAAAAAGCCCCTAAATCTATAGCTCCACCTGTGTCTATGTACACCTATTCTCAACCATCTAATAAATAAATTGTCCCCACTCAGTCATCTGAGCTAGATGATATCAAGAATATCCCAAGGACATTTTCTAATGATCTAATAAATATAAAAAGACATCAGAATACTTTTCCTAGGCCTCCATATCAAGGCTATCAAGGAAACATATTTCATCTCAGCCAAACCAATATCAGGGTCATCCAAGACAAACTAACCATCAGCCAGTGAACCAATTGGTTGCAATCCCCACACCCTCACAGACTATTCCTCCAAATTACAATAGGGAGATTGTTCCAGGGCAAAATAACTATGTGAATAACACTAATGCCTGGTGTTTCCCTTGTAATAATGCTCATAAACCTAGAGATTGTCCTATGGGTAATCTACAACAAAAGGTAGTAGAACAAAGAAGAATGGATGGTCAGTTTGCAAGTTCCAATGACAATAAAGCCTACCAGTCTTTTGTTATGTAGAATTCAGTCCTAGTGGCTCAGATGCAAGGGATGTCCTTGCAATAAGAGGAAGAAATAGCCCCGAAACATTTTTTGTTCTCATGGGTTAAAGATGAAGGATCAGTTTTCTTAAACGAAGCATCTACCTCCAAAAAACTAATGGTGCAATCTTATTATTACACTAGATCAAAGAGAAGGATGGTGGAATAGATTGAGGTTATAAATAGTCAAGTCATGGAGAATTCTCCATTTCAAGGACAAAGAAACATAGTCGTCAGACAAGAAGTGCCTCAGCTGATGTAGAATCAAGGGATTCCTACACAAATTCAAGAAAAAATAAGATATCCTTATTTTCAAAGAACTCAGACTCTGGGACCAATAAATTTAGTGGATCAATTAAAGAATACTCTAGCACAAGTATCAATATGAGATATATTGGCTATTCCTAAACAAAAGACACTACTACAAGAAGTTCTACAAGGCCAAATGTAATAAAGCCAATGGAGCAGATGCAATCAAAAGATTACACGATGAATGTGGTGGCCATTGACATGTCCCTCTCTAGGCCATAGGACAAAATTGAGCTGTTGACTGAATCCACTTTTGTAGTTACTAAAGACTACTTGAAGATATCAAGGAGGCTACAGAAGATGGAAGTTAAGCTAGCCAAGAAAAAGGCAAACTGTAATAGTTTGACCTCAGAGATTAATATAAAAGACAATGAAATAGAGAATCTGAATAAATAGTTGTAAAATATTGTTTCTCTTCAGACTCACTAGGTAGTTCAGGCCCAAAATGATTCTTTACAGGTTGGGCTCACACAGGTAAAGGATGCGGTGATGACCCTTAGGTGCGAAAAAGTAGTGTTGCAAGAAAAGTGTAAGGAACACCTGTTGTAGGTTACCCAATTGCAACAAAAGCTGTTAAGTGAATAAAATAATATTGCAGTCATACAAGCCCAATTTCAAGCAGAGCAATAGAGAACAACATAATTGACACTGGCACTGGCTAATAGGCCAAGGAATGTCAGAGTATTAAGTCTGGTAAAGGAGCTATTTGAATCCATGTGGAAGAGAATCTCTTCAAAGATTATTCAGCTCAGGCCTTCTCTCACCTTCTTGCTAAATGCATAGAAATTGTGCAAAAAGGTGGAAAGTTCAGTTGTAAATATTTTGGCTACAGTCTCTGAGAGAGTAATGGACTCGTAAACATTGCTACAAAAGCTTTATGATGTAATGGATGCAATATTGTCAGTAGCAGGAATTAATGATAGAATGGTCACTGCCAAGCGAGTAAATGAGGTTCTTAATTGCAATTCCATAGCCATCAGTTGTAGAGAACTTCTAGATGTCATGAAGGAAGGAATCAATGAAATAAAATAGCATGTTGAAGATATAGTACAATTAGGTCTTCCTTCTCTATTTCCTAATGACACCACCATGCTGATGGTAAATGAAATTGAACCTTTGTTATTAGCCAAACAGAATGATCAGATAGTTTTCTAGGATCTAAGGGATGATTCATCAATCCCTAAAGTAGAAGTTGTCTTGGTTCCTATTTCTCAGCTCGAATTCAAATTGAAGGCTACGGTTCAAATTTTGCAAAATTTTTCACACAAGGATATTATTAACCTTGATGTAGCCTTCAATGAATTACAAAATAAGTAAGGGTTATCTGATGATGAGTGGACTGCCTACCAGACAACATTGTTGAAGCTATGATTTTGAAATTTTGATCTAGCAGGAGTTGTGGTTTCTTTTTGAGCAAGCTCAAAAGTCCTTGGGGTCACCAATAATTATAGAGTAAATATTTACTCTATGTTTCATTCTATTTTTCAGTCATGCACCACAAAATTTTGTCTTCACATACTTTGGTCTGAGATGATGGAGTTTTGAAATAGATCACGGGCTCTATTTTCCCTTTTGATTCATTTTTGTCTAAGTGTTGGGATTAAGCAAAAATTGCCAAGTGTCATTGTCTGAGGCATCCTTTCTCAAGTAGAAACTACCAAGTGTCATCGTCTAAGGCACCTTTCATATTTTCTATGAGTTGGTCAGAATGTGCCACGTATCTCATAGTGACTCAGTGGAACGCGCCAAGTATCAGCGTCCATAGTTTCATATCAGCACCCGCATTTCATCTCTTTTCAATGAAAGGTTTTAACAAGCTAAGTATTAGGATCAAGCAGAAAGTGCCAAGTGGCAATCATGGAAGGTATCAATTTTGATTTTCTAAAAGTGATATAAGATGCCACGTACCCCAACAGAAGAGAGCAAAAGCCACCACGTGTCGTGATCCAAATTATCTTCATTTTTGCTTCACTGATATAGCAAAGACTGTGGTGGGTCTTAAGTGTTGTTTTCGAAGCAAGCAGAATCTGCCAAGTGTCATTGTCTATGTAAATATGAAATTAGACCCATTTGTTTCTATGGTATAAATAGAGTAAAGTGGAGACCACCATGTGTCATCTTCTATAGGTTTCTAAAAAGGTAGTTAAAAGAAGCAAAGACCACCACGTAACCCCTGATGAGTAAAGCAGAGATTGCCATGTGTCTTTTGATAAAGTAGCAGAGTTTGCCACCTGTCCCTATGTTCCTTTTAAAAGTTACTTGGGTAAGAAATGTTGTGAGTCTTATTTTCTTTTAAACTATTGAATTTTTGAGGAAGCAGATTGTGACAAGTGTCAAAGGTGGAACACTCATAAGCAAAGATACAAAAAGAGTATAAGTTACATGGAAAGTGTTGCGTGTCTTCGATAGGTGTTGCGGAACCTGCCAAGTGTCTTCCTCTGGTGTATCCTAAAGTAATAAGAAGGTTTCAAGAAATTGGCTAAGTGTTACTTAGCATTTAAAAGAAGGGAGTGTCCTGCAATTTGTTTCTGTCAATGAACTGCTAGAAGACAAAGCATTTTAGAATTTATAAAATATCTTTTGTTAAACACTTCCAATTTGGTTAGATTTCAATTGGGCTGTTAGAGTGGGAACAAGTAGACAATCTAGAGTGAATCCAAGGCTATAAATAAGGGAGCAGAGATCACCAGATAGAAGAGACCAGAGAGAATTTTTTGAGAGAATTATTGTAAAGAGTTTAGACTTTCTAGAGTTGTGACTAGGTATATCATTTGCTTTTGTTCTATCTTCTTAAGGTTAGAATGTTTATGTAATTGTGCATGTTTTTGTGCCTCTTATGTGACTAGAAGATTAATGAGAAGATTGAATCCTATACCTTTGTTGATATTTTTTGTGTTATTGTAAAAGTAGTCTAGGCTGTGTTGTCAAGAGTTTAGAATTTCTAGAGCTGTGATTAGGAATGTCATTTGCTTTTGTCTCATTTTCCTAAGTTGAAAAGTTTATATAACTGTGCATGTTTTTGTGCCTCTTATGTGACTGGAAATTTCAAATAAGAAGATTGAACCCTATGCCTTTGTTGACATTTTTTGTATCATTGCAAAAGTAGGCTATGCTATGAGCCTCTGTTTCTATTATTTCCATCTTTTACATTGATCATGCACTTATTTTCTCTTAAATGTAAATGAATCCTACATATAGTTTCATTGTGCTCAGGATTAAGGTCAAATTACATTCAGGCGTATCACCATAGTTAGATTTTCTTTCTTGCATTTGTGTTTTTGTTAAAATTCCTATCCCTTTTCTCAGTATACACTTGATTTAAAGAAGAACTAGCTTCTCTAAAATATGGAGGTTGTTTCAAGTCGCAAGTCCCACATCTTGAAACTTCCCATTATTGGTGTTTAGAACAAGCACAATTTTAAATCATCAACAAGTGACAACTCATAAAAGTAAGATCCTCTTAAATTATCTTTTTAGTAATTGATTTAATTGATTTATTAACTCATGGATGAGCTTAATTAGGATTTGAAATTGATTTAACTTGCTAATTGATTTTTATTAGGGTGTACAAGTTAATTAATTCTTTTTAGGCAATTTGTCATTTGTTTGATTTTGATTAATTTAATGTATGTATTTGTCTTATTTAATTGATTTATTAAGCTAAATTGATTTAATGCAAGGTTATGAAGCCAAATTTGAGACTAATAAAAATTCTTGGGCTAAGTATTCAATGATTGACAAGAATTGGTCTAAATTTGAATACGAAGCCATTGGTGGCCAAATTTAGGTGTCTATAAAAACAATTATTTTCACACATTTTTAAAAAAAGATACAAATTTTGTATGAGATGATTATGTCAACCAAGTATTAATAAAATCAAAGTATATTTATCAAACCCACTAGTACTTATACCTCTCATTCTAAATATGACATTATTTATTTACAGATCAACCACCCATGATCCCCTAGGGGCCCTAATAACACAATTTGATGATAATAAAAAAGAGCGTGCAATTTATTATATTAGTCACCAGTTAGTTGATTACGAATGAAAATATACATCAATGGAAAAATTATGTTTATCCTTAGTTTTTGATACTCATAAACTACAACATTATTTTTTCAATAATGAGGTTCATGTTATAATAAAAAAGATCTAATAAGATTCCTTGTGAATAAAACACACCTAACCAACAACAAAGCAAAATAGGTGATACAACTTACATAGTTTGATATAAAATTTGTAGCTCAAAATTAAATAAAAGGATAATGTATAGCCAACCAATTGGTTATGGCTCCTTTACCAAATTCTTTTCTGCTCACCAAATCTTTTTGAGATGATTTCAAATCATAAAAGATATCTTTTGGTCCATGGATAATGTTCTTTGATGGATCAAAATGTAGAATAAGGGTGGGTGCTAGTATTGTGTTTTATATCCTTGAGGTTGAATACATGCCTTTATCTTACAAATTAGCTTTTTATTGTACCAAAAATATAGCTGAATATGAGACCTTGATCATCAAATTATCTATATCACATAAGCTTCATATAAGAGACATCCAAGTTTTTAGCGATTATCAGCTGGTTGCTAATAAAGTTAATAATCATTACCAAAATAAATAAGAACATATTATACCATATAAATAAATGGTTTATAAACTCATAGAGGATTTTAACACATTATATATTGACATTATTCTACGTAAATATAAGAGCCACATAGATGCCATGGAAAGTGTGACATCCTTGATGACTTTAAATGATGATCATATAGACTTTACAATACAATAGCTATGAAATCCTTCTATTTCTTCTAATTTAATGAATGCATTGGCCATTATTTCTATTACTCATAGTACTATAAACATAGAATGGTAAAATGATAGTTGTAATTTTCTTTATCAAGCCTATATACTAGACGATTTTGCATGAAATGATAAATAAAAATTACAATGTGAAGAACTTTGTTATGTTATTATTGGAAATGATTTGTTCAAATAAAATTTTGAGGGGTAATTACTCTGATTTTTAAATAAAAAAGAGGCCCACATTGTACTCTTGTAAATGCATGACAACGACTATGGTGGGCATTTTAGCAAATGTGACATATCTCAAAAATTATTACACTAAGGTTATTATTGGCCTACAATGGAACAAGAATGTATTGAACATGTAAAAATATGTTTATAATTCCAAAAATATAATAATTTGAATCATGTGTCATCACAATAGTTACAGTCATTTATTTCACCATGGCCTTTTTCCTTATGGTGCTTTGACTTAATTAGAAAGGTAAACCTGGTATCCAGTGGTGGACACAATTTCATCATCACAACTATAGAATATTTCACAAAATGGGTAGAATCAATTCCACTTGAGTTTACCACAAGATATGACATGCAAGTTGCTGATGACTAATAATATTTCACATTTTTTCATACCCTCATCTATTATTTATAATAATAGATCATCATTAAAAAATAATATGGTAAAATGTTTTTTTAGTAAATACAAAATTAAGCATACATTTTATACACCTTATTACCCAGGGCAATGGCCATACAAAAGTAACTAATAAGATAATTATGAAAATACTTGGCAAAATATTTGAACCATACAACACTGATTAGCACCAATAAATGGCAAATGCTCTATGGGCATATTGAACTAGTATATGCACACCTACTCAAGACACACCTTACTCTTTGGTCTATATTACAAAGTCCATCTGACCAATTGAAATTGAGATACCTTGTTTGCATGTTTATCTTTTAGACATCAACAAAGATAATGAATATCATGAAAATAGATTGTATCAATTAGAGTAATTGAGTTTTAAACACACACATGATACTAAACACTTATTTTTTTATTAGGATCATGTAAAATGAGCATATAAAAAAAAGGTTTGACCGCATGGCTTTGATGTGGGTGACTTAGTAATAAAATAAAATCAAAAGAATACTAATGTAGAAAAAGACCAAAAAAATAAATTTCAAACCAAATTAGTTGGGACCATTTACAATTATAAAAAATATAGAAAAAGGTGTATACCACCTTTCTACACTTGAAGGAAAGCCTTTAAAAATCCCAATTAACATTATGCACATTCATAAATATATTATGTAAGAAACATTCAAATATACCAAAAAATTAAAAAAACATTCAAAAATCCAAAAAAAACTGACATCTACATGTTCTATTAGATCCTTGACATCTATGTGTTAGTTTTATGTTGATGGATAACATACCTATTACTTCTACATACACACATGTGTGTTGCACTTCTACTTGAGTGTGATACATGCATATACAAACACATGATCTATTCATATTTTGAATGTTGGGTGTTCCCTATACTCATGTCATGTGGACATTGGGGGAATCTACTTATTTGATCTTGATACATAGGTTATATTTTTGATGATCACATTTCATTATCACGTTTGAGTATACATATGTACTTACACATGCCTTTATCCATGATTATATTTTACATAGGGTACTTGATATATTATACACTTGATACTTTTTCCTAACACCTTTAATCCATGGATTATTATGGCATGTTTATATTGATTGTTTATGATTTTATTTATGCACTTCCTTGAGTGTCTTGCCTTGATATTATATTCCTTGTTCGAGCATTTGAATATGCTCCTTTTTTTGTGTCCCTCATGCCTCTGTATCATTTCTTTGACATTTTCATGTCATTCTTTGTTGTATGGACATTTAAATATGTTATTCTTGATTTTATAGACATTTGACTAAGTCATATCCCTTCGAGTGTGCAACATTTGAACATGACCCTTATTTGTGGTCTCCTTGTACCATTTCCTTTTGACTTTATTTTGAGTGATCTTGTGTGTGTGTTCTATTCTATTTATTGATCTTGTACTATTACTATCTAAGCATTACAATTAATCGTATTGTGCATCTTAGGCCTTCATGTGATCACATTGGTTATACGCACTTCAATTCTACATCTACCTAGAAATGTTCCTTATATATGCTACATGGTTACATTCATAGATTATACATTTGTCTTATCCTTTTTATCCAAGGTAAATACCACTTTATATTCTTCCCTCACCTCAAAAGGGGGGGCATATTAGTGGGAGAATGTCATAGAGACATGTTCTTCACATTTTTCATAATTTCAAATTTAATGGTGTCATGCTTTGGAAGTATGTTCTCCACACTCATTCATTATTTGGTACTTACACTAATTTTTAGATTCAGTGGCAGCATGTCATATACGCATGACTTCTACACATTCACAATTTTGAGATTCAATGGGGGCATGGTTTAGAAGCATGTTATCCACACTTAATCAATATTCAACATCTCTAGATTATAGTGGGCATATGTTTTGGAAACATGTTCTTCACATTAGTACTTATTTCAATTTTCATATTTCTCCATATATAGTAGGGGCATGCTTTGGAAGCATGTTATCCATGCTTACACAATTTTTATAATTAGCCAAGGCACACCATTATATGATTCATACTCATAGTTGTGATAGAATTCTATACATTGGTACCATTGTTATACATAGTTTCATCATGAGACACATATAAGGTATGTATGATATGTAATTTTTGCACAATAGTACAAAATATAAATCAATTTTAGATTCTAAAAATCTTTTATATATTGTTATTACATCATAAAAAATTTCATAGTGATACCCCGAATAAACTTTTACAAACTTTATTGAGCCAATCTACTGTAGTATTTATTTCAATTTTGGTATGGTTGAGGTGATTAAATCACTCAATATTGCCAAGTTTTTAGGTTGGACTTGATTATATCATCTAACCTCACTAATTTGTATGGATGATTGTGTTGCATGGTTTAGTTAATTTCAATTACTAGGTGGAAACTCACATTTACTTTAAGATTGGGGGCATGTGCCTTCAAATCTCTCTCTTTATCACTCTATCTCTATCTCCTTGGATATATGAACTTTAAAGATATAAATATATTTCTATTAATCTCAGTTTTAGAGCCTTACAATGATACATATTATTCAAATTAACTTGCCAATAGGAAATGCAATTACATCAACACATAGATGTAATCCTAAACCTTACTCTTTCAATTTCAATCAATTTTAACTACTTTCAATTTCAATTTATATGCATTGATTAAATAATATAACATGTTTTTAGTTGCAGTTCAATCACTAGTAAAACACTCAAGTTGGGAACATGCAAATACAAGGTGTGTTATACACACCCTTGTATGTATTTCCTTCCTTTAAACTAGAAATTTCATCACTAGATTAAAGGGGGGAATATAGATGATATTTATGGAACATATAGCACCTCAGTCTTATACACTTGGCAAACTTAGACTTTGGTGTTCCTCTTAGTTTTTTACCCTTCTCACTTTTGGAAGTCTCACATATGCTCTATCTTATTCCACTTGGCCTATCTCTTAGTCTGATTAGTCTTATGTTGATGACCCAAGTCTTTTATCTTACCAAAATTCTTAAAACATATTTACCTTCCACTTCTATAAGTTATAAGCCTATACCTACTTTCTTACTCCCTTGACACTAACATCTAGGATAGACACTAGCATTAATTCTATTATCCTAACCTGATGAAAGTGTCTGTTTCCCTAAAGTCATTTATTTTTAAAATGAAATGTATATTAATGGTTTGCCTAATTGATTTAATGTTACTTTTTTAAAAGGATTGATATAAATAAAAGATCAATTCTCATTACTCACCTAGCACAGATCAAGGTAACCTATCAAAATCATTCAATTAAGCACTCAATAAAGAAAAGCTTCCCTATTTTCTCCTATTTCCATACTAGTCATAAGGACAACACATATATGGGTCTGAAGTACTGAAGGATCAACCCAATAACCTAATTTTACAAGAAATTTAGGTCATTATTGTACTTACTTTGCACATGTTTCATTATTCACACACGAGCTAATATGTAAGGGAAAACTACATAAGTTTGAGTCCCTCTTTATAGTATTGTCTATGTAGGTAGCACCCACTAATAGTGAGGTATTTAGGGTAGCTCAACATTATATGCCCACTAACCCATTTTTCTCCATGATCACCATGAATATGAAGAACTAGGTTTTTTAAATTTCATGAAGAATGATAGTCCATGACCTAGATATGAATGCACCAAAGTGAAATCAAAGTCAAACCCAAAATCATCCAGGTTGTCACATATTTTTCCAACAATTATTTTATATAGGACACTTGAATCAAACATGGACAGTAGCATCGATGTAATCATCTTAGGCTAACATTAGTGTCTAAATCTATAGAAACATCAAATCTAAAATCTAATAACTATTCTGGAATCATCTACCAGTCTACTTTATACTTGTTTTAGATCTAGCATTGTGTTAGCATCAGAAGTAGCTAAGTGTATTACTTGTTTATCATTTCCATACATAGGTTAGTTGCAATTTCTATATTTCTCTTATTCTCATCATAATAAATTTGGTGTATGTTTATATCTAAGTTTATCACCCAATTAGCTTGATGTAGATCCGATTATCACCCTTGTGCATTATTCATTTCTATATACCCCTTCAATAAATATCTAGGTAACCTCAACCTAGAGTAAACCTTCAGTTTAGGGTTAAATAGTTGTTTTTCTTTTTGCAGCCATTATTTAATTGGGGATAATCTATTTTTATTTATATTTGTGTTAGACTTATAATTATGATATGTAATTAATCATTTTTTAAATGGAAAAAAAATAATCATATGAACCTTATCAAGATTTTCTTGTATTAGGTTGTAACCATGAATGTCCTAATATGACATTGTCTTGTATCATAGTATGACATACATGTAATAATGTCTAAATTTTTTCAGGTCCTAAATAAATCAAAATATTAATATTTCACATGTCATTCCCTTGTGAATATCAAAAACCTCATTCATTGTATTCCATACTTTTAATAAATACCATTGTGTATGTATTATGTTATTGCATATCATCTACATCAATTTTATCTCAATACTTATCTTTTATGAAATCTTGAATGAGTATTGATTTACAAATAGGAATTTTCTAAGATATGTTGGTCTTTTTAGGGTGATATGTATAGAACAACGAAGGGTTTTTTTTTTAATCTTGAGTTCAGCTTTTCCAAATGTAATAACCCCTTTATCTGAAAGTTGTGGAAAATTTTATTATATTGCATAAAAATCATTATCTTGATGTTTTTTAATACCATGATATGTTCAAAATATTTTCCCTTTTAATTTTTTAAGATGATAAGGAGTTTGATAATAATTAGGAAGTAGTGTGATTAATTTCTTATCTAACAATGTATGTAGAATATCATGTGTTCAATATTTGAAGTAATCATACTTAAGGAGTTGTATTTAATTTAAATTAAATGGATTGACTTTAGGATATAATTTTAAAATTTATTATTTTCCTTTGTGGAATACCTTAACCTACTTCATTTTGATCATTTTTTTTCTTTTGCTTCATTCACTTTATGAGAGACCTTAATGGGATACCTTTTTATGATAGGCACTAAATATGATTTCACCTTCTTATTAGTAAATTATTTCTTGGGTGAAGGTAATCATGATTCAATTGAATTTATATATTTATGTGTTTTAAAATTAATATCACATGCATAATTGAACACATACATGTACAACTTATCAAAATAAGTGTGAATATTATGCATGGATTTTTCTTTAAGTGAAGGAAGAATATCCCTACTAAATATGGATTATTTTTCTAAATCTGAGGGATTATATGCCAAAAATTTCAAATCACACTTAAATAAAAAAATATACTTTTCAATAATCTCACATGTCCTTGTAAACTTTGTAGATGTTCCAGTGTTAATTTAGGCACTGAGTGTTTGTAATAATTTAATATGAATATATGTTATAATCTCTTGAAGGTGGATAAACATCCACTAGGTATATTATAAAACCACTCTAAGGCATCTCTTGTTAAGATTCTATGAAAACCTTCAATAAAACTCATCCATCATTACCCCATATTCCAAATGAAAATTGCTATTTAGATAAATGGCTACTAGGATCTCCATGGCCATTGAACATGGGTAATATGGGAATTACAAAGTCCTTTGGATATGTATGTTCAAATATAGTGCATGTCAGGGGTTTTATGATAATAATATTATCTTTAATATTAGTACGGATGATATGCCAACAATTTCAAATCACGCTTAAATAAAAAAATATACTTTTCAATAATCTCACATGTCCTTGTAAACTTTGTAGATGTTCCAGTGTTAATTTAGGCACTGAGTGTTTGTAATAATTTAATATGAATATAAGTTATAATCTCTTGAAAGCGGATAAACATCCAATAGGTATATTATAAAACAACTCTAATGCATCTCTTGTTAAGATTCTATGAAAATCCTTCAATAAAACTCATCCATCATTACCCCATATTCCAAATGAAAATTGTTATTTAGATAAATCGCTAATAGGATCTACATGGCCATTGAACATGGGTAATATGGGAATTACAAAGTCCTTTGGATATGTATGTTCAAATATAGTGCATGTCAGGGGTTTCATGATAATAATATTATCTTTAATATTAGTACAGATGATATGCCAAAAATTTCAAATCACACTTAAATAAAAAAATATACTTTTCAATAATCTCACATGTCCTTGTTGTAAACTTTGTAGATGTTCCAGTGTTAATTTAGGCACTGAGTGTTTGTAATAATTTAATATGAATATATGTTATAATCTCTTTAAAGTGGATAAACATCCACCAGGTATATTATAAAACCACTCTAAGGCATCTCTTGTTAAGATTCTATGAAAATCCTTTAATAAAACTCATCCATCATTACCCCATATTCCAAATGAAAATTGCTATTTAGATAAATGGCTACTAGGATCTCCATGGCCATTGAACATGGGTAATATGGGAATTACAAAGTCCTTTGGATATGTATGTTCAAATATAGTGCATGTCAGGGGTTTTATGATAATAATATTATCTTTAATATTAGTACAACATTATATATCTTACAAAGTGAGATCGAGTACTTGCCTTTGGAGATCACTAATAGTATGCATCATGGACATAATATGGATAGTAGGAATAGAGATGGTTTGGAAAGGATCACTCATGGGTTTTAATTTAATACCTACTTTAAACATAAGTACACCACAATTTATTATCATGTTATTCTTATCACATTATAGGGAGGAACTATCATAACATTGTGTATCTTTCTAATTGTTATGTAGTTCATTTTCATGTTGTTACTAAAGATACGAGAGAAATTTACCACCATATAAAGATATATAATTATTAGAATCAGTAGCACATTTTGATTCTAAACAAATTATGTCACATTTTGGCTTGATAACATTATCATATAATGGTACAATTGCACATTTTTCAAAAGGAAATAATATCACATGTTGTTTCAAAATAATAATGGCATTCATTTGAATCTTATGATTTTTTAATAGAAAGGGAAGATTTACCAGGTATATCTAAAACATCATTTATTATTTTCAAGGAGTGAGGAATATCACATGCATGTGTAACATCTATTTTTTCTAAAGAAAGAGAGGAAATAACACCATTTTTTGGATCATTTTTCATTTATAGAGGAGGAAAAATATCGTATTCATTGGTATCATTTGCCTTTGTATCCCTTTGTATTTTGTAATAGTTGATAAGGTGAAGTGTGGTGGAAAAATTTAAAGAGAGACCAGTTGTGTTAGAGGAAGATTCTTCACATTTTAACCTAGGTGACAAATAAAGGGAAAGAAGATATTTGTTTTAGATTGAGGTAAAAGCAGGTTTTGAAGGGGCCCCGAAACCCTGTTACTACTATGTTTTTTTTTCTAATTTATGATGAATAGAGGAATGCAAGAAAGGGATAGGGGAATTCGGATCTTCCATTTTTAAATTAATGTGTTAATTTTATTCTTCACTATAATATTCACTAATATACCAATCTTATTTATTTTCATATCTAGAATCCTACTCATAATTATAATCATTTCTACCATAGTTATGTTACTCATTGATATAAGTAAAATCAATAATTATACAAGTGTGATTATTAGTCTATTCATTATCATAAGGTACAACACTATTAGAGAATAAGAAGTCCACATGATGATCACTATTAGGGTTTTAAAATTTAGTATACGTTTTACTCTTATCTGACCTAAATAATGTGAATACAATAAACACCAAGCCTACTACTAACAAACAATCTAACATAACAAAAAAGAAAGGATTCTAATAGGTGTAACTAGGTTGGGTGTGTTTTATCCATAAGCTCTTAGATATAATGATCCTGGTCATAAATAGTGAATAAGACCCAAAGGGGCATTGAATAGGAGGATTCTAATAGATCGTATCCATATTATCCTATATCTAAGGTATGATGAAAGTAATTTCTCATGATAACAACATATCATTGCACTACAAAACCAAATTGTTGAAGGCTTTCTATGGCTAAAAACTAAAACCTTATGCATTTTTTATATAAATATTAGTTGCATGGAAGCTAAAGTCTATCATAGTGTATTACACTCTCATGCAACCATAGGGTCTCTCTTTCACACCATTACCACAATGATTGCAACATTACATAAATAATACACAAAAAATAATATTTCATAATAATTTGTCACATATAATCTACATGTGAGTGCCTATTACATAAGCATAATAGGTTTTTTCTTGAAAAATATTCTTGTTGTATGAATAACCTATAAAATAAGAAGATCTTGTTTAACACTAAATTTAGATATATGGGGGATCTAGGGTTAAGAATATAGAATTAGTTCTAATACAAGGGTGATAAAATAATTTATAGCAAGCTAATTAATAGGAAACTCAAATAAATAATATTATGAATTTATACAATTGAGATTACTAAAAATAGTAAAGTAAAACTATTGAAAGATATTACAATAAATAATAAACAATAGTCCTTAGATGGTTTACTATATGCAAATATATTTGGACTAGAAACAAGTGTAAAGAATCTAGGATTAGTTTTCTAGATCAGTTGTCAAATTCTATAAATTATATTTATATGGTCACAAACACTATCATCAAAGCTAATGTCTAATTATAATGTAAGAGTCTAATATGGTCAGATATGGACACTACCATTGATGCTAGTTTATGACTATAATACAGATGTCCAATATAGAATAATGATTGGATTTGAATGCAACCAACTTCTTCATTCTAGGTTTTTTCACCTTTTTGTTAATGTATTCATATATGTGATATAAGTTGTCACTTATTGTTGATTGATCAAACCCTAACTCTTCAACCTTCTTCACCCTTGGATTGAGTTTTGTAAAAATGGGTTAGTGGGCTAATGGTGTCAAGCCACTCCAAAGATGCCTCTATCAATGGGTGTTGCCTACATATCCAATACTCTAAGGATGGATTTATACTTATGTAGTTTTCCCCTGTGTGGTAAAGTGTATGAACAAGGGTGAAATATACTATATGAAGATGCATGCAGTGATTTAGATTTTAGTTTGCAAAATAGAACTCATGAGATACTCTTTTAATGCTTTATACCTATGATATAACTGATCTTATGCTTGATATAAAAATAAGGATGAATAGGTTAGAATGCAATGCTTGTATAGTTTATTGATTTAGCTTTAATAGGTGTTTTATTGATATTTTATAGATGAGGAATGAGAAAGCTTAGAATTGTATTTATACCACACATTTAGAAAATATATCATAGTAGGGTTTAATAAGACAATTAGGCCAACCCATGGGTTTTGATTATTTTTTTAATTTGGATGACTTTTGACTACTAGACTCTGCATAAGGATCTAGAAACTTCCATCAATGGTGGTGTCCCTCTATGGCTCGCTGGTAGTGTCCAGAGAGAAAAAAAATAGGTATGGATTTGAAACTTATAGTGAAGGATGTTTATCAAGTTTTAATTTTTTTTATAGTACAAGAGACTTAGGTCATCAGAATAATATGGATCAGAATAAAAGATAAGTATTTAGGCATAATGAGATGGTGAATGTGAGTCTTTAAGCAGTAAGGAGATATAGAACTGAAAGTTAGAGCCTTGATTGATATTTTTTAAATGTAAAAGATTGAGATACTATAAATACTTAATTTTAGTATCCACATTTCTCCCTTTTAATCTAGTAATGCATAAGGATGAAATTACTGGGTTAAAGGAAATAAATGCCTACCTGGGTGTGTATAACACACTTTGCATTTACTTGAGCCCACTTCAAGTGACTTTCTAGTGTATGACCTATAACCAAGAGCATATTATAGTATAAATAAATTCATATAATCTAAAATTTGAAATAATTTAAATGCTTGAAAATAAATAGAGCAAGGAAGGAGTACACCTATGTATCAATACAACCATATTGCTTCTTGATGCTTTGAGTTGGTAAATTTTATTCCTTATGAAGCATTGGAGCTAGAAAAGGCTCATACTTAAACCTTGGCAAGCTAAAGAGGGAGATCAGAAGGTATTATGCCTCCAATCTGGTACAAGGATGAGTTTTGACATAGCCATTGAGATCATTATATCTCAATCATTTAACTCAAGTGTGAATATATATAATATAGTGAGGGTGAGTGATTTAATCAATTCATCCTATAAATCTAGTGATATTGGATGATTTAATCACTTCAATCTATAAATATGATGATGTCGAGTGATTTAATCACTTCAACCTATAAAATGAACCCATTATTGTAATAGAAAAGGCTTGATAATAATACATTCCAGTGTAATCGATACATCCTCATGATTAGAATAAGTGATAAATTTTTAAATTTTTGGTGAAATATCATGGTATATGCACCTATAATATGTCTGATCTAGAGTATATGTGTCATAGATCTAAAAAACATTATTTCAAATCTATGCAAAAATTAGTGTGATATATAAGATTATGACCCAAGCATATATCTAAATCATGGAACTAAACTTGATTTTGTGCAAGTGTGGAAGTCATGATCTTATGACATTACCCCACTACAGTATTAAAACTATGAAAATGGATAAGTTTGGAGTTCATGCCTCTATAGCATGCCCCCATGACAATATTTAAACTATGACAATGTGAAGGCCATGCCTTCTATGGCATGTTCATAGTGAAATTCCCCTCTTTTGATATGAGGGAGATAAAAATTGTTAGGTACCTTACCTCAAAAGAATAAATTAGTTGTATCAAGTGTATAAATCATGTGTCATATAGGGATAATATGTTGAAGTGTGTGTGTGTGTGTGTGTGTGTGTGTGTGTGTGTGTGTGTGTGTGTGTGTGTGTGTGTGTGTGTGTGTGTGTGTGTGTGTGTGTGTGTGTGTGTGTGTGTGTATTAGGCTCATAGTATGTGATCACATCAAATCCTAGGATTCTTGATATAGATCATGGAAATGTCTAGAGGGTAGCCATACAAACTCAGAAAGCAATCAAGCACACACACAAGAGCACTCATAATAAAAAGGAATGATCCAAGGAGACCTCATATAAGAGGCATGTTTAAATGTCACATGATCGAAATAGATGACATATTTAATTGTCCAATCAAATAGAATTACATATTGAAAAGTCCAATCAATATATAATGGAACAAGGGCCAATATGAAAGGAACATATTCAAATGTTTCACAATCAAGATAAAGAAATAAATTTAATACACTCAAGGAAGTGAAAATAGGTGAAACATAAGCAGCCAATATAGGCATATTATGCTAGTCCCTGCATACATGTGTTAGTAAAAAATGTTATGTGCAATAACATATCAAGTATGTTGTGAAGGATATGAGCATTGATATAAACATGTGTAAGTGTTAGTATATAATATCAAACATTATAATGTATAAATGATCATAAATAATATGTAACATGTATCAATTGTGATTAAAGAAATAGATGCCCCCAATGTACTAAATGACATGAGTAGAGGAAACGTCCAACATCTAAAAATACATAGATCATGTGTTTGGGAATGATTTTAACACACTCAAATATGTTTAAAACATATGTTTATATATTCATAAAATTATATACTATATACTAACATAAAACAAGCAAAAATATATGTCAAGGAGCTATTAAAATTTGGGAATACCAAATTTTTTTTATTTCTTTGATTTTTTTGAAATTTTTTTATTTTTTGAATATTTGATTATTATTTTATATTTTTTTAATATTTTATATGAAAAAATATTTCCTATGATCCCATCCAAGGGATTTTCATAGGTATCTTCAAGCTCATAATATGGTATGTGAAATTGGTGGTACTACCAAAGAGCATATATAGTTGTCATATTTGGATCTGTAGAATTTACAGTATCATGTGTATGCGTAATAGGACTATGTGGTCATGAAGAAAAAATATGATTAATGGTTATTGAAATCCATCATTGAGCTCTCTATGGTTGCTTTGGAGTAGCTATAATTGAAACATTTTTATTTTCTCTAGGTAATTGAATATGATATGTAGGCATAGATGAAGATCCATTAAATCCACTATGTGACTCTAGTGCAAAGGCCTCACAAGTATGGATTGCCTTAAAAATGGGATTTATTTTTTCTTACCCTTTCATGAAGTATTAACGTTATTAGATTTTATAATTAACTAACTTCAAATAAACTTATCTTGTTGAAGTGGATGTTCATATGGAATTCTAGGAATTGTGACTACCTTGTTGGTATGAATGTATTTAATAAACCCATGCACTATGGAAGGTATTATGTAGATTTTATGTATCCAAATTCATCCCAATAACATATCAAAGACTCATGTATATTGTATAGCTAATAAAGTGGTAACCACATGTGTTAGACCAACCTGTAATGGTAAATTAATCTCACTAATGGCATGTTGTGATGTGCCATTTAATGCTCTAACTATTTTGGTCAAAGGGTGTAAATCATGATGTTTATGTCCCAAATATGTAATTAATTTCATGTTACATATATTATCACTACCACCATTGTCAATCATAACACTATGTATAGGTTGATGGTTAAAATATGCTTGAATAAATAATGAATGAATATCTAAGTCATCATCCACTATTTTAGTTATAAAATGTAAGAGAATGTCTCTAAACCATATGAGGTAATCTATGTGTATAGCTATAAATAATACAATATAATTCGTGCCCATAATGTGATTGAGTAGGATGTGAATTGTATTCCATTTACACTTCTAGATCTTTCTTAGAATGATCTTATAAAGGATTGTTATTGTTAAATATCTTCTAAATATGGTGATCACCATGTTGTGCACTTGAATTATTTGGAGGATCATCGAAGGTAATATTTTTGTCATAAATAAGGTCTTGAATTTTATGCTTTAAGGTATAATATATGTTCTTATAATTCTTATGGCCTTGGTTATAGTCACAATATATATTAGCATCATATCCTTTGGGTAGATATCAAATCATATCAACCTTTATGGGATGAGGGAGAGATATGAAATGACACTCCATGATATTTTTAAGTAAAAAATCTAGAGAGTCAAGTAATCATGTCAATTATCTCTTAGGTGCATTGGATAAGATGAGATAATTATGTTATTATGACACTACATTAATAATTATGGTTGTTTATTTTTTAATTTTTGTATGTTTTACCTTATAGTTTGGTTTGATATGAAACTTAATATTATATGTAGATGGTGTGATTACCACATACTTAAGATTTTTCAAGGAAATAAGTTTCATTTCATGATATCAAAAAAGATGGAATAAGTTATCAAAATATTTTAACTTGTTGAAAACAATGTAATAATGTAATGGGGTAAGCAAGCTTTGCTTGAAGATGTCTTATAGTTATTTGCCTACCATTGGATTTATCATTTTTTCCAACATAATTTTATGTCAAAACATATTCATTAATAGGTTCATTGGTTCTTTGTTTGACATTTACAATTTGAACATATGACATTTTTTTAGTGATGTTAATAAATAAATGTGCTAGGAATTAATCTACTAGAGGTTTAAATACTTTCACTGATTGGAGTGGTAAATCATAGAACCATCATAAAGCATATTCATTGAGGCTCCTTGGAAATGATTTGGTCAAAATTTTATCATTTGAGGCATAATCAAGGCATGCCACATATAAATATTGGAGATGTTATTTATGATCACCCTTTCCATCATAAAATGTTAATTTGGGTGCAATAAAACCATTTTGAAGAGGGTGAAAATATATTTAAGATGTAAGAGTATTATGTAACACCTCTTTGAATCAATAGCATAATGTGACTTCATTGACTTTTACCCAATATTAGTAACCTTATCTTACAAAAGTTTTATATTTTTTACAAGATATTTCATATTTTAATCACTAGGGTTTGAAGTTTGAGAATTCAACAAAGTAGGTGTACCCATGCTTTGAGTTGATATAGGCAATAAGACCAATAATTGGCATTTAAGTTCCAATGGTTCCCATTGAGGATGTAGTGATAGTAGGATTTGTTTCAAGGAAGAATGGTGTAAATACATAACTCATGCCCCTATTATATGTAAGAAGTGATGATGTGATCAAGGGGAGGGTTAAAAGAATATAGGGATGTCCCATATCTCTAATAACATAATCAATATATGCACCTAGTTATTCATATATGTTTTTTGATTTTTTAGTTTCCAATATGGTTTTGAGGATCTCTTCAAGATATTTAGGTTAGGCTTACTAGATGTTTAACCCTGAATTTAGATATGTGGTGGATATATGATTAATAATATAGTAATTCTAACATATGGGTGATAAATTAATCCATAACAAGCCAATTAATAGGAAACTTAGATAAATAATATTATGAATTTATATAATTGAGATTGCTATAAATAATAAAGTACACCTTTTGAAATATATTACAATAAATAAGAAACAATGGTACTTAGTTTATAGTGTGTAGATAGATTTGGACTAGAAATAGTGTAAATTATGTAAGATCAGTGTTCTAGATCAATCATCAAATTCTATAAATTATACTTTTGTGGCCATATATATTACCATCTAATCTACACACTATCATTAACACTAGTGTCTAAATGTGATGCAGGTGTCCAGTACAGAATAATGCCTAGATTTAGATGAAACCAACTTCATATCTCTAGGTTTTTTACCACTTTTTTAATAATGTATTTATATATGGGATATAGGTTATTTCTCTTCATTTATTGATCAAACCCTATATCTTCACCCTTGGAATTAGTTTATTGAAAAATGGGTTAGTGGGTTCGCAATGTCAAATTACCCTAAGACCTCTATGTCAATGGATGATGCCTAAATAACCAATACTCCAAGGAGGGACTTAGACTTATATATTTATCCCCTATGTGTAATAAAGTGTGTGTACAAAGTTTTAATATGATATATGAATATGTATGTAGTGATCTAACTTGTAATTTGAAAAATATCGCTCATGGGTTTCTCTTTGAATGCTTCAGACCTATGATATAACTACTTTTATGCTTGAAATTATAATAGGAATGAATAGGGTAGGATAGAGTGATTATGTATTTAATTTATTTAGCTTTAGTAGGTGTTTGCTTATTATTTACTAGATAATAAATGATAAGGCTTAGACTTGTATTTATACCACACCTTTTTAAAATATCTCATGGTAGGGTTTTGTTGATATTTTTGCTCAAAAAATATCAAAATATCAAGTACCCTAAGGGATACCCCCCCCCCCACCATTTTTTATAAAAATCCCTTGAATTGACTAAAAACACACATTTTCTTTGTATTTTAGAATCCAGAACTTTGCCTGCAATTTGAAATTTGCAAAATTGAAAATTGCTTCCTAAGTTTTAGATCCTATAATGCATTATCTAGTGGAATCCATAGTTTTGATATAAATTTGCAAAATTACAAATTGTAGCCCAATATCTGGATATCGTAATGCACTAACCAGTGGATTCTAGAAACCCATTTATAATTTGCAATTTTGAAAAATTGTAAATCTCAAGTGTGAGCTTCAAATCCCACAAACTAAACACCCCATGGAATCTAGAAATTGAACTAAAATTTAAAATTTTCAAAATTGAAAATTTTAGCTAAAGTTCTAATTCCTACCAATAACTAAGCTTGTGGAATCTATAACTCCAAATGTAATTTGCAATTTTGTAAAATTGTAAATTATAGTCTAGATTCTACCTTCCCATTTTCAAAGAGGTCAACCTATCACTTCCCATAGAATCTAGAGGTCAACATGCAATTTATAAATTTGCAAAATTGTATGAGGGCTTTGGATTTCCACCACCAATTATCATTAGAGCATTTATTGTAGGGAAATGTCTATATAAACATTGAATTTGGGGATTTTTAATTCATTTTTTATTTGATATTCAGGTTTTAGAGATCTGACAATGACCAAACCTTTAACCTCAAACCATGATTTGTGCCATGATCTCAACCCTACAAGTTACACCTCAAAATTCATGCCATTACACCATTTTTCACCCTACACTATATTCTTTGAAATCTCTCTTGCATTTTAAGACATCATTTTATTGTAATCAAATCTTGTTAGGTTACTTCCATTTCTATGAATAATTGACTACAATTGTTTAGGGTTTCCATTTTTCATAAAACATCTTTTAAGATTCCTTATATTTTTTGTTTTATTGTTGTGGTGAGGTTTATTATTTCCGTAGTTGTTTTCCAAGGTTCCAAATAGTTAAAATCCTAGATTTTTCCCCAAGATCTCACATTTAGATCTAGGGTTTCTTCATTTTCACCATAACTAGTGAATATACCATCATATATTCCTAATAGCTAGAGAATATTGCCTACAAGATACCTCTAAGTCCCCACAAACTTTGGACTTAATAAAAACACCTCTCATCTCTATGAGATTTGATATTGCTCCAAGCACCTCCCATTCCCATGATATTTTAACCTATAAATAGCAACTCCCAACCCTATGGACATTCCTATTGTATCTAGCACCTCAAGGTTTTTTTTGGATTTTTCACTTGCTCAAAATACCTCCCATCTCCATTAAAATTGCCATTGCTTCAAGCACCTTTCATCTTCATAGGATTTATACTTAATTAGAACATCTCATAGTTCCATTATACTTTTCACTTGATCAAAGCACATCTAATATCTACCAAAGATTATACCTACTTGTAACACCTACAAATCTTGCCAGCTCTTGTATTTAGTTTTCACTAAGCTTTCTCTCCAGAATTCATGTTTGGGAAGGAGATGAAGTTCAAATCAAAAGGCCTTGGGGTTACTCTCAACCTAGAGTCTAACACTACTAAGATCACAAATACAAACCTAGGTCACATTGGTCTAAGGGACTTCTTGACCCAAATAAATGTAGGGTTCAAGAATGACTAGATTTAGATTATATATGACTCTAGATTAACATAAGCATCAAATTTCTCCCTAATAGTGCAAAGAATTTAACTAGTGCTAACACTAGCATAAGACTATGATACTAACAAAAGAGAGGTCATGAATAATAGAGGGGAAAGGATTTTAAATACAGACCTAGATTTCATTGATTTAGTGTTTGTGATGCTAGAGTTTGAGATTTATCTTGACATAACTCTATAAACATCCCAACAATTTCTTTCAAGACAATAGATAGGGATGTCAAAGAATGATAAACAAACAATGGATTAATACCCCCAAGGTTTCCTCCACTAGATTACCAAATATATTGGAAAGAATTGACTTCAAAGATGAGGTGGGAAACATAATAATACTGTTGCATAGGATTACTAGTAGTCCTAATGCCAAGAACTTCCAAGAATGGATGTACCAATATATTTGAATCATTTTTTAGGATGCACAATACATCCAATGGGCCCAACTCATTAGTGATCCCCTCCACAAGTAATTTATGGATATACAAACAACATGAAAGTTTATAGGACTTCTTACCTTGTATATATATGGGCCAAAGGATCATCCTTCCCAGGCCTCTACCCTATAGCTGGTGAGGTAATTAGAGTGTATAATTATTATTATTATAACCTAAATTTAGAGACCAACATGAAACACTTTAGGAGGGTCAATGATGCATTTATCTATTGCATCATAATAATGTTTGACAAAGAGCTTATGAGAATGAGATTTTCAGATGTAGCTACTACAAAAATCACCTGATGGGGCTCCTAATTCATTTAGTTCCCCACCTATTCCTATATTAGGATAAGTGGATTAAATATATACCCTTACATACTCACAATATATGTTAGTGATATGTGGGCATGAATGGATCTAGTAGGATAACTTATGGAAACCCAAAAGCTACTATCCAGTAAGCACAAGTTAGTAATTCATTTCCTAATCAGTATAGGTAGATACACATGCCCCTTCCTACTCAAAGCCAAGTGTGTTAAGGTATAAATGACATAGATGACACTGAGGGATTTTGAGTATTTTAAGGTCAACATACCCCTATTTTTTAAAATTGGAACCCTTGAGATACTTTGAACCTTAACCTTGAAACCATGGCATGTTTTAAACATTATTAGAATTTGAAGATTATCCACTTTGATAAAGTTGGCTTAATAATTTATGGTTTTTATTTGAAATTACCTAATTTTTATAATGATTGGTCTCTCTTATAATTTACAACTTTCATGAAACCCTATTGAAAATATCATGTTTAAAATTTACAGATTGACTCTATTCAAGTTTTCACTAGCCTTTGGTTTGTGAAAATTTGAATCTTAATTCATGTTTTGAAAGCTCCCTTATAAAAACCCTAGCATAAACCCATGGTTAAAATTCACATTTGGTAGGAGAATTTGGTGGAAACATTTTAGTTTTTTTTTGGACTTAATCCCAATTTTCATGTTAAGGCTTGGTCATGTTTTTTAACATGACCCAACCTTAGCCTAAAAAATTATGCTTAGTCCCCTTTTATTTTCCCCTTGTGTTCCTTATATTTTTAATGGGGTCCAAGATTATATTATTAGTATCCTTTTATTTTAAGCATGGTCCCCTTTGCTAAAAAACTTCAACCTAAAGTTTAACCCTAAAGCCCTGTTTGCATTTATCAATGCAAACGAGACCTTAGTCTTAATCTTTAGCCTAAGTTTCTATCTACCCAAGTATAAATTTCATATTGGCATGTATTTTTTATTTTTTATAGCATGGTCCCCTTTATTATTATCTATTTAGCCTAAATCTTTAATGCTAAAGCCTTGTTCATGTTTATTAACATGAACAAGACCTTAGTCTTAACATTTTAGCCTAAGTATTATTTCATCCTATGTCTTAACTTATAAACCTTACTCCTTTATAGATCTAAAAGTATGTGCTTCATCATGACTTTTAATTGAATGGAGTGAAGCCAACATTGAAAATTCAAAGGCTCATGAAACTCCATAGAGTTTCCACACGACACTTTTGCATTCAAATTTTGATAGCAAAGGGTCCCACATATTAAATGGAACCAATGGTATGCGACTACTCAGCTCACAATTAGATAGCTCTTGCTTCATCATGGCTTTTATTAGATATAGAGAATTGAATTTGAGATCCCAGGAAGTCACATGGATCTGCCACATGGCACTCCCACATTAGAACATAAGAACTTCACAAGCTTAGATTTGTTATTCTCATGAACATCATTTGATGTTTGAGAGGCCATCATTAGCATCTGTGAGACCATAAAATTCAAGCTCATCTAACATTTTGTCTAGGAAAAAGGGGCATGTTTTATGTCTTTCAAGGGGTCATTTATGATTTAAAACTTAGCATAAAATATCTTCACCTTAGTCTTTTCATGTTTATTAATATGAAATAGACATAGCTTTAAGAATTTTAGCCTAAGTTATTTTTATGACCCTGTATTGATTAACATTTGTGCATCTTGTAGGATATGATGGTCTAAACTTCATCATGCCTCTTGATCCAATGACATGAAATTGCCAACAAATTTTCAATAGAGATCTGAGAGCCCACAGGCTCAACACATGGTGGATGCACATTCAATATGTAACTGACAAAGGTGTTAGAGCTCAAAAATCCTATAGAGGTATCAAGTGGCACAAGTAAGGGGCTTGATACCAAAAAGAACCAATAAAATGTGAGGGCCTAGATCATGATAAATGGCCCACATTAATTCATGGGAATAATCCAATAGTGTGAAGCAAAAGGAATTTTTAAATGCCAATGGCTAGTACTTTGAGGCTTTTATGAAAAAATGTCATGAAAAGTGCCAGATAGATGTCAAATAAGTACCATGAAAGCACAAAACAAAAAAATAGAAAATATTGTGTGCTCATAATGCAAATGTATAAAGGAAAAGGTCAAAATCAAATCTGGGGCATGTATGAGCTAAATTCCAAGTAAGCCATCACCATTAAAGCTTTAAAGCCCTAAAACTTGCATAAAAATCCTTAAGTTAACTTGGATTGATTAAATTAAATCTAAAATAAGTTTAATTGTGATTTGAGCATGAAATAACTAACTCAGAGACCATTTTCAATCTAATTATTAGCAATTTACAAGTGTGGAAGCCATGACAGCTCAAAAACAATAATATATGGATGAGATAGAATTGTATTTGTCTACAAACAATGGAGGGTCTTTAAGGATACAAACTTGGACATTGTTGCATTGAACACATGCAATAGGAATTGGTCCAAGCTCTTTTAGACCATTAAAGAGATGTAGGCCATCACTAAAGAAGAACAAAATATTTCCACTGTAGCTAGAAGGTACTATGACCTAGTTGTAGTTCAAATGGCCAATTTTCACCATGCAACCACCAAACTAGAGGTAATTAACTGTATCGACATCCTTGCTCACATTTTTAAGGAATATAGGATTAAACAAGGTTGGATTATTAATCAAAGGACCTTTAGAATAATTGAATTCATTTCGCAATTAGCCTTTGAGAGTTATTATAAGATCCCAAAACCTCAAGTAGAATTTCCCACTAGTAAGGAATGGACTGGCAAGAATGATCTAGACATAATATTTAGGCCATAGTTGTTCCAAGGGATCCATGTGGTCTAAGACCCTACTAGCAACATCATATTTTCCCAATTTAGATAGGGGGTTAGGGTAATCATGACCATGTTAAATAAGATATCTAGATCCCCTTCAACCACTTATGTTAATAAGAGTTGGGTGTTTTATGTTTACTTTATGATCAACATATATCTAGAAAAATAATTCAAATCCATAAAGATGAAGATTAGTAACCAATTATTCATGATTTCCTATCTATTATATGCCTTGACAGCCTCTACCCAGATCCCTCATATCAAAAATTGGTCATCTGAAGGTAGATTTACAATTTCCCACCATTACTCAAAGCTACATATTTTCAAATATAGACACCACATGCAATTCATTTGTGATTGCGTCTATCTTGATTTAGTATAAGCCATCATAGGGATCCTTATTTCCAAGGTAAGCCTTATAATCAAGACATATGTGGAGCTAATGGGAGATATATAGTTGTATCTAGATTGTATAGTGATCAAAATTGAAGGGATTTTGATCCAACCTTACAGATTGCCTATATATGTTCCCACCAAGCTGGAAGAGCAAGAAATTACATACCAAATTATTAATGGTGTGTATAGAGTGTGAATAGATAAGAGGAAAGGCCTCCTTCCTCCCTTTACTTTGACCATTAGTAAGACTATGTTACAAAATTAGGATCAGGTAAATGTTGTGGTCAGGCATAAGGACTCTTTCAAATTACAACTTGATGAGCTAAAGCTATGGGATCCCAATGGCAATGTCTACACACACTTAAAATCTAAACATTTACCCAAGCTAGTATGTGAACACCAACTTGATGTCCATGACATTATATATATCAAACAAAATAGGTTTAAATAAATATTATATAGGCTCAAGGGACATAACATTAGACTTGAGCATAAACTAACCAGTGATGAGAAGCCACTAGGTGACATATGGCAAATGGGACCTATGTAATGCCATTTATTGCTTGGACCTTCAAGGCCCCCTCAATATAAACCACAATTGAAATGGAAATGACCCCAAGCATATATTACATAAGGTCCTAGTGAGGAAAATTTGGAAGAAAGACCTAATGATGGCCCATCATTCTCAATCCCTCCCCAAAGACTAGAGTCTCTAGTGGAATAATTGGACATGATTGCCTTGGATCCAAATGAAATAGTGGAGGATGTTATCAAAGTCATTATTGAGGTGTATGGATCAGATTAAGAGGAATCATAAGCTAAAGAAGCACAAGCCCAAATAGAGGAGGCTAAGAAAGATAGAGGAAAAGAAGTTGCTCTGGATATTATCTTAGTGGCACCATTAAAGAAGAGAAAAGTAAAATTGTCAATTATCCTATTTAGACAAAAGAGGCCAAAGTTAGTTTTCACTCACCCTATAATTGAGATCAACTTATTCAGTGAGTAATACCCTATTCAAGGACCAATCACCCCTGATTGGTTCATCTATGGAAAAATGCAAAAAATACCCACCTGACACCACTCATGGGCCTTGACCAAGACTAATAACATTGGTGTGCATGATAATATCAAGCCATGGATAAGGGATTTTATGAAGGAGGAGGAAGAAAGAATAATAGTGACCATTATAGGGTTAGATTAGAAAGAGTGACAATAAGAAAGGATAGAGATAGCTTTATTAGAAAGAGTGACAACAATAAATGCCATGGTGGGGATTAAAGAGTTCACACTTCAAAAGGTTGATCCATTTGTAAGTTTAATTCCAGTTGGAGGGCAACAGCCTAGTGAACTCCCCATCCATGAAGAAGATGTTAAAATCCTATCTAAGGTTCATTCAAATTGGGTCAGAGCAGTCATCACGGGGATGAAACAAAGGATATCTAATTTGGATAAGGAAAATGAGGATTTGAAGACATAGGCTATCTTATTAGTGCCTGAGGTAATGATTAAATTACTGGATGAATCCTTATATGATATGTTTGAGGCCTTAAAATAAATAAAAATAAGGTAGAGTATATTGGCATAGTAGAACATAATGACCAAGGGCCTAATAGCCCAATGGTAAGCTTTAGAGGTTCAAATTATAAGGTTAATCAACATCAAAGTTTGAAGGTAGATTCCTAGGTTTAAATCAATTAGCTTGGGACATTTGAATATAATTATGGGAATTGTTTTTGATAAGGTCCAAGGTTTAAATACCTAGTTGAAGGATCTAGATATAATCTTAAAGGGTGATGATAAGCTAGTTGGGAGGATTGAACAACTCCTTGGGACCATGCTATCTAACCTTGCATAACCCACTATCCTAAGCATCATCTAGGATGATGAATTCAAACATAGGGCCACCTTGTTAATGTAGGAAATAAAAAATAAAAGTTAAGACTAGTCTAGGGAGGACAATAGCCTTAGGATCTTATACATGATCCTTAATGTAGGAGAAAAGATAGCTGAAGTCAGAAACATCAAAGATGTCATAGCCAAAAATGATAAGGAATTAATTGATCTTGCTGACAAAGAGGAAGCATGTCTCTTAAAACTGGTTGTGGACTTAGATATGGTTAATGAACAACACCAAAAGGCTATGAGCATCCTCCATCAATAGCAACAAATTTATTAGACATAGGGCCCACCAATTAGTTAATATTCCATTTTTTAAAATCATAGTAATATTTTGAAAGAGGATTATTCTTTTGTAAAGGCATATGTTAGTTTCTTAGCATATCACCTCTAGGTCAGTTTATTTTGGAAAATCAAATGTATTCTAAAACTTTGTAGAAAAAAGATAGTTGTCCTTAATTCTTGTACATTTGTATTTTGTAACTAGCCAATATACTGCCTTGTCCTCATATAAAAGGTAGTACTACCATCTTGTAAAGAGAGAATTTTAAGCAAAATTTGTATACTTTGAGGAGCCAATACAATCAAGGAATTCTTCAAAGATTTTCCAAGTTTGTTTATGTTAATTATCATATGGATTTTCTCTCAATTTCTAGTCTAAAGTCTTAAATTTGAATGGTTTCTCTAAATTTTTAGTTACATATTTAATTACAGGGTTGATAATTTATGCTTATGCTAGATTAGTTGAATGATCTTGAATTTTATTCTTTTTAGTTGCTCTGCATTAGAATGTGCAAATGTTATTTGAGTGTGTTAGCAAATCTTTAAAGCAAATTTAGTTCTTACTTGTACTTCTTTTATCATCCTTTGAGGTTTGTCTGGTGTGTAGTGAGATATGAGCTTATGCTATTTTTCACTATATACTAGTTAAATGCATACTTGGTTGTAATTGAAACTTTGTCATAATGTTTGGGGTTAAGATCCGAAATCACTTATTCTCTTTCTACCTTACCCTTCTCTTTTGCTTCTTTTTTAACCAGATCACTTTAATTTAGATTTCATTGTAAACATCCATTTAAATTAGTCTGTATTTTAAGATTTGATCATAATTCACTAGTATTAGCATAGATAATTACACTTTACAAATATTTGGTCCATGATGGATCCCAACCATCAATTAATATAAATTTTGTGGAACAGTTGAACATTGCTCTACCACTATTTCACCATATGTAACATAAGTTTCTAAAACCTACTACTCATGCTCTAAATTCCTAGAATTCTAAAATGAGAAGTGTTTTTTGAAAACTAAGGACACCTATGGTACATCTAGAGGCATCAACAGAGGCAAGGCCATATTATGATGTTTATGGTAACAACAATAACACATTAGGAATATCTACTAATTCTCACATTCCATATATTGAAGATTATTGGGAGGATTTAGAAGATGAAGAGAAATTTATATTCAAGGACTATTCTAGAATGACTTTAGATTAGGTAAAAGCATTTGATTTGGTACCAGTCCTTAAGGAATTTATGGATGATGAGTCCCTAGTGTACACAAACTACTACAAACAAATCATCACTCAACCGCTTCCACCAGTAAGGTGGTTAGTCCTTGAATCTTTCTCTTTGATAGATATAACATCACATGTGATCAACAAAATGATCAATTGGATCAAAAGTAAAGGGTTCCAAGTGTCAAAGGATACACAGAGTATCATAAATAAACTATTAAAGCTCAAGGAAGAAGGAGTCACTTCATTAGCATAGGGTCCCCATGGCACAATAGGAGAATAATCAGAGAGGCCAGTGATCTCTCATAAGAAAAAGAAGAAATCTAAGGATAAGAAGGGGAAATCTAGCAAATATGGGGCAATAGTAGATTAAATGATCATATATCATTTGAGGGCATAGCTAGATTTAGAGCATCCATAGCTTCAAATACATATCAGTGACAATCACAACCCCTATCTCTATAATTCACCCCCCACCTATTTACATTGTTCCCACAACTCCACCTCTTATCTCCACTTTCCCCACATCTCAAGTCACTCCACCCTTCATTCCTACCACTATACCTATAATAATAAGTTTGAAATCAAGTCAAATAGATACTTAGGTTCCCCCTTCAATAGATACACACATTTTTACTCCACTTTCCCTTACCATAATTTCACTTACTCCTTCCATTCCATTTACAATTCCTTCCATTCTATCCCTATTGATTTCCAACACAACTCAGTAATATATAGCCATAGACTCAGTCATCCTGACTTCAGTTCCCCTAGTCATCCAAACTCTTGGGATAAGTACTGATTTATATTCATCCCCTTTCATCTTTCCTACTTTACCACCCTTGAGTGTCCCAACCCATTTAATTGATTCATTTGATGTTTTGGTTTTCATACTTTCACCAGTTCCCCAGTTCTGAATTCTTGTGTCTACTCCCCCATTAATATCAATACCATATCCTACACCCCTAGTAGACATATATATTCCCATTATCCTCACCTCTTCCATATCCATAGTTTCCCCAACCCCTTCAGTGGGGATAGGTGAAAAGTAGGTCCTTGATGCAAATGTGGACCTTCAACCTATATATGGAGATGAAATGGCACAAACATTTACTAAATAACTAGTGACAACATTAACATAGGATTCAACACTTGTCACCATACCTACCAGTGTAGTAGCTTCAGCTACAAATCCTCATGTGACAGTGTCTACATAGTATGATGTTACCCCTAATTAGTTAACACAAATAGTGGGAAAGAAATGAAATCAAATGATTTCCCCAAGTATACTAGATTTTATCTTTTAGACATACAAAAGAAATCCAAGACTGCTCCATGGGCCTTCTCAATAATATTGTGTGATTAAATAGGGGAGATATATTTGGAGATTATAGTCCCCCCACTAGATGAACAAAAATAAGATCTAGTGGTGGTGGGCTATCAAGTGTCAAAGATTTATCTTGGGCATCCTACAAGGGAGGGTTTGAAACATGATGTTAAATCCAGCATCAACTACCTCTTTGAGAAAATAGATAGTGAAAAAATCACTAAGAATGAGTTGAAAAACAAGGTTGAATAACTTATAGTTGCACTAAATAAATTCATAGAGCCCAGTGGTCCATCAGCAGATACTGTACTAGCACAACCAATTACCCAAATCTTAGATCAGGCAATACTTGATGTGGTGAGAGAGATTACAATCATGGTAAGGGATACTAACGAATGGTCAAAGGAGATCATCTCCAAAGGTAATAAGATTATTGATATTATAATGGAACACTATACATTTCTAAGGTAAAGAAAGATCACATAGAGAGAACTAGTAAACAAATATGAGGGGAAAATGGTAAGTTTGAATCTCTATTATTCCAAATTGGCATCTATATAATTAAATGTTATAGAAATCCTACTTGTTGAAAAGATATTGAAGAATGATGGAGAATCAGAAGAATTAGATAGAGCTACATAATCTAGGATAAAGTTGCTCATAGAGACTGCACATAAGGCCAAGGTTGCCCATGATAAGGCCATTGACATGTTGTATGATATAAAATATTTGTTGAATAAAGTGTCATGCAGTCCAATAGATAATGAAGTTAACCTCATTTTAGTAGAAGAGGTCTAGGTAAAATTCAAGCAAGTGGTAGAAAATGAATCTGCTAAAGATACAATGTTTACCTTGAGCTCTATCCATTCTACATTAGGTATCATAATACATTAGATAAGATGAGTAAAGATATACAAAAAAATAGGGATTTGAGAAGGGAAATTTTTTATACATTAGTAGATTTTGAGATCACCAACCTCTACTCTTTTGGCATAGATGAAGAAAGAATCTAGGATATATTCAAGGCTTTTGATGCATATGTCCAAAACCTATAGGCTGAGAAAGATAAAGAGGCAAAAGAAGTATTAGAAATAGATTAATTATTTATATTAAAATCATTATCATATATTGTATTTTCATTATAAATTTTCAAAAATATATCTTGTAAATTATAGCTATTCTTTTGATAGCTATTTTTGAGAAAGAGCCATGTGTATTTTACACTTTGTGTTTTGATAGGTTAGAAATTGCAAAAAGCATACTTACAAATTACACTCTTCATTTTTACAAGTTTAATTACTTAAGTTATAAAAACACATATTAAAAATATCAATTCTAGTTTTGACAAAGTGGCATGACTTACAAGTTGTAAAAGTCTCACTTGGAAATTTCAACTTAGGGTTTTGCAGAAAAGTAATTTTAGTTATTCTTTAGTTATCTTTTGTTCAAAGGATGAGTTTCATTTTGGCACCCCATTTCACATGAAGAGCCATTTTCAGCTGCATGAAGATGACTAAATGCATTACATAAAGATTTTTAAAGTTCTATCCATACCTCTACCAGCTGAAAATCACACCCAGATCTTGCATGCTCCCTTCCAAACCATTTTTCCAAGTCAAAGATGCCACGAATAGAATATCATGCCTCTTTTTACATGAAGTTCCAGATTTACATGATTCTTATACTAGGCATTAGAGTTTTTGATAACTACATCTCATTTATGATAGATATTTTGTATAAATATGGGTGAGACCCCATATCCCAATCTATCTTTTTGTTGTTAGAAACATTATTATGCACTTTGATTATTTTTTCTACATGTTTTAATGTATATAATGAGAATAAATTAAAGATTTGCCTTTCTTGTTTGAGAATTCCTTGTATATGTAGATTTATTTGAATACTTGTTGATGTCATAATTCTTATTTTAGTCATGAAATTTCATTTGTGATATTTTTTGCCCTTTTGGAAGATTTTTTTATTAGAATAAAATAATCTTGTCCCTTCTATGAAAAATAACAAATATTAGCTTTCATTTCCCATTTGAATGAGTTTTTACTCCTATAAATCGCAATTTATTTTCTATTTTATTGTGTTCATTTGAGAAAGCTTTAAGACCCAATATAAAATATTTGGTGCAATCACCATTTTTAGTTTTTTAAATTTTATTCTTAACTCTTTTCTCAGTCAAAACCTTAGTTTAGGATCAAGATTACTAAAGGAGTAGAATTTATACGAATTGATAATTTATCAATTACACTAATTTTAGTGAAAGGAATCCATCCTTTTTCGTAAGTTTACCTCAAAATTTCTAAGTTAATACAGCTTGGAGGTGATCCCATTATATCATTAAATTTTTTCATAATGAGCTACAACATCAAGAATGAGTGCAAAATGTATGTGATAAATTTTTTTGGCATGCCCAATGGGACCCAAAAATTACAAAGATATTGGTGTTATTCCCAATGAGCATTGTATGATCTTCATATGAATTTCAAAAGCACCTAGTGACTCCACTAGTTTATAAATTCATAATTTTGAGAATCATGTATGCCAAGCAAATAAACAAGATCATCTACTAAAGGTAAAAAAGTTAATTTTTTAGAGTTATCATTTCCATCTAGAAAGAGATAAAAATTAGTTGTACCTCACTTTAGAGTATATACTATAATTTTATTTTCATCTCCAAGTACTCCTATCAATTTCATACCTCCCATAATGGCTATAAATTTAAATTTTGTAGATTTTAATGGAGCTAGCCCACTCTAATTGGCCCTATATGATGATATACCCACCTCATCTTTTAAAAGTATCTCATATTTTATTGGTGAAACTTCCACCACCCCTATAAAACATAGATAAGGTATTTCTAATATTCATTCAATCTATAATGTGGTACAAGATAATGTTAAAATCAGACTCATAGGCTCTTCTTTCAAAGGTAAAGCCTTGCAATGGTACAAAAGTCTTCCTCCTGGTTCCATCCATGTTTGGGATGACTTAAGCACTACACTATGCACTTAATTTGAAGATAAGAGTGACCACCTTTACCTAGTTGAATAATTAACTTCTATTCAATGGGCTCCACATGAGCTCATGACTGATTTCAATTTCTTATTTCAAAAGACATGGAATATAATTTCAACATTGGTCAAGCCAACCCTAAATAATGCTTTCTTATATTACTTAAGAGCCTTGAATAGTGACATAGTTTTTATGATTCATTCAATGGGTGGCACCACACTTCCCAACACCTATGAAATTTTAATAAGGGTATAAAATTATTTAATTCAAGTTGAAAATTTACCCCAAGGCCACCAATGCCTCTATTTCTATAAATACCTCCTACACCACTTAAAATTACTCTAATTACCACCATGATCAAAGCACTAGCTTTAACTCCCAATCTAACAGATGAACTATATGAGTTCAATTCACTACTCAAAATTTTTGGCAATGAGTTAGTAGTAATGAAGAGGCAACAAGACTAGAACTACAAGCCTTACTAGTAGGCTAACCTAGTAGACCAACCTAATAAGAAGCCATACCAATGCAATAAATATCTGCCAAGTCAAATGTGTAACTAAAACCTCTAAACATTTGTTCTCTACCTATGTCAGGCACTTCCAAAGCTATTATACTTGTTCATAACAACCTGACTCTGGATCATGAATAGCATTATCCTTGTTCTCAGCCACATAATCAGAATACTTGTCCTAATGGCATCATTAGTCAAGCTCTGATGGTTCAAGGTATATCAAGTACACAAAGACAACAAGAAGAATCCACTTCTCAACAAGCAGATACACAAGAACCTACTCAAGGCAAGTCTACCTTTCTAAATTAGTAAGAGGAGGATTTTTGTGGTGTGAATCAAGAGGAGGCATTATTTAATGGTGGAGGTCACATGATTGCCAATACACATTCAAAAAAAGGAGAAATATAAATTGAGTAACCCCCTAGGGTGGAATAAGCTATAACTTCCAAAGTTATACATGAACCTACAAAGAGTAATACAGTACAAATCTACCCTTTGTACCTATGGGCCATCCCAAAGCAAAAGTGTTAACTATAAATATTTTCAAAGAAGATGTAGCTCCAACAATTTCACTAGAAAAATTTGGTAATATCCCTTTCATTATAGTGGAGAAAATGAAGAAGACCAATCTAAATGTTACTATGTGGGAAGCACTATCCATTCCCATGTAAAGGGATCTACTATAAGAGGCTTTAAAAAATTTATAGATAACAACAAGGTTCCAGCAATGGGACCTAATATTCTAATTAATTTATGTTAACCTCAAATTTATGTTAAGGAGAGAAAAAATGGTAAGCCTCCCTCTTTTATATTTCACTCATAATAGGGAAGCATCTTGTTCATAATTGCATGGTAGATTCAAGGGCTAGTAGTTCTATCATGCCCAAAAAGATAGCTGATGCTCTTGGCATTAAGTATACACTTGTTTCAAAAGGTGTGGTGAAATTTGATGGTAATATTGTTAAAATATTAGGGACAATAAAATATCTAAATCTCACTATCTATGCATGTCCAAGTTTGTCAATTTCCCAAGATATCTTAGTTATCGATCTTCTCCCTTATTTTTGCATTTGCTTTTCATGGGAGTTTACCACAAAAATGGGAGGGTACCTATCTATGGATTGGTCCCACATGTTTCTTAGAATGAGATATGGAACAAGAATAATAATAAGAGCTAATCCAATAACTAACTAACATATTGATCCATACACTCTTCCCTTGATACATATGAATTGTATATTATAGGACCAAGAAGAGGAAATTGATCATGAAGTTGCAACACCCATAGAAGATATTCTAGACACCCTCTTGGATGAATGGGGATCAAGCCTTCAATTTTATCCTTATGACTATGTATAGGAAACAAGGTTGGGTACATATTATGTTCATGAGAATGATCTAATCATCCTTAATATTATAAAACTAGCTAAAGATCTTCAAGGAATGTGGAAATTGTTCTTTCAATGGTTCTAGAATAAGGAATGGTGTAGGTAGAAGTGTTTTCTTGGTCTCTTCATAGAATAATATCTATTTATATTCTTTCAAACTTCAATTTAGATGCACTAATAATGTAGTGTATTTGAGTATGAGCCCTTTATTTGAGGCTTTTAATTAGCCAAAGAGAGAGGGAGAGAATCCCTATAGATATTTGGTGATAGTGAGTTAATTTTTCACTAAGTGAGATCTAGAAGTGTAACTAAAAATAATCTACTAACATCTTACAAACATAAGGTTTGGGACCTACTATAATACTTCATTGCTTTAAACATTCAAGTGGTACCAAGATCACAAAATAAGGATGATGATCATATGGCCTTGGTAGGCTCCCAATATAACCTACCTAAATAAATAAAGAAGAAAAATAACTAGCTTGTAAAGATGTTAGTAAGACCATCTATTATTGATAATGCAATCAATTGGCAAGTCTTTGATAGTGATCAGTAGATTGTCAATTTCTAGGGGGAAAAAGCTAAATTATTTGATAGAAATCAGTCAAGACTCCCAGACCAGTACGGAGATCAGATCATTTAGTTGAAGATAAATAAATTACCCATGGGCCTTGTTACTTTAGAAATTATCTTCAATTTAGATGATCAACTGAAAGGAAAAAAGAAGAACATTACATTCGATGAAGAAGACTATGAACTCGCAAGCATTTCAGAAGGTAAAATATTAAATCTAGGAAGTGTATGTAATGATTCTAAAAAAATAGATTTTATTGAGTTGTGTCAAGAATTTGATGATAACTCTACTTAGATTTATCATGATCTAATGGGGTTTGACCCTAATTTATCCCAACATACAATAGAACTTGATCTAAATACTAAGCCTATCAGACAAAAGTAGAGATAAATTAATCCAAAGATAGAACCCTTGATGAAAAGTGAGTCATCTAAACTAATAGAGGATAACATCATATTCCATATCAAACACTCATCTTGGGTAGCTAATTTGGTCCCTGTAAGAAATGAAAATGGAAAGATCAAGATTTGTGTAGATTTTAGGGACCTAAATAAAGAGTCTCTAAAATATCATTATCCTCTTCCACCCATGAAGCAAATTTTTCAAATAGTATCAAGATCTGAAAGATTTTGACTTATAGAAGGTTATTCTAGATATAACCAAATTTTGGTACAAGAATGAGACCAGTGCAAGACTACCTTTACCATAACTTTGGGCATGTATGCATATAAAAAGATTTAATTTAGTCTTACTAATATTGGTGCAACATTCCAAAGATCCATGGATATGTATTTTAAGGGTTTGATAAAATATATGATCCTGGTATACCTAGATGATATCATTGTTTACTCAAAGCATGTTGAAGCACAATTAGATCATCTTAGGAAATTTTTTGAAAGGTGCATATAATTTGGGGTTTATTTAGACCCAAAAAAGTGCATTTTTGTAGCCCATAAAGGGAATTTATTAGGACACATCATGTCAAAATAGGATCTCACAATAAACCCAAAACGAATTGGTGATATATCTACATTAGCACTACCAATACATAATAAAGGATGATAGAGTTTCCTTGGAAAAATAAACTTTGTAAGAATATTTATCCCAAATTTTGCCTTCATGGCTAAACCTTGTATTGTAATGCTTAAAAAGGGTACTATTTTTATCTAGACACAAGAAGGAAGAGATAACTTTGAAGCTATCAAACAAGTGTTCTCATAGGCTCCTACCCTATTCAACCTTAACTATGATAAAATTTTCATTCTCTATGATTTTGGAGGGGAGGACAACATCTCAGCTATCCTAACTCAGTAGGATAAAGAATAATTAGAACATCCAATATCTTTCTTTAGTCAATCCTTAAACAATTATGAAAAAAATTACAATTTCATGGAGAATAAATTATATGCAATGATCAAGGATATAAAAAAAATTAGGCATATTCTCTTCAACAATAAAATTCATCTAATGGTGAGCCACCAAAGTGTCAAAGAGGTCTTGTTAAGCCAAGAGATAAATGAAAAAAGATTAGGATGGATCAAAATGGTCATGAAATATGACATGGACATCAAAATGAATGGTTTATGTGAATAGATGGCTTCTGATATCAAGACTACTAAAGTAGTATATGCTTAAAATGCACCTCAACCAACCAACCCACCTATTTTCAATAGCTAGATCCATGATATAACCAACATCCTCCATACTGGAAAGTACCTATATGATTTTTAGTAGTCTAAAAAAAGGTATTACAAACTCCAATCCATTCCTTATGTCCTTGTTGATGGAATATTATTTATAAATGATATGAATGGGGTTATGCTAAGATGTATTGATCACGATCAAGTCCCCAAAGTGCTCAAATAATTTCATGATGTCCCATCAGGAGGACATTTCTTAGTAATAACCATGACCATAAAGATAATGAAAGGGGGATATTATTGGCTTGAATTATTTAAAGATGCCCATTAATGGGTAAGGAACTAAAAAAATTGTGCTTACTTCGATGGCAAGCAAAGATTAGCAGACTTCCCTCTCAGACCAATTCAAGCAGATCAACCATTTGTTCAATAGGGATTGGACTTCCTAGGTATGATTAATCAACCATTGAGTGCAGGACTCAAATGGCTCCTCATAGCAATATACTATTTCACATGATGGACTAAAGTATTTATACTGAAATATGCCATGAAGGCATCTATCTTAGATTTCATGGATGTCATTTTTTCAAGGTTTGGTGTTCCTCACACCATTATCTCAGATAATGCTAAAGCATTTTTGGGCACTCAAGTGAGTGAATGGGATATAAATCATAATGTATAATTTATTACATCTTCCAATTATTACTCATAAGGTAATGGCTTGGCCAATTATACCAACAAGAATCTCATAAGAATTATCAAAATAATAATGGAGGATAACTAGAGGACATGTCACACAATGTTGAAATCAGCAATGTGGGCTGATAAGATCACTCCTAAGGGAGCCATTATTAACTCCCCATTCATGTTGGTATATGAAATGGAAGCTCAAGTTATGTTATCAATTGATTTACCATCTCTAGAGATCAATCACTAGTTAGATTTGATTGACAATGATGAAATAACAGTAAGATTGGCTGAACTAATATAACTAGAAGAAATTTGTAACCAATCAATGAAAGTCTTAGAAGCAAATTAGGCTCAAACAAAAATGACTTTCAATAAAAAGGCATCTAACAAAAACTTTAACAAAGGAGACATGGTTCTCAAATGAGATTTAGACAAGGCTAAACTAGGCAAGCACACTAAGTTTGATGCAATATGGAGCAGTCCATATATTATAACTCAGTATAAAAGAGCTAATTTAGTCTATTTATCCAATCTCGATGGATCAGAACTACCTATCCCAGTCAATGGTATATACCTCAAAGCTTGATTTTGAGGTAATACTTCATTCTAAAAATTAAAATTTTATATATAATAGAGTTAGTTGTGTTTTTCCAAAATAAGTGCTTTCACACAAGTCGACTCACTAGGAGTTTTTGTTTCCTTAGTTTGTTTTGTTTTTCCCTATTTTGAAACTAAAAGGGGTAAAAATATTATTAAGAGAACCAAAGAACAAAACCATTACATACCCCTGTCCTGTTCAAGAAGATGAGCAAGATCTTGGGAAAGATTAGGCGGAAGCTCTTGTTGATCCTGAACACACCAATTCGGCCCCATGTCTGAGGCCCATTTAGCTAAAGCATCGGCCATAGTGTTCCACTCACGTGGAATGTGCTTAAAGGATATAGATTCAAAAACCACAGACACTTGATGGATTTGCTTGATGATCAAAGCAATCTGCCAATTAACTTCATCCAAATTCCCACTATTCAACAGGTTAATGATCACCTGCAAGTCAGACTCACAGATAATATTAAGCAGGCCATGGCTATAGCAAGTAAGAGTCACTTCCAGGATCGCAACAGCCTCCATCAATTTGTTAGTCTGGTGGCCTTTAAACATGGAGAACAAGAAGCAAGTTGCACCCCTGTTATCTCTGCCAATGCCGCCTATACCAGCAGGCCCAGGGTTGCCTCTGGAAGACCCATCAACATTCACCTTAGTGCAGCCATCCCCGAGAGGAGTCTAGCAGCCCAGTCGACACATTGGGTGCGTATGATGCCTCGTCCAATGCTTGGGGCATGGATTGGGATGGCAGACCTCATAATCAGACCTCTCAGGGGAAAGCTTTGCCAAAATTCTACTCGCGGTAGGGTCCATAACCGCATTGTTGTTGTGATGCACCTGGAGAGTCTCCTGGATAGCACACAGGACTTTCACCCAAACCTTGCTGAGAGTAACGGAGGAATCCCAGAAGGTTCTTTTGTTATGCTCAATCCAGACATTCTAGAGAATGAAAGTAAGCCTGATATTCCACACAGTTTGTAACATTGTGGCTTTGTTAGGTGGTCGGCCAAGGTGCTACCAGAATTCCATCAAGGAAAAGGCATGCCAGCAGGGACAGCCCAAAGCCATCCTCCAAAGATGCCAAATTCATCTAGAAAAGGTGCATTAGAAGAACAAGTGCGCTTCAGTCTCCTCATTGGCACGGCAAAGTAAACAAATAGACAGCCCCTGATAGCCTCTTTTGCACAAATTCTCCCAAGTCAAACATCTACTATGGGTAAGAGTCCAGAGAAAAAAATTACACTTCAGCCATGAGGCAGCATTCCAAATTCTCTTCCCCCAGTCAAAAACAACTTCGCTGAGCCTGATCCTAGTAAGCTTCTGGTAACCCGCAGCAACCGAGTACTGGCCATTGGCAGTGCCCCCCCAGGCCAGACTGTCATCCTCCCTTAAGGAACTGCAATGTCTACCAACAAGGATTTGGGTGAGCTCCTACCTTTCATCCCCAATTCCCCCCTATGGCCAATCCAACTCATCTTTCCATTTGTAGGCAATGAAAGGACCCACATTATATGCTTCTTTATACTACTCCATAGAAGTCCAACCTTCACTGAGAAAGGAGGCACATAACCTCTACAAATGGGGATGGGAGGAGCAGAGAGGAGGAGCTCCACCCCAAGAGTCCTCCCAAAAGAGAGCGTCTGAACCTCTATTCCAAATCCAAAAAAGGCTAGCCTGGACCAGCTGGGCACCCAATTTAAGGGTGTTCCAAACCATGGAGCCTCTACCCTCAAGAGGCATCCTGGGAACCTCAAGCAGATTCACTCCAGAGAGATACTTCAAAGAAATGATCTGGGCCCAGAGGTGGGATTGACTGGTGCACCACCGCCAGTATAACTTGGCTGCTAAAGCCTAACTAGTCAGAATAGTAGATCTCAACCCAAGCCCACCATCCTTCTTAGGCCGGCAGACAGTGCTCCAGTTCACCAAACTCCATTTAGAGTGCCTGAGATTACCGCTCCACAAAAATTGCCATGAAAGAGCATCATACTCCTTGAGGAAGTACATCGGGGCCACCTGGATCATGCTCTGATAAATGGGCAGAGCCTGAATAACAAACTACAAGAGGGTCACCCGCCTGGCTGAAGAGAGCCAGCGGTGAGTCCAATGGCTAATCCTCTGCCTCAAAGTATCCATAACATTCTACCAGAAAAGCCTTGGCTGCCTGCTAAGCATGATGGGAATCCCCAAGTAAGTCACTGGGAGGGACTGCACCTGAAATCTCAGAATGGCTGTTATTCTATGTTGAATAACCTTTAGAGTATTGAAGAAAAATATGGAGGATTTCTGCTCATTGATTTTCTGACCTGAGGCCCTCAGGTAGAGATCTAAAGTGTCTCAAAAAGCATGCACCTCCATGATGCGAGCTTCCCCAGTAAGGATAGTATCATCCACAAACTGGAGGTGAGATAGTCTCGAAATCCCGTTTCCCCACTGCCAACCCTGAATCCTATTATGGGTCACTCGATGTCTGATAAGCTGGCCCAACCCTTTAGCAAGAATGATGAATAGATACGGAGAAATGGGATCCCCTTGACGGAGACCTCTGGAAGACTCAAATAGCCTAGATGGCGCTCCATTCATAAGGACCGAGTAAGAGGGGGTGGTGACACAGCTGAACACCCACTTGACCCAATCTTGCCCAAAGCCAAAGGCAAGTAAATTTTTTTGCAAGAAGCTCCAATTAGCTCTATCATAAGCTTTAAACAGGTCGAGCTTGATAAACATAGCACGTAGCTGAGAAAGATGCATAGAGTGGATAGCTTTTGACGCGATCACCACTCCGTCAAGGATTTGCCTGCCAGCAACATAGCCTCCCTGTTCCTCAGATATAATCAAGTGGAGGTAAGGTTTCAAGCATTCTGCTATGAGCTTAGATATAATTTTGTAGATCATATTACAGAGCGCTATGGGCCTAAAATGGTCCAGCCGATTGGCCTATTTGTCCTTCAAGATTAAAACAAGAAAAGTGGCATTGAGCGCTTTGAGCATTTCTTTGTTCCTGTAGGACTCTTACACAACTTCTAGCAGGTCATGGCAGATAGTGCTCTAGAACCCTTGGTAAAATTCAGCAAGGAAACCATCCGGCCCTGGGGCCTTACCTCTGCGCATGCCAAACACCACCTGTTCAACTTCCTCCATACTAATCGGCCTCATGAGCACCTCATTCACTTCTGGCATGATGAGAGAAGGTATGCAATTCAGAAATTCGTTCATCTCAAGAACTGCAGTAGGCTGTGCGCTAGAGAGGAGCTGTGAGAAAAATCTAATGGATTCTTCAGAGATGTTAGAGGAAGAAGTAACCCAGGTACCATCAAAAGTCACCAGGGAGGATATAAAGTTCCTGTTACGTTTCCCCTAAACTGACTTGTGGAAGAAAGCAGTGTTTCTGTCACCTTCTTGAAGCCAATCAATGTGGGCCTTCTGTTTCCAAAAAATCTCTTCCCTGAGTTCCCACTCTGAAAGATCATTGAGGGCAACGAATTCAGCCTTGTGGAGGTCCTCTGATAAGCCAAAGTCATGAATTTTCTTGGTAATTGTGTCTAGCCTCTCCTGCGCTTTATTCTTCATGACATGGAGATTCCCAAAATTGTTTCTATTCCATTCTTGCAGCTTTCACTTTACATACTGCAACTTTTTAGTAAAAGTGAACATGGCGGTTCCGTAAGAAGGCCGTCCTTGCTTCCACCAGGTCTCCATGAGGTTGTGAAGATCATAATCTCAGAGCCACATAAGTTGAAACTTGAAAGGCGCTTTTTTAGGTGTAGGAATGTAACTGGTTGTTAGTTTGATGGGCCAGTGATCAGACCCCTGCCAATCCAAAATTTCAGAAGCAAGAGAGAAAGCCCTAGACAACCAAAAACAAGACACCATGAATTTATCTAACCGTTCAGAAATAGCATCCTTACCTGTTCTTCTGTTATTCCAGGTGAAGATCCTGTTGGTGGGCCTGATATCCTCTAAGCGCAGGCTATCTAGACTTTGTCTCAGGAGCTCAGATGAGGGATCAAGACGTGTTACTCCTCCCATTTTCTCCTCAAGGCTGAGGACAGCATTAAAATCTCCTGTGATGATCGAAGGTAGGTAAGGAAAATAGGTCCTTACATACTCTAAATGCTTCCATAACTTCTGCTATCCCGAAATGTATCCTGGAGCATAAACATTAGTGACAAGGATCAGTTCTCCACATTCTGGGGAGGAAGCAACCACCGAAAGCACCAAAAGGCTAGCAGCCCAATGAAGAGGCGTTACTTTGGCCGGATCCCAACAAATTGCAAGTCTACTAGCGCTGCCTAAAGCTCCAACACATTGACATTGCCCTCCCATCCAAAACTTAGAACTACAGGTAAACATAGCTTCAACTGAAAGCTTAGATTCCTGGATGCATAGAATGTCCGGCAAGTGGCCACTCACCAACTTTCGCATAGCTCTTTGTTTGGGGATACTATGTAGTCCCCTAACATTCCATGACAAGACAATCATGGAGAGGACTACGTGAAGTGCTCATCCAGGGGCTTAACTGCCCCTGATTCAACTAAAAAATTCCTTGTTCTTTGGATTATCTCCTGGTCCTTCTGGCATCCCACATGAGTAGGGGTAGTGAAAGAGACTCATTTGAAAGGCCTCTGCATTAAGCTCAATGCACCAGTTGGTCCTTTGTCTTTCCCAAGGGTTTATGTGTCTTTCACTAATTCTGCCCAACTGATGTCCTTATTTTGGTGCACTGTAGGGACTGTCAAGGCTTCATCTTCTAGCTCTATTATAATTTCTTTATTCATCTGAATAAGCATGTCCTGCTGCTCATTGGGAGGGGGGCATTTCTCAACACTCTCTGCAGGTTCTCCCATCTCTTCCAAAGGAATACCATCCTCAATGGCCATGCTGTCCAAAGTTTCAAAGTGGTTGAAAGTCAATTTGAGGGATCTGTCATGGTTCCTATGCTTCTGCCCTCTGCCTTTCACCCTGCGTCGGACCTGAGTGAAGCCTTCCTTGTCTTGTGCATTGAGATGTGATGGGCCTTGAGACAGGTTGAGCGAATTTGCTTGAGCTTTACCCTTCTCCCCATTGGAAGGGCTGGCATTGGAGGGGTCTTGGTGTGACATGTAACCAGAGTCTTTGTTTTCATTGGGCTCCATCCCAGTGGATCTCATTGCTTGGGGGCATTGGTGATGTAAGTGGCCATAAACATGGCAAATTTGGCGTCAGAAGGGGATGGCTTCGTAATCAATTTGCTAGACCCATGAAGAATCTCCCAAGCAGATTTCCATCGAGTCAGGCAAAGGATTATTCAAATCCATCTCCACACAAACATGGGCAAAAGATATAAGTTTTTTGTCTAGAGATTGGTGAGCAATAGCAATTGGTGCTCCCAATAATGCAGCGATTTGGTGAAGGATATCCTCGCGCCAAAATTTGAGAGGTAGTCTGGGAAGACGAACCTAGACAGGGACTCATGTTGGTAGGTCTTCGGTAGAATTGAAGTCAGAATGCCAGGGTTTAATAAACAAACCAATTTGGTCATAAAAATATGGCCCTCCTTCAAAAATTCAGTTTCTGTCAGAAACAGAGGAAAAATTTACCAAGAAATAGCTGTTTCCAACCAGCATAACATCCATATCTCCGTCTACTTGCCAGGTGTGACACAGCCAAGTCTCCAAGGCCACCTGGGAAATCTGGATGTTCATAAACTTGAAAATCGGGGTGTGAGCAGAGAGGTAGTCTACATCTTCCTTGACAGAAGCCAGGGGAATAACCAAAACTGGCCTTTCTTGGGACCATGGGAAGCAGCCGTTAACTTTGACGACCCTGGAACGTTCTATGGTATAAAACGGTGCCTTTTGTCTTATGTCTTCTCCCTGCGTCGAGGTTGAACCTCCAAAACCCTCACGTAGGCCGTCGCCTGCCTTTTCATCGCTTATCGTCGCCATCAAATTTTCAAATCTGTTTTTCCCTATTTTGTTTTTGTTTAGGAAATCCTAGTTTATTCTTCTCTAGGTTGAAGTTTTTCAAGTTAAAATGACTCCATGGCCAATGAACTAGTAGGCTACTAAAAAGTAACTTATTAGTAGGAAATCATCCCATAGAGGTCACCAAAAATGTTAATATTTTTACCCTAAAATATCAAAATATCAAGTACCCTAAGGGAGACCCCCCATTTTTTTGTAAAAATCCCTTGAATTGACCAAAAACACATATTTTATTTATATTATAGAATCTATAACTCTACCTATAATTTACAATTTGAAAAATTACAAATTCCTTCTCAGAATTTAGATCTTAAAATACATTAACTAATAGAATCTAGAGTTATGACTACAATTTGCAATTTTTAAAATTAAAAGGTTTAGCTCAAGATTTGGATCTCGTAATGTAATATACGATAGAATTTGGAAACCCATTTACAATTTACAATCTTGTAAAAATTGAAAGCATATTTTCAGATCCCAAAAACCAAACACCCCATGGAATCCAAAACTTGAACTATAATTTGTGATTTGAAAAATTGCAAATTGTATTTGGAGTTCTACTTCCTGCCAATAACTAAGAACATAGAATATGGAACTCCAAATTTAATTTTCAAGTTTTCAAAATTTCAAATTGTAGTCCAGATTCCACCTTCTCATTTTTAAAGAGGTTAACCTATCACTTCCCATGGGATCTAGAGGTCAACATGCTAATTGAAAAATTGCATGAGGGATCCATATTTCCACCACCAACTAGGGAAGGGTCTATATAAATATAAAATTTGGATATTTTTTAATTCATTGTTAATTTTATAATTGAGTTTTGAACCTTTGATAATGACCACACCTTTGACCTCAAACCATGACTTGTGTCACAACCTCAACCCTGAAAGTTACACCTCAATATTGTTGCAATGCATCATTTTTCACCTTGCACAGTATTATTTGGAATCCCTCTTACATTTTAAGCCATAATTTTCTTACAATTAAAGCTTGCTAGGTTTTTTCTATTTCTATGAAGAATTGACTTCAATTATTTAGGGTTTCTAATTTGTGTAAAACATCTTTTACTATTCCTTAAGTATTTTGTTTTATTTTCATGGTGGTTTATTATTTCTATATTTTTTGTTTTATAAGGTTCTAAATAGTTAAAATCTTATATTTTCCCCCAAGCTCTCACATTTAGATCCAGGGTTTCTCCAGTTTCATCATAACTAGTGAATATACCATCAAATATTCCCAATAACCAAAGAATTTTCCCTAAAATATACCTCCAAGTCCCCACAGACTTTGGACTTGTTATGAACACCTCCTATCTCCAAAATATTTGTTATTACTCCAAGCACCTCCTATTCTCATGGATTTTAACCTGTAGATAGTAACTCCCAAACCCACAAACATTCCTATTGTATCTAGCACCTCAAGGTTCCACCAGATTTTTCAATTGCTTAGAACACCTCCCATATCTATGTAAATTATCATTACTTCAAGCACCTTTCATCTCCATGATATTTTAACTTGCTCAGAACATCTCCTAATTTCATCAAAACTTTTCACCTACTTAGAGCACCTCCAATCTCTATCATAGATTCTACCTACTTTTAACACCTACAAATCCCACTAGTTATTGAGTTAGTTTTCACTAATCCTTCTCTCCAAAATTCATGTTTGAGATGGAGATGAAGTTCAAATCAAAAAGCCCTAACATGACTCCTATCCTATATTCCAACACTAATGAGATTGCAAATTCAGACCTAGGTCATATTGACCTAGGGAAATTTTGAACCCAAATAAATGTAGAGGCCAAGAATGACTAGATCTAGAGTATATATGACTTAGGATTTTCATAAGTGATATCTTTCCCCTTGATAGTTAAAATCCCCAAACTAGTGTTGACACTAGCACAACACTATGATGCTGACAAAAGAGAGGCCTTGAATGATAGAGAGGAAAGGATTTTAAATATGGACCCAGATTTCATTGATTAAAGTTTTGTGATACTAGAGTTCAATAATTATTTTGACACAACTCAAGAAACATCCCAATAATTCTTTCAAGATAATAGAGAGTGATGTCATATAATGATAAAAAAATAATAGATTAAGACCCCCAAGGCTACCTCCACCATATTTCCAAAGACATTGGCAATAATTAACTTCAAATATGAGGTGGGAGACATAATGGTATTATTAAATATGATTAATGGTATCCTTGATGCCAATGGATTCTAAGAATGTATGTACCAATACATTTGGGTCATTTTTCAAAATGCAAAATACATCCACTAGGCCTAACTCATTAGTGATTCCCTCCACAAGCAATTAATGGAGGTAAAAATAAAAAGAAATTTTTACATGAATTCCTACCTTGTATACATATTAGCTAAAGAATGAGCCTTTTTGGGCCTCAACACTATAACGAGTGAGGTAAGTAGAGTGTATAATTATTATCCTAACCTTACTTTGGAGTCTAGTAGGAAACACTTTAAGAGGATCAATGTTGCATTTATCTATTGCATCATAATAATGTTTGATAAAGAGCTTGACAAAATGAGATTCTTAGATGAAACTATTGCAAAAATCACCTGATGGGGATCCTACTTCATTAAGTTCCCTACATATTCCTATATTAGGGTAAGTATATTCAATGGTTTCCCTTACACACTCCCAAGATATGTTAGTGATAAGTGGGCATTAATGAAGCTAGTAAGATAACTTATGAAAACTCGCAAGATACTATCTAATAAGCACAAGTCAAGAATTCATTTCCAAATTAGTATAGGTAGATACAAATTCCCCTCCCTACTCAATTCTAAGTGTGTTGAACAATAAATGACATAGATGAAATTGAAGGCTTTGGAGGCAAGACCATACTATGATGTTTATGGTAACATCACTAGCACATTGTGAATCTCTACTTATTCCCACATTTCATATTTTGAAAATTATTGGGAGGATTTATAAGATGAAGAGAAAGTTATATTGAAGGACCATTCTAGAATGAACTTGGATTATGTCAAATTATTTGATTTGGCCCAAGTCCTTGAGGACTTGGTGGATGATGAGTCCCCAGTGGACACAAATTACTACAAATAGATCATCACTCAACCTCTTCTACCAGTAAGGTAGTCAATCCCTAAATATTTTTCTTTTATAGATATAACAACAAATGTTATAAATAAAATGATTAATTGGATTAGAATTAAATGGGTACAAGTGACCAAGGATACACAAAGTATCATAGAGAATCTATTAAAGCTCAAGGAAGGAGTTCCTTCACTAGCAAAGGGTCCCAATGGCATAATAGGAGAACTATCAGAGAGGATAGTAATCTCTCATAATAATAAAAAATAAATTTAAGGCTAAGAAAGGGCAATCTAAAAAATATGGGGTAGTATCAGATTAATCAAGCATCATCTCATCTAAGGACACAACTACATCTAGAGCATCCATGTCTTTAACTCCCATATTAGTGATAGTTACAACCTCTATCTATGTAGTTCACCCCCAACCTATTTACATTATTTCTATAGATCTAACACCTCCACAACCTATCTCCACTTTTCCCACATCTCAAGTGACTCCACCCTTTATTCCTACCACTTTACCCATAATAATATGTCCATTAAAACTAATGCAATCAATTCAAGTGGACACTCAAGGTCCCTTTTAAGTGGATACTTAGATTTCCACTCCACTTTAACTTCCCATAATTTCACCCCTCCTTCCATTCCATTTAAAATTCCTTTAATTATAACCCTGTTGATTTCCAACACAACTCAGGAGTATATAACCATGGACTCAATCATCCTAAATTTAGTTTCACTACTCATCCCAACTCTTGGCATAAGTACTACTTCATCTTCATCCCCTTTTATCTTTACTACTTTACCACCCTTGAGTGGCCCAACCCATTTAATTAATTCATTTGATGATTGGATTTCACACTTCCACTAGTTCCCAAGTTTTAAATTCCTATGTTTACTCCCCCATTAATATCAAATCCATCTCCTACACCACTAATAGACACATATGTTCCCATTGTCCTCACTTCTTCCACTTCCACAATTTCCCCAACCCCTTCAGTGAAAATAGGTGAAAAGTAGGTCCTTGATGTAAATGTGGACCTTCAGCGTATAGATGGAGATGAAATCACACAAACATCTATCGAGAAACCAATGACAACATTAGCATAGGATTCAACACTTGTCATCATGCCTAATAGTGTAGTAACTTTATCTAAATATTCTCAAGTGATAGTGTCTACATAGTAGGATGCTACCCCTGGTTGGATAGCACAAATAGTGGGAAAGAAATGAAAGCAAATAATTTCTCCAAGTACACTATATTTGGTATTTCATGCATTTAGAATAAATCCAAGACTACTCCCAAGACCTTTTCAATAATATTGTCTAATTCAGTAGTGGAAAGATATGTGGAGATTTTAATCCCCCCCACTAGACAAATAAAAATAAGATCTAGTGCTGGAGAACTATCAAGTTTTAAATATCCACCTTGGATAACCTACAAGGGAGGGTTTGAAACACATTTTTCCATTCATCATCAACTCCCTCTTTGAGAAAATAGATAATGACAAGGTCACTAAGGATGAGTTGAAAAACAAAGTTGAACAACTTTTGGTTTCACTAAATAAATTCATAGATCCTAGTGGTCCATCAACATAACTTGAACTAGCATAGCTAATCACTTAGATCATAGATTAGGAAACACTTGATGTAATAAGAAAGATTGTAATCATGGGAAGGGCTACTAAAGAATTATCATAGGAGCTCATCTCCAAAGGTAATAAGATTATTGATATGATAATGGACCACCATATAGTTCTAAGGGAAAGAAAGATCACATTAATAGAACTAGTTAATAAATATGAGGGAGAAATAGTGTGTTTGAATCTATACTATCCTAAATTGATAGTTGTATACTTGATTGATATATAGACATCCTCCTTGATAAAAATATACTAAAGAATGATGGAAAATAGGAGGAATTAGATAGAGCTACATAATTCAAGATAAAGTTGCTCATAGAGACTACACATAAGGCCAAGGTTACCCATGACAAGGCTATTGACATGTTGTATGATATAGAATATTTATTGAATAAACTATCATGTAGTCCAAAAAATTATGAATATAACCTCCTTTCAGTAGAAGAGGTCTAGAGCAAATTCAAGCAAGTGGTAGAAAAGGAATCTACTAAAGATATAGTCTTTACCTTGAGCTCCATCTATTGATACATCAAGGATCATAATACATTAGATAAGATGGGTATAAATATGTAATAAATCAGGCTTTAAGGAGGAAAATTCATCATTATATTGTGATATCACCAACCTCTACTCTTTTGGCATAGATGAAGAAAGAATCTAGGAAATCTTCAAGGCTTTTGATGCATATGTCCAGAAGCTACAGGTTGAGAAAGATAAATAAGTAGAAGAATTATTAGAAATATATTAATTATTTCTATTAAAATCATTCTCATATATTGTATTTTTCATTATAAAGTTGTAAAAACATATCTTTTAAATTACAGCTATTCTTTTGATGGCTCTTTTTTAGAAAGAGCCATGTGTATTTTACACTTTGTGTTTTGACAAGCTAAAATTTTTAAAAAGCATACTTGTAAATTATACTTCTAATTTTGACAAGTTTAATTTCTTAAGTTTTAAAAACACATATTAAAAATTGTAATTCTAGTTTTGACAAAGTGGCATGACTTGCAAGTTGTAAAAGTCTCACTTGGAAATTTCAAATTAGGGTTTTTCAAAAAAGTAACTTGAGTTATTCTTTAGTTATCTTTTGTTCAAAGGATGAGTTTCATTTTGGCACCCCATTTTGTATGAAGATCCATTTGCAACTACATGAAGAGGACTAAAGTCATTTCATGAAGATTTCTTAAGTTCTATACATGCCTCTACCAGTTGAAAGTCATGCCTAGCTCTTGCATGCTCTCTTACAAACCATTTTTCCAAGTCAAGGATGCCATGAATAGAATAGCATGCCTCTTTTTACATGAAGTTATAGATTTACATGATTCTTATACTAGGAATTATATTTTTTGATAATTAAATCTCATTTATGAGGTCTTTTGTATAAATATGGGTGAGACTCCATATCCCAATCTATCTTTTTGTTGTTAGAAACATTATTCTACACTTTGAGTACTTTTTCTATGTGTTGTAACCTATGGAATGAGAATAAATTGAATATTTTTATTTCTTGTCTGATAAATCTTTGTGTATGCAGAGCTATTTGAATACTTATGGATGTTATAATTCTTATTTCAATCAAGAAATTTCATTTGTGTCATTTCTTGCCCTTTTAGAATATTGTTTGATTAGAATAAAATAATCTTGTCCCTTTTATAAAAAATAAAAAATATTACCTTTGATTTCCCATTTGAATGAGTTTGTGCTCCTACAAATGTCAATCTATTTTCTATTCTATTATGTTCATTTGAGCAAGCATTAAGACCCACTACAAAATATTTGTTGTAATCACCTTTTTTAGTTTTGCAAATTTCATTCTTAACTCTTTTCCCAGTCAAAACCCTAATTTAGGAGGAATATCACTAAAGGAGTAGAATATATATGAATTGATAATTTGTCAATTCTACTAAGTTAAGTGAAAGGAAGTTAGCCTTCACTAGAGGTTCACCTCAAATTTTCTAAGGTCTTGCAAATTATATTTGATCCCATTGTATCATTAGATTTTTCTACAGTGAGATACAACATCAAGAATGAGTACAAAATCTATGTGATAATAGGCTCAATAATAAAATTAGGTTAACACATGGGTTTTAATCATTTTGTGATTTTGATGAATTTTGGATACTAGACACTAGATAAGGATCTAGACACTACCATCGATGGTAGTGTCCCTTTATAGCCAGTAGTGTCTAGAGGGATAAAAAATAGGTATGGATTTGAAACTAATAGTGAGGGATGTTTATCGAGTTTTAAACTTTATATGATGTACAAGAGACTAGGGTCATCATAATAATATGGATCAAACTAAGAGATAAGAATTTATACATAATTAAATGGTAAATGTGAGCCTTTTGGTTGTAGGGAGGTCTAAAACTAAAGAGTATAACCCTGATTGATATTTATTAAATATACAAGACTAAGATGCTATAAATATTTTATTTTGTTATCTACAAATTTTTTATAATTATGTACTCAAAAAATTCATTCATAAAATATTTTATCATTTCCAAAAATAACTCCCAAATAAATCTTACACAGTTATTCCAACACCCTCCCTCAAGTCTAGAATAGGGAGTGAGAAAAGAGAAAGTAAAGAAAATGATGGGTATCAACAACTAAGCTTGATCAAGTGCTCATGTATAAATACATAGTGAAATACTAAGTATCCCAATGGTGACCAATCCATCTTACTAAAATACATGGATGTTGAGTAACTATAACTACCAAGTCAAATAGAAAGTGTTACTCTGTATGAGGCTCACTTAGTAAAAAAATGATGATCATAAAAACTTGGGAAAAAAGAATCACCATGGATGAAATGTGTCACCAAAAGGTACCAAAAACTAGTAAAACCATATTGAAAGTGGATAATATATCTTATGTTACAAGGAATCCCAATAATCATGACTCAAAATCTCAACACATTGTTATACTAGTGCACTCAATGGAGTGAATCCCATCAAACACAAGTGCACTTAATCAACTACCTCCAATAGAAATTTGGTGCACCAATAGATAGAAAGAGTATGTGTTCACACCCCTCCATAATGATGAAATGGTTGTAGTGACTCAAAATATATGTATGAGTGGTAAAATTCCACTATTTAAACACTAAAATGCTAAGATTGGGCTTCACCAAACTAGCCACTCTTCAAAAAGATAAAAAGCTCCAACACAAATCTGAAGGAGGCTATCAACATCAAAGATATAGATATACATATCTCAATATTTCCCTAATGGCAATGGGATAGTCATGCAACTTAAGAAGAAATTTTTCATCATGGAGAACACACACATGAAATAAAAACCTTGTGAGTCTTAGTGTGACTACAAAAATGGTCCCATCCAATAAATAATATAACCAAATGTCATAATAAACTCCATAAGGCAATCAATCTATGAAATGAGACATGTATGATCCAAAAAAAAGTTTGCCTAAAATAGCTCATACAAGTAAAGAGCATCAAAATTTAGGAGGAACAATGTGTTGTCAAAGAAGATAAGTGCTGAAGTAAGCTAACCTATAGATTCCTCTCAAAAAATGTTGTTTATGTTACCAAGAATGATCAAACATCCACCCTAGATGAATATAAATGGTGGATGAAGATGTAAGAGTGGGTTAAAATTCCACAACATAAAAATGTGAAGTAGAATCCAAATAGGTGTCAACATGATCAATCCTAACAAAATAAATCTCAAGACTCACATGCTTGAGTGAATGAGCGGTAAAGCTCACATGTAGTTCAATGTCCTCATGAAGAGTATATCGAATAAAATATGGAGCTTTATAAAATGATATTAATGAAAAATATGTCATAACCAATTTCATGCCAATGAAAAAACTTAACAAGATTTATATGGGTTGTAATACCCTTTAGATGCTTACCAATGCCCATAATTTTAGTAATATGACCCATGAAATGAAGCATGTAAGAGACAAAGGCAATGGTATGCCTCTCAAAAAAAGGTAGGCAAATATAGAGTGTGTATAAATAGTAATCACATAAACATAAACTATAATAATAGGAGAAACATGAACAATGGGTTGCTTGAGATCTAGTAGGTCACATTGTAAAAGTGCATCAAGTAGATGTGTGTCAAATTCAAGTTTACATGATGAACTAGAAACAAGGGCATGAATGTCCAACTTATCAATCTAAGGTTTCATGATATTAATATGATTTTTTAGGAGTAAACAAAAGAGCCCTTGTTTTTAATAAGGATCACATAAATAAAAAAATTCTTCACTAATTTCATGTTCACTTTTTGTATTGCTATAAAATATACCTTTATAGAAGGTGTAGTGGGAACCATAATCACAATATCAGAATGTGTATCAATTTAATAAATATAAAGAGGTGTATGTTCCTCTTTTATGTCATCAACAAAATATGGTATATCATCCTGATAAGACAATTCCTCACTAAAAAATTAAGGAGGAGGAGGAGATGCTAAAGGTTCCTTATGAATATCACCATCAAGAATCACATTCTCACAAATAAGAAAAGATGGTAGAAGAACATAAATAATGTCACCAATAAAAAAATCACTAAGAGAGGTAGGAGAATGAAGAGGAATAGTTTGAGGTGAGGTGACCTCCCAAAAAAATGTTGCAATAGTATCCCAAGTTTCCTTTAGGTGATGTGGCATGTATAATGTGAGACTGTAAATTATTTGAAATAGTGAGGTGAATGAAATAAAGTGTCTCATCTTAAAATGATACAATACACACAATATATTCCTCATATGTAAATTTTGGAAAGTCTCCAATCATAACTCTTCATAATCATTTTAATCAACAAATGGATCTTCATACTTATCTTCCATGTGGCTTAGTTTGTGGTGTTGAGGGGTTTGAAGAAGGATGTATCCATTGTCTCAAGAAGAAGTCAAGGAGGATAAGCAAGACCCCCTAAAAACATAATAACTAGTTTAATACAAATATAAATAGTAAATAATTAACCCAACACAAATTTTCCTGACAATAAATATCTTCTTGTCCCTCCAAACAAATGTGATATAAAATCACAATTTACACCCCTAAAAAGTGACAACAATGGAAAAATATGGATGTTAGGTAGCACCAAAAATTCATCTAAAAGATAAGTGGAGTTAAATATCAATGAAAAACAACATCCAAGAATTAATATGAGTGTGTATAGAATGAGAAATAATAAGTTTGTTTCACTTATGAGAGGGTCTAACCCATTTCTAGACTAGACCTCACCCTCCAATCTTCAACACACAAGAGTAAAAAAGTGTAGGTGCCAAAATCATTAAATTAAAAGACACCAAGCCCCCTCTTCCCCCCTACCCTTTTTTTAAGATCCTTTATAAAAATTACCTCTCTTTTTAAATAAAGTTCCCCCCACTTTATAATTTTCAATGCCCCCCATTATGATAAACAACCTCTTTACAATTATGAGGTTTACAAAAATAATCCCAGTGCAAAATAAGTCCTACCAACAATAAAATTTCCCCTGTAAAAATTTTATTCTCTATAAAATTAAAAGATCTTTTCATGTAAATGTAAGAGGAGGAGGATCGAACTCTTCACCTCTTTGAGGTTGGAGGGGTTTACCAAAAATGATGAACCACCATCCCACTTGAAAAACTCAGATCCTTATATGAAGAATGTTTTATTTAAATTTTATCAAGATAATTTAATAATTAAAAAAATATAGCACCTTTGAGTGGCATCCATCTTGCATACAATGTGGAGACTAATTATTTGAAAAATATTTTGTAGGTTTGGATTTGAGTTCTAACATGAATGAAGGATCGATGGAGAGTATTTGTAAGTAGGTTCACTAGTAGTGGTTTTCTAGTGAGTATAAAAATCTAAAATTTATCATCTTTAAAATCATCAAGTTCATTCTCACCATCTTAGTCATTTCTTTTCATCATTATAGTCCTATTTTTCACAATTTTTAATTATTTTAAAATTTTAGGGTTTAGCTTATATGAATCATTTGTTTGATTAAAGGTATGAGTAGTCTAAATTAGGTACATAATATGCATAAAATAACCACTAATTTATTACAAATTTGACTAGCTTTGACTTTCTAAAAATAGTAATAAATATGTGCAAATAAAGACTTAACTAGAAAATACCTGATACAAATGATCTAAGTGTTGTAAATTAAGATGGAATTATGTGTGTCATCAACTATATCCCTATGTTATAATCCTTACTAGATAGTATCACCACATTTAGACATAGGTGCCATGTGGCTCTAGTGTCATGATATTATCACTAGTTTCCTATGTGCAGGACTATCTCAAACTTTTGGGTGCATCTGTGTCTATATTTTTGGGTTCTATTTCTACACTTATGAAGTCTAAAATTCTATATTATGCCTATAATGACTTATTTATGATTCAAACCCTAATCTTCCTTACAATTAGGGTATGAGATGAAAATTGTGTTCTTTAGTAGGATATATTGGACATCCTCAACACTTTGATGTGAATAGAGTTTCTTACAGACCAATACTCCAAAGAGGGATCGATCCCAATGTATATCCCCCCACCTAAGTTTTGGTACAAGTACAAATGATGCTAGTATGATAGTGGCCTTGAGTGCCTTGAGTGTGCTTAAGATTGAAAATCTAGAAAATATGAGCTTAGGGCTGTTGTATATGGTAGCATGTATAAGTAAGGTAGAATATGGATTAATAACATTAATTTTGCTCAACTTATTTCATGTTTGAATAGGTATTTTACATCTAATTTCTATATAGTAGATAGAGATCTAAAATTCATGTATTTATAGTGTTTTTTCCTTGTATGGATAATAAAATATGTTTAGGTCAACCTTATGAGGGTTTTACCTTTGAAAATGTATTCATTTATGGAAGCTAGGGTAAAGGACATAAGCACCATTTGGGAGACACTTTCACTAAGTGGCTCTAGTGTCCTTAATGTGGTACTAATGTATATTTGGCACAACACTAGGTACAAAGGGCCATGATTGGGAAATGAGGGTTTGGGACTGCATTGAGCTTACTAGGGATGCTTGTGATTTGCACAAAGGCTATAAAAGTATGAGAACATGCTCTAGGATAGGTCTAAGGTTAAAATAGGAATAGGTAGTTTTAATTATCACTCTTATCACTCAAATACTATTTTTAGGTGATTAAATTTTCCCCCTCCCCCTTTATGCTATAAATGTAGTATGTAGACAACTAAAAATGGCCACCAATGGCTTCATACTAGACTTTAGACCGATTCTTACCAATCTTTGTAAATTAAGCCTAAGAATCACTAAATGTCCCAAATTTGATTGTTCAACACTTATCAAGGCTCATAATCCTATTGAGACATCCCTAATTTGATTATTCTAACATAAATAACAAAAACCTCTCATGTATTCATCTCCAATCATTCCACAGCATTGCAACATGAAATTTGTCCTATAAACATATTAAATGAGGCAAATGTACTCATGAATTAATTCAAATATTAAAATTCTAAAAATCTTAAATAGAATGAATTAAAATTAAAAACCTAATCAAATGCCTAATTGAATTATCCATGAGCAATTAATGAATTATCAAAAAAGGAAATTCAAAAATCAAGAATATCCTAAGAATTCATAATTACCTTTTTGTGATATCAAATATCCTCAAAATATCTCAACATGCCTATTCATTGGTAATCATGACCATTTGACACTTTTTAACTCTATTGGGATTAATTAACTCACTAAGGTTAGGTTTTAACCCATTATGAGATCCAACTACACTCTATCTCACCTTGAGTTGGGGTTAGTTTCTAAACCTATAAATACAATCCTAGACCTCTTCATTTGGAGAGCTTGAGCATAGTAAAGTTATAATGTAAGATTTGGTGCATAATTCAAAGCTATAGAGTTATGATGAAAAAATCACAAGCCAAGCCATTAATCCATACCAAGTACACTAATCCAACCATGGTGCCAAGGAGATAAGGAAATAGCCAAGTTCCATTGCTATAGAATTCTTTAGCACGAGCTAAGCAAACCAAACAAACACATCATTTGGAGCATTCAAGGAAGGTAAAGAATTTGGTATTATTTGCATTTTAGTTGTGTTTATAATTTTTTTTTTCACTAAGATGCCCCTATGATATAGGCAAGGAAGTTTTATGCATGTTAGTGTGTTTTTACTCAAGTTTTATTACTTTTTTTAACACATGATCTAACCACCCTTCTTGGATTCCTTGATCATAAATGGCATGCCTAGTGAGACCATGAATACCCCATGTACCAAGGAGATGAAAATGCAACTCATAAATCATCAAATGGACGTTTGAATATCATGAAAATTATAGTTTTGTCTTTGTTTTTGTTAACTTTTTAATTTTTGAGCTAACTTGGATCTACATAGAAATCAACACCGATCAAGCATAACTGGCATCGATTCTGCCAAACCATCATCGATTCTACCTAACCAAGATTGTTTTTGTGTGACTGATGTTAGTCAAGTTGTAAGGGTGAAATGGATAACAAAACTTTTATTATGAATCTTTTTGGCATTCACAATTTTTATTTCCTGGTTTCATTGACATTTAAATACTTTGCCTAATCACTATGTTGCAGGTTTTGAAGAGTTTTTGTGTATTTTTGAGTTAACCTAATATTTTTACTTTGACTTAGTTTTGCCTTTGAGTTCATAGGTGAGAGACATTGTTCTTAATCACCAGTATCGGTTCTTTATAGACATCATCAATTTTATGTGAGACCGACCAACATCGGTCACTATGTTTTTAAAAAATAAAAACCTGAGATCTATGTTTACAATATTTATTTGCTCACCTTCAAATGTTCTTCAAAGCAAGCAAGAGGAGACTCTCTAATTTTTTCAAGACCAAATCAAGAATTAATCAGAAATTTTCAAGTTTAAATAGTTTTAACACTTCATTTTGGTGTTTAAAATGAATTTGGCTAAGTTTTGCACATTTGGTTTTAGTGCTTAAAATGAACCTAGATTATTTGTGTTGAAATTATTTTGTGAAATTTGTTGTATATTTTTCACTTAATCCAAGGGGATAATGAACTTCATTTGAATGCATTTTAAGCTTACTCACTTCATCTTTTGGTGTTTAAAAAGAACATAGTTCATTTTTTATGCCTTAGATGTCTTTCAAAGTTTTTTCAAGTTTTAACTAATGCCAAGAGGGTTATAAGAATTCACAACACATTTTATTTTTGGTTCTTTAAAATAAACTTTAAATCACTTAGTTATTGTTTTGAAAAATGATCATTTTATGTCATGTTTGTTTAGACTTTTTTGTTTGTTTAAGCAAAAAAAAGAGCATGTGTATGCTCTCCCCCCATCCCCTAGAGGGACTTCAGGTGACCAAAAGTGCCTTTCACTTACAATTTGTGCCTAATTCAAGGCATGGAAAGAAAGTTGTCTAGGCTCTCCCCAAAACTCACATGGTTTGGGTGATCTAAAAATAACCCCTAAAGTCTTTTCACTTAGTCATTTTATTTTCATGCAATTTGGCTTGTGGAGGGGATGTCATTGCCTATTTATAAGTTCTTTAGGGAATCATTGACTTGGGGCTTCATCTCCTGATAGTGTTTCAACCTTGCTCCATGATGGGGTATACAAATTAGGGTACATATATTGTGAGAGATAGGGATTGAAAACTAACCTATCCTTTCATAATGAAGGCCTGAGTTAGGTCTAGTCAACCATGGGATTCCACTAAACAGTCTATGGATGGAATCACTATGCAAAATAATAGACCTTTGCATATTAAGTTGATCGGTATGAACTCAATTTACATGATGGTTCTCTTGTGTTAGCCACACTTGGGATTAATCTAGATATTTGAAAACTATAGTTTTAGTCAACCCCACATACCATACCTTATAAATTTAGGGCTTAGGATAATTTATTTAGTTGTATTTGGTCTTTTTCCTTTATTTTTTGGTCTTTGAGTCTAAAAATCTTATTTTTTTATGCTATGTCATACCAAGTTTTGTTTATACACTTCTTTGTTTGAGGAGGCATTATGTTGTCCAACTTGTTTATGTGTGTGTCTTGATTGAAATGGGTAATATTACGCTATCCAAATCATTTCAATTTTATGCCTTGGAGTCTTTGAAACAAACCATTGTTACATCTTTAGAGATAAATAACACCATTATGCTACTTAAATTTGTTTCATAGACTTGTTTGCCTTGTGTTAAATGCTATTTTGTATAACCAATGCCATCTATGCTATTTGAATATTTGTCTTGTGATGTTCTATCTTTCCATTATTCTTATCTTGTTGTTGGTTTTAAGGTGCTTAGTTTTCTAAGTCGAGTTTTTAATTGACTTCACCAAGTTCAAATTCAAACATTGATTGATTTCTATTTATGCCTTGCTTATTTAGGGCATAGATATAGATATTTTGCTTTTGGGTTGTGTAACTTATGTTAATTCATTACCCAACTTTAAAAACTATTACTTGGATGTTTACCTAGTGTCTTTATGCCATTCAATTTTGTTTATCATATTTGTTTTAAAGAGCCTAGTTTTCATCATTATTTGTGCCTTTTATTTGGGAGAAAATAGTTTCTCTCTATATGCCTTTTGCCTTATGCCTTATGCCAACTGACCAAGTTTATGTTTGAAGTATGTATACCTAGTCTATGCCAAAGTGTTCCACATTTGTTAGCTTAAAATCTCACCTTTGTTTAAAGTCTAGATTTTGATGCCACTTTTGGCTAAAATTCCTAGCACGTGCCTTTGTTTTAAGTCTAGATTTTGATGTCATGTTTGGACAAAAGTCCTAACACATGCCTTGTTTGAGCCTATATTTTGATTTTTCATTTGGCCAAAAGACCTAGCAACTTTTATTTTCCTAGTTTAGACCCATTTGGAACACTTTGAACCTAGAGTTTAGTATGTCAATTTTTATTCAGCCACTTAACCTTTTATATGTGAGACATTTAACATTAGACATTTGATGGTAGATTTTTTTATACCACATTTTAGTATAGACCATTATTGGAGATATATCTACCCTAGACCAAGTTAGACCAATTTTGAACCTTTTATCTTTTGGACATTATTTTTAAGAGTTTGTATAACTCTAAGACTTTTTATAGAGCGTTATCATTGACATGGATATGTCTAGCTACACTTATGGTAGAGTCATGTATAATCCAAGTTATGATGAAATGGTTGCACAAAATTAAAGTGGAGATCACTATTGGGATAATATTATTTGGGAGACATATAATTACCCTCCTTACAATACTCAATATGGGGAACAAAGTCAATTACCACAAAATGACTTTGTTGAAGACCCTTATTAAGATGATGTTATTTGGGAGATGGATCCATAACCTCCTTGTAATACTCAATATGGGTAAAAAATTCAAGATCCAAAAAATGGTTTTGTTGAATACCATTATGAATATGATTTTATTTAGGAGATGTATTCATACCCTCCTTACAATACTCAATATGTGGAAAAAATTCAAAATCCAAAAAATGACTTTGTTGAAGACCCTTATGAAGATGATGTTGTTAGGGAGATAGATTTTTATCCACCTTAAAATAACCAATCCAACAAACAAATTTAATAACCTATTTACAATCCAAGCCAAGACCCCTACTGGGATAGAGATAATATTGTGTATGATATAGATCAACAACTAGGATTGATCAGGTACTCATGTACAAATACATAGTGAAATAATAAGTGTCCTAATGGTAAGCAATCCATCTTAATAAAATACATGTATGTTGAGTCACTATAACTACTAAGTCAACTAGGAAGTGGTACTATGTACAAGGCTCACTTAGTAAGAAAATAATGATCATAAAAAATTGGGAAAAAATAGTCACCATGGATGAAATGTGTTACCAAAAACCATTAAAACCATAGTGAAAGTGGATAAGAGAGATTATGATAAAAGTCATCCCAATAATCATGACTCAAAATATCAACACAATGTTGTAGTAGGTGCACTCGATGGAGTGAATCCCATCAAACAAAAGTGCACTTAATCAACTACCTCCAATAGAAATATGGCGCACCAATTGATAGAAAGGAGCACAACACCTAAATTAGTATGTTCACACACCCCTCCATAATGATGAAATGGGTGTAGTGACTCAAAATATGTGTATGAGTGTTAAAATCCCACTATTCATATATTAAAATGCTAAGACTAGGCTTCACCAAACTAGATATTCTTTAGAAGAAGAACAAGATCCAACACAAATATGAAGGAGACTGTTAACATCAAAGATATAGATACAACATATTTCAAGATTTCCCTATTGGAAATGAGATTGTTATGTAACTTAAGAAGAAATTTTACATTATGGATAACACACACATAAAATAAAAACCCCATGATTCTTAGTGTGAATAAAAAAATGATCCCATCCAATAAACAATATAACCAAGTGACACAGGAAACTCCCTAAGGCAATTAATCTATGAAATGAGATATGTATTCTCCAAAAAAAAGTTTGCCTAAAATAACTCATAAAACTATAGAGCATCAAATTTAGGAGTAATGTGCAGTCAAAGAAGCTAAGTGGTGGAGCGATTTAACCAATAGATTCCTCTCAAAAAATGTTGTTGGTGTTGCCAAAAATGATCATACATCCACCCTAGATGAATATGAATAGTGGATGAAGATGCCTACATATGAATGGGTTAAAATTACACAATATATAAATGTGATGTAGTATCCAAGAAGGTGTCAAGAATATTAGGTATGACAAAATAAATCTCAAGACTCACATGCCTAAGTGAATGAGTGGCAAATCTCATGTGTAGTTCAATGTCCTCACGAAGAGTGGATCAAACAAAATATGGATATTTTTCAAATTATCTCAATGAAACATATGTCATAACCAATTTCATACCAATAAAACCACATAAAAAGTTGGATATGAGTTTTAATAACCTTTATATGCTTACCAATGCCTATAATTTTAGTAATATGACCCATGAAATGAAGCATGCAGGAGTCAAAGGCAATGGTATGCCTCACAAAAAGAGGAAAGCATATATGAATGTGGAATTAGAGTGGGATATATAGAGTGTGTAGTAATAGTAAGCACATAAATATCAACTACAACAATAGGATCAACATGAATAATGGGTTACTTGAGATCTGGTAGGTCACATTGTAAAAGTGCATCAAGTAGATGTGTGTCAAATTTAAGTTTACATGATGGACTAGAAACAAGGGAATGAATGCCCAACATATCAATATAAGGTTTTATGATATAAAGATAATTTTTTAGGAGTGAATGAAGGAGCCATTTTTTTTAATGAGGGATCACATAAATAAATTTTTCTTCACTAATTTCATGTTCACTTCTTGTAGTGCTATAAATTTTGCCTTTATAGAAGGTGTAGTGTGAACCACAATGACAATATCAAAATGTGCATAAATTTAAGAAATATAAAGAGGTGTATGTTCCTCTTTTATGTCATCAACAAAATATGGTATATCATCCTGATAAGATAATTTCTCACTAATAAATTTAGGAGGAGGAGGAGGAGATGTTAACAGTTCCTTATGAATATCACCGTCAAGAATCACATTCTCACAAATAAGAGAATATGATGGAGGAACATCAATAATGTCACCAATAAAAAAACTCACTAAGAGAGGCAGGAGAAGGAAGTATAATAGTTTAAGGTGAGGTGACCTCCAAAAATAATGTTGCAATAGTATCCCAGACTTACTTAGGTGATGTGGCATGTATAATGTGAGACTATAAATTTTTTTAAACATTGAGGTAAATGAAACAAAGTACCTCATCTTATAACAATGAAATCCACACAATATTTTCCTCATATGTAAAGTTTGAAAAGTATCCAAGCATAACTCTCCATAATCCTTTTAACATATAAATGGATCTTCATCTATGTCTTCCATGTGTCTTAGTTTGAGGTATTGAAGGGTTTGAAAAAGGATGTATCCATTGTCTCAAGAAGAAGTTAAGAAGGATAAGAAAGGCCCCCCAAAAACATAATATCTCATTAAATACAAATAAAAATAGGAAATAATTAACCCAACATAAATTTTCTTGATGTTAAATATCTTCTTGTGTCTCCAAACAAATGCAACAAAAAATCACATTTACACCCCCAAAAAGTGACAACAATAGAAAAATATAGATGTCAAGTACACCAAAAATGTGTCTAAAAGAGAAGTGGAGTTAAATATCAATGAAAAATAACCTATAAGAATGAACATAAATCTGTAGAGAATGATAAATAACAATTTTTTTACACCTATGAGAGGGTAGAACCTATTTCTAGCCCAGACCTCAACCTCCAGTCTTCAACACACAAGAGGAAAAAAGTGTAGGTGCCAAAATCACTAAATTAAAAGACACCACCCCCAACCACCCTTATTTTAAGATACTTTATAAAAATGACCTCTATTTTTAAATAAATTTCCCCCAAATTTATAATTTTTAATTCCCCCCCAATTATGATAAACCACCTCTTTACAATTATAAGGCTTAAAAAAATAATCCTAGTGCAAAATAAGTCCTACCAATAATAAAATGCCCCCTAAAAATTTTTCTTATCCAAAAAATTAAAATAAATTGTCATGTAAATGTAAGATGAGGTGTATTGTGTTGATCATGGTCTTGATATGCATATATTTTCATTGATGTCAAATTGATCTTAGTAAATAATGCATTAATGACAACGTGATAGGTTCTAAGTGCATTTGAGAGTGCATATCATGTATGCAAGCCTTTGAGGTGATTAACTATCTTTGAGTGGTCATATGGGGTGTAATAAGTTCTTGGTGTACTTGTGAAAGTGAAATGATTTCATTTAAGTAGTCTTATGAAGATTTAGGTCATCCTAGTCATCTTGGTAGAACTTCCTGAGTAAGCAAGTTGATGATGTTAGTATTCGCATGTGTGAATGGGTCAGAGGAAAGTGGTCATATGGGTTTGTTAATATTTGTTCATAAATAATGCTTTTAAAATTTTAGGTCTTAAAATTATGTATATCAAAATTTATGGTGGTTCAAATTTTCTCTCCTAAGTAGATTTCACTAGTTTCCATACTTAGCCAATTTTGCATTAAAAAGTGAATGTTGGAATTCAAATATTTGAATTTATAAAGGAAAATTAGTCTGTATTATTTTGTTTATAAATTTTTATAATGGATGAATTTAATGATGGTATAAAAATAAATTTGGTAAATAACTTTAAGGGAAATCCATTAAAATTAATTAGGAAGTTTGAATGCTCATATAATTGTATTTATTGCATGTGAAAGTTGATTGTTGGTTGACTATGTTTTTTCTAAATAAACCAGAGTGTAAATAAATTATTGTATAAGTTAAAATATTAATCAAACCTTGTTGTTATAAAAATAAAAAATGAATTATAATCCATTTAGATCATCCTAAAATTGATTTTTAGTTTTTATTGTCTGTAAAGGTGTAGTTATTGTAGGTCAAAGTTGACTTTTGTTGACTATAATTTTTGCATGTATGAGTAGGCTTCTTATAGTGGTATTTTTGAGCCATTAAAGAATAAATTAATGTATCTTATGGATTTTATTATTATATTGAGGTCTTGATATTTCCATCCATATGTGTGTTGTGCCTAGAAATTTTATATAGTTAGTTTGAGCCTCATTTGTGAAGATAGTGTTTCTAGGTTAATTAATCCTAATAGGTATTTAAGACATAATGGAGGTTTCAGAATATGAATGAATGATTTGATGTTTATTAGTCATGGAAAAGGATAATATAGAATTAAACTAATTTTTTTGAAGTGCTTTGGGTCATTTTTAAGGTCCATCAGGGCCATAGTGGTTCAAAGTGTTATGTGAAGCTGAATTAGGTCTTCATGGGACCTATTGAAGGTTTGAGAGCTAAAAGAGGTTTCATAAGGTGTGTGACTGACTTGGAGTGTTTTTTGAATTTTTAAACCTATATAATTCTTGGAGGACCTTGTGATCAAGTGTTAAAATTTTATATATCTTTAGTTAAGGGATATTGGCATGTAAGTATAGTGTATGGCCTAATGGAGGGCTAATTGCTTAGGTCTAGCTTAAGCCTAGTGTGTTGTTTTGAGCCATTTAAATCATGGCTGACCTAATGAGTTGATGTATGTTTTATGTAACATGTCCAAATATAATTTTTTATGTTGATCCAAGCATGTAAATTTTTGTGGCTGACCAAGATTGGTTGGAGAAAGAATCACATATAAGTAGAAGGTTATTTTAGCCTAATTGGGCTTGTTAGATAATTAAGGAGTGAAGATAGTGGTATGATAATTTTTAGAATGGTAAGAGGCCATGGAAACTATCATAAATTCATGTTGAATAGGTGTTAAGGGTATAAAAGTGTTTTTTTTAGGTCATGATTAAGTAAGCATATTTGTTTCAAGGTTATTAGGCCTATTTTGTTTAGGTGACCTAATGCAAAGGTTTTGATTGTAAATCAATTAGAAGAAGAAGGTAAAGGCTATGTAAGGATGATATTCATGTTGATGCATGATTTTATATTCATATAATAGGATTATAGTGTGAATGAGGAATGGATTCAATGTCATGAGCATGTGTATGAGGGGTGTTTGAGTAAAGAAGAGAAAGAGTCGTATGCCTATGTAAGAGGCAGGTTTGAGTTCGTATGAACTACCATCAATTGTATTAGGTATAAAGGTGGGTTTTCAAGTGTTAGAGTAATAAAATTCCATCATAAAGTGTGTCAAACATCATATCAAATTTGAATATAATTTTAGAGGTGATTGAGTTGGTGCTTGATCATCTAGGGGGTTTCAGCCTCCTTGTTAGTTGGTGCTAGCTAAATGTCTAGTGGGTGCTTAACCAAATTGAGAGGTGGGTGATCCTTGATCAGTTGGTGCTTGTCTAAATTAAATAAATACCTTTATAAGATAGTAGTATAAATATTTTTTTAGTGGGTTGTCTCCCACATGAGGGTTTCCACATAATTCATGTGTTAGGTGTTTTGATCTTACATTATTTTCTTTGTTCATTGCAATGAATTGATTATATGCTTCATGAATGCTTATGTTGAATGGTTAAGAGTTTGAATAATTAGAATTGAATTTTATTTTATTGCATCATTGATTAACCCCCTCCCTCATAGTGATTATTCTTCCAAAAATTGGTATCATATTAGGTCCTTCAATAAGGCTTGATAGCTAAGAAGGTGGTCCTTGAAGCACAAAATGGCTAAGCAAAGGAAAGAGAATCAAGAATTGAGATTGATGGTCAAAATTCTTAAAGATAAAATTATTTATTTGATATAAGGATAAGTAACTCTAACTCCAAGGAAGATGCATATGAAAAGATCATCAAAAGTCTTAAAGAGCAGGTCAAGTCATTTATGGAAAATGAAGGAAAGGTGAGTCAAATTCAAATGAAGTTTGAGATAATTATTGAAAAAAATAAATAATATAAGATGACTATTAATGATATTAATAATTATTTAGAGTATAAAAATTCAAGTTTGAGGTCAAATAAGGCCAAGTGTGATCAGTTGAAAACTAAGCTTGGCTCCTTGAAGGTTGAGCATGAGAAGCTAGTGGTCAAAATGAGAAAGGTTGAGCAAGAGAAATTAAATCAGGTCAAGAAGGATGATAGAATGAAGAACAAGGTGACAATACCATAAATGTATCTAAATTATATGAGGTTTTTTAATTAATCTCCTATTCAATATTATGCTTGCAATCAGTTTGGTTACATTGCAAGAGATTGAAAAAGGAGAAGTAACCCATCAAAAGGAGATAACAACCATCATCAAGTAAAAGGTATGATTAATATTGTTTGTTTCAAGTTTTATATAGTTGGTCATATTTAAAAATATTTTAAGAATAGTTTGAATGAGTTCTCAAGGAAAAACAAGATGTATGGAGCTCCTAGTGTGCAAGGAAGAGGTCATACATAGATATGGAGATTTAAGACTGTAAAGAGAGATCAGTTTGAGACCAAGGATGAATTGGTTGATGGGAATATCAATAAATATGGTTTTTTTTATGTGGTAGATATGAAATTAAGATAAGAATATTGCTTATCAGGGTATGTTGATAAGGGAGTCAAAGAGAAGATGGATGAGCAAATCAAGCCTATGAAGAGGCTTAGGAAAGACAATCAAACTAGTGAGAGTATGGACATTTGGGAATATCCTAAGCTTTGGGTGTTATAATTTCCTGGGTAGGTTAAGTTTTTGTATTAGGCTTCATAAAGGCATTATTCAGTCATTTGAAGCATCATGGAATGGTGTTGCAAGATTGATAAGAGAGAGACTAGTCAATGGGTCAAGGTATGTTCTTTGTCTTGATATGCATATAGTTGAATATGGATTTTTTAAATTGGTTTCAATATATTCAAATATTTATATAACCTATTCAAATCTATGATAAGTGATTTGAAGGTCTGAATTTTTTTGTGGAAGAAGATCTTACTTTGAGTGTCCTTGGTTGGCATAAGGGTTCTAACACAAGAAACCCTTGATTTGGTGTATCTTGGATTATACAATGAGTTGGGTCACCAAACTTGGTGATAAGGTGTAAAATTATGATATGCAAGTGTTTAATAAGGTTATGGTGTGATATAGGTAGTCCCTTGGTGTAAATTATGATAATTTTAGTTATGTATCTTTGTTTATAATGTACCTCTTTGAAATGACTTAGGAGAGGAGTATCTTTTATTGTGCAAGAGAGAGGTCCTTGAAGGGATAATATTGTGAAGGTAAGTTCAGCTTGTAGTATAAGGAAGGTATGAATTAAATCATATTTGATTTTTAGATGTCCTAATGAGGTAGTCTATTTAGGTTGGTAGCTTGAAGAGCTCTTATAGGCATGGATTCAGGTAAGTTTTATTTCTTTAAGCATATTTTTATTATTCAGATCAGTTATGTTTTTTGGATTCATATGAGAAGGTTTTTAGACCATTGAAAGACATAATTTGGACCCAATAATATTAACATTTGATTCAATTATCTCATGAAAAATGTTGGATAGCTGTGGTAGCCTATGTGTGAATGAAGATGGATCCATTCAAGGTATGTTCTTGTAAGAGAGATTTCTTATAAATATTTGCAATATTTTGGTTTTGTTCAAGTGGAATATGGATTTAGGGGGAGTTAACTTAGGTTTATTGAGGATTATGTTAAATTTGGGCATGTTTCCTACAAGCTAAGAAGTTAAGGAGCAATTCAGATAGAGGTATGTTCTCTTCAATTAATAGGATGCAAGGTATGCATAGAGTGAGGGGAAGCATATGTGATATGTTTCAATTCCAAAGAGATTATGTGGCTATGTATTGTTTTATAAAAGGTTATATGAGATTATCATGATGTTATGGGGAGTTGTCGAGCTTTGTGAACATTTTATCAGGTCTAAGGATCAACTTGGCATGTTGAGGAAGAGACCCTTTGTCATTAATGTCAAAGGGGGAGGGAGATCAGCATGAAGGAATTTTTCACTTTGGGAGAGAGCATTATAAAATGTGTTTTCCATGAATGACAAAGGGGGGGATTTTTGAGAATGGTATTGAGATACATTTATTTTTATTGATGTCAAGGTGATCTTAGTACATAATGCATTAATGATAAAGTGATAGGTTCTAAGTGGATTTGAGAGTGCATATAATGTATGCAAGACTTTGAGGTGATTAAACATGTTTTGGGGGTCATATGGGGTATAATAAGTTATTGGTTTAATTTTTAAATTGAAATTAATTCATCTAAGTAGTCTTGTGAAGGTTTAGGTCACCTTGGTAGAACTTCCTGAGTAAGCAGATTGATGATGTTAGCATTCACATGTGTGAAGGTGTCAAAACAAAGTGGTCACATGGGTTTGTTAATATTTGTGCCTATAACATGTGATTAAAATTTTAGGTCTTGAAATTATGTCTATCAAAATTTATGGTGGTTCAAATTTTCTCTTCTAGGTATATTTCACTAATTTCCATAGCCAATTTTGCATTAAAAAGTGACCGTTGGAATTCAAATATTTGAATTTACAAAGGAAAACTAGTCTATAGTATTTTGTTTATAAATTTTGATAGTTTATGAATTTTAATATGGTATAAAAATAAAATTTGTAAATAAATTAAATTTAAATCCATAAAAATTAATTATAAGGTTTGACTGGTCGTACAATTATATTTATTACATGTGAGAGTTGACTATTGGTTGACTGTGTTTTTTTAAAATAAACTAGAGTACAAAGAAATGATTATATAAGTAAAAATATTAATCAAACCTTATTGCTATAAAAATAAAAAATTAATTATACTCTACTTATATCATACTCAAAGTGATTTAGAGTTTTGAATGTCCATATAGGTGTAGTTATTGTAGGTCAAAGTTGACTTTTTTTTACTAAATTTTTTGTAGGTCTAAATAGGCTTCTTGTAGTGGTGTTTATGAGCCTTTGGAGGCTTAATGAAGGTGTATTATGGATTTTATTATGTTCCTTAGGTGTTTATACTTACATCCATATGTGGATTGTGCCTATAAAGTTTATACATAGTCAGTTTAAGCCTCATTTGTGAAGATAGTGTTTTTGGGCTAATTAAGCTTAATAGGTCTTTAAGACCTAATGAAGGTTTTATAATATGAAAAAATGATTTTATGTTTCTTAAGAATGTATAAGGATCATATAGGATTAAATTCAATTATTTGAAGTGGTCTGGGTCATTGGTATGGTCCATCTGGTCTATAGTGGCTTAAAGTGTTCTGTGAAGGCGAATTAGGTCTCCATAGGACCTATTGAAGGCTTGAGGGCTAAAAGAGGTTTCATAAGGTGAGTGAGTGACTTGGAGTGTTTTATGAATTTTTAAACCTAGATAATGATTGTATTACCTTGTGTTAAATTTTTAAAAAAAAATCCATCTTTAGTTAAGGGTTATTGACATCTAAGTGTAACATGTGTCTTATGGAGGGATAATTGCTTAGGTCTAACTTAAACCTAGTATGTCGATTTGAGTCATTTGAAGCATTATTGAACTAATTAGTTCATTTATATTAGATTTAAAATGTCTAAATATAAATTTTTATGTTTATCCAAGCATGTAAAGTGTTGTGGCTGACCAAGATTGGTTGAAGAAGAATCATGTATAAGTAGAAGGCTATTTTGGCCTAATTGGGCTTGTTAGATAATTGAAGAGTGAATAGAATGGTATGATAATTTTTAGAATGGTAAGAGTCCATGTAAAATATCATAAATTCATGTTAAATATGTGATCATAGGAATTTGATAAAGAGAGGAGGTTAGATCAAGTGTTAGTCCATAAAACCATGAAATCAACACACTAACATACTAACATCTCTAAGCCTAGATCTTAGTGGGGTCTTAAAACAAACAAAAATGGAAAACCCAACTAAAATTCAAATATAAAAAATATTTACCTTCTTTGAAATCTCTAAATGATTTTTTCATTGGTTTTCTCAAATTGTGCTCAAAAGGTCTTCATCAATGGGGCTTGGCTATCTCCATCTCCTCTTGGCACCTTGTTTGGCTTGGCTTGGATTGATTTTAGCATTATAACACTATAATTTTGGATTCATGAATATATTCCTAAATTATGGATAAAGAGAGGAGGTTATATCAAGTGTTAGTCCATAAAACCATGAAATCAACACACTAACATACTAACATCTCTAATCCTAGATCTTAGGGGGAGCTTAATGAACAAATAACAATGGAAAACCCAACTAAAATTTTAAAAAAAATAATATTTACATTCCTTGAGAGCTCCAAATTATTTCTTCATTGGTTTTCTCAGATTGTGCTCAAAAGTTCTTCATCAATGGGGCTTGGCTATCTCCATCTGCTCTTGGCACCATGTTTGGCTTGGCTTGGATTGATTTTGGTATTATAAAACTATACTTTTGGCTTCAATAATATATTCCTACATTATAACTCTACTTTGATTGAGTTCCCTAAATGAATATCTCTAGGCTTGATTTTATAGGCTTTCAAATCCCTAGGAATGGGTTAAATCTGACCATGGTTGAGTTTATTAACTTTAATTGAGTTTGGCATATTCCTAGAATATTATTTTAGATATTTTTCATTTGAGACAACTCACAAAAGTAATGAGTATCTTCTATAATGTTCTAAGATGCTCTTGATATTTGAATTTTTCTTTTTGGTAATTGATTTATTAGCTAATGGGTGAACTTAATTAGGATTTGTATTTGATTTAACTTGTTAATAGATTTTGATTATGGTGTGCAAGTTAATTAATTAATTTTAGGCATTTGGTCATTTATTTGATTTTGATTAATTCAATGTGTGTATTTTCCTTGTTTAATTGATTTAATAAGACAAATTGATTTTATGCAAGGTTATAAAGCCAAATTTGAGACTAATAAAAAATTTAAGATTAAATTTTTGATGATTAGTAAGAATTGGTCTAATAGTCTAATACAAATCCATTGGTGGCCAAATTTACATGTCTACAATTTGCCTCTATTTGGGAAGATGTTACAAGTTATAAGCATGGTAATGTATTTTTAAAGAATAAAATGGTTCTTTATGCTTATGACGACAATGGTAATGATTAAACTTTAGCTGCCCCCTTGAGGGAGTTGTTGGCAAGTGGGTCATCAAACGGTCCTTCGAAAGAAAAAAGTGAAATGAGGGGACCAAACAAATGAAGATGATGGGGTGAAAACATAATGATTCACCCAAAGTTGAGAAAAATAATTGATAAATGTAAGTGGGATGGTGTACAATGGTTTTGCCAAACATGGTTATAAGCATTATACTCTGATAGTGGCAATATGGTATGATAACACAATGATTTGCCCCAATAGGTGATATAATCATTGAGAAGATAGAGTTACCCCAGTTAGGATAGCAAAATAAGAAAGGAAAATGGTGATAACACAATGATTTACCTTAGTAGGTGATATAATAATTGATAATGTATATGGGATAGTGTACAAGTTTATGTAGTATACCTTGATTATGAAAAACATGATTAATGGCTAAGGATTGATAACTTGATACAAAAGATAAAGATGAATTTGGGACAACCTACTAGTAGGGAGATGCTCGTTCAAACTAACAAAGGTTGAAATTATTTTTTTACTTAATTACTCTATTAGAGATATGATTGGGATTGTTGTTGATGTTATTGCCAAGGAGATGGTGATGTTGCATTGATATTATGTACCTCTCAAAGATTATTTTTTGTTATATAACTTGATGGTATGCCTCATGATAGAACACCATGGGGGATTGTCCAAAATATACATAAGAACCAACTCCTGATATTCGATACTCAATGGAAAATAATTACACTGATGATAAAAACCATGATGATAATGTAGATGTTTATATATGGATAGATTCAAGAATAATTTTAAAGGAATCACCCAATAAACAAACATAGGCCATAGTGCTAAAAGGAAACAAACATTCACACAAATAAACAAAACAAAAAAAAAGAAACAAACAAACAAGATAAATAAACAAACAAACAACTAGAAAAAAATAAACATCCTAAAAGTAAAATCAAAATAAAGCATCCTAACATTGAATTTTCCATAGTAGTGTAGATAGAGGATGACAAACTAGGATTACATAGGACAAATGTTTTTAGAATTTTGAGGTATCTTAACTCGTTAGATAATGACAAGATACCTACTAACAAAATGGTGAGGGCATTGGCTTAGGTTACTCACAAAATGATGAAAGCATATGGCAAAGGGGGACTGAGGTGACCATAACATGAATTTAACACAACATACATAGTCCTAGAATGACCTCAAGTCATAATAATTCTATCCACACAAAAGATAGGAAAAAACCAACTAGGTCCCAACAAGTTCTCATATATGGTAAATGCCTAGTCAAATGAAAATAATAATGATAAGGTGATGCGGAAATGCATGATAAAAAGAATTTGCCCCTATTTTTACCATAGGAAATTATAAATAGGATACAATGGATGAGATCAATTATACTAATTTTCCCATAAGCGGTTACAATTAGTAGCAAAATTAGTGAACACTGATTTGCCCTGGCAAGCGATATAATCAAGCTCATATAAACAAACTTGATATAGGATAGAAAATAAAATATATCTTACTAGATAAACTATAAAAATACTTCCATATAATGTCATTATAAACATGAATTTGATTTATTATTGAAACTCAATCAAAATCCCCTCAAAAAAATTTCAAGAACCAAAGTAACCAAGATCAAAATAGGATTGGACAGGATGACTAAAAATAGGTTTTGGTCTAGATAGGAATGATATGGTAGAATGTGATATGATAGAATAATGATTGATTAGTATAATGATTGGTTTTATATATTGGATAAAATGGTAAGTGGGTTTCCCCCAAGTGATAATGTGAATGGTCAGGATATGCAATAATGGTAAAAAGATTGTTAGCTTGATATGGCAAATGAAAATGGCATGGTACAATTTGTGGCTGATGATGATTGTTGGTTTTTGATGTGTTTATCTTAGTTATGTTATTTTTTTCTCCTAATAATGTGTAGATGCATGTCCTAATTAGTAAATGATACAACCAAAATAGTCAATCATGTTAATTACTAACCCAAACCTTGTCTGAATAGTTGCTCTATCAAGAAATAGCTTCATATTTGGATGCAAATGATGTTGTTGTGATCTTCATTGGTTTTTTATTTTGATTATTTCAACCATTGATACAAGTTATCTTTGTATCCTTTTCAAAGGAATGTGTGGCCATGAAGGGTAAATAGGGATAAATGTTGAGTGATAGGTTTGATTGGGAAATAAAATGGTAGATGATAATGAAATGAATAATGGATGGGAAACAAATGAAGAGTGGGATTTTTAGGCACACATAATGTTGTTGATTCTATATTTGACATAAATTTGGATGTGTTTGGGCTAAATACTTATGAATATGCTCTTGATAATACCACCATATTTTTCTTTTATTTAGTCTTGAGAGTAGCTACCATCTGATTAAGTTATAGATTGAAAGCTATTTTGATTTGATATTTGATAATTGATTGGGAAATAAAATGGTAGATGATAATGAAATGAATAATGGATGGGAAACAAATTAAGATTGGGATTTTTAGGTACACATAATGTTGTTGATTCTAGATTTGACATAAATTTGGATGTGTTGGGGCTGAAGACTTATGAATATGCTCTTGATAAGACCACCATATTTTCATTTTATTTAGTCTTTAGAGTAGCTACCATCTGATTAAGTTGTAGATTGAAAGCTATTTTGATTTGATATTTGATAATGTCATCATTAAATATGAATAAATTTTTTGCTTAGTTATTGGTGCCTCAAAGAGGTTTTTACCAATGAATTTGTTTTGATTGTCATATATCACATCTGAGAAGGTTTCACTAAGGATCATTTATTTTTGAGTTTGATTGTCCCCTATCACCTTTCAAAAGGTTTCATTAGAAGATTCTGAGTTATAAATTTGATTATCCCCTAGTAGCTTCAAAAATGTTTCACTAAGAGAGTGTTCTTATATTGTATTATTATGGTCTTTACCTCCTTGATTTTATTCATATGATATGTCACCATGGATGCAATTCAACAAGTTATGATTATGTTGGTCCTAATCAATACTTGTGGGAGGTATAATTTTAATGATATGGATATGATGGTTGATGGTGATGGCATGTGGAATGATAATGGGATGAGGGAAGGTTTCATAATCCTCATAGAAGATACTAGGATAACTTGTGTCGATGATAAATTAATCATCCTCAAAAACCATGGAAGGATCACAAATGTATTCAAATTGGTCTGCAAGGCATGTGTAACTAATATTGTAACACTCATGAACATATTCTTTTCTAAATCTAAATCCAACTCAAGGGACTCTAGATCTGATGTTGAGACTAATGTTGATTCTACTTTTGATGATAAATCAAATGTTGGTTCAATAATAAAACCTAACTCTAACTCTGATTCTTTATTTGATGGATACTCCATTACCATGATGTCTTATTGAATGTTTGTTAATGGATAAGTAATAACCTATGATGGCATAATTGGATCCATAAAGATTAGTTTGTCAAAGTGAGACTCCATAACAATGGGAAAAAGGTCAAGAGACAACTCCTTAAAGATTGGCTTGTTAGAAGAAGGATCCTTAAAAATAAGCATATGGTCAAGGTAATGATTTTTCCAAAGTTAGTTATAATCATTAAGAAGTGACTCAATAAATATTGGCTCATCAAAGTAAGACTCCTTGATAATAGGTATAGGATCTAAAGGTAATTCATCACAGGTTGATTATCACAAGTGGTTGGTTCAACAAAAACATCTTATATTGGTTGGTTCTCTTGGCCTTCATTTTTGATGAGTTGAAAGATACCAATTTTGAACATATCTTGGTCCTCAAATGATTGGCTCGATTGGATAGTTAATGATTGTATTGGTTAAGGTATGGATAGGATTGGTACTAAATGAGGAATGACATGTGGTTGGATAATGATAGGGCATTGTGGAGCTTTATTGTTCACATGATCCAAAGGACATGGTCCTAGAATAGAAATGGTTGGGCATTTTGGGGCCTGATTGCTTGCATAAGCCAAAGCATCCAAGTCCTCCTCATAAACCATATCATTCTAATTAGAGTCTTGAGTTGGATTGTAAGTTGATCCTTGCCTTTGTTATCTATATTGATTATTGTAAGGAGGGTATGGATTCATCTCCCAAACAATATTATCATTGTAGATGTATGTACCCAATTCGGCCTCACCAACCATATCATCCCAGTCAAAGTCTTGAGTTGGATTGTAAACTAATCATTGCCTTTATTCTCTATATTGGTTATTGTAAGGAGGGTATAGATCTATCTCCCAAACAACATTATCATTGTAGAGGTTTTTACACAATTCTACCTCACCAACCATATCATCCTAGTTGAGGTCTTAACTTTGGCCTTGATTTGATTTGTGCAAGGTGGATAAAATTACATCTCACAAACCATGTTATTATCAAAGGGGTCTTGAATAAAGACATAAAAATCAAAGCCATTTTATGCAACCATTATATCATAATTTGGATTGTACACGACTCCACCATAAGTGCAACTAGATATATCCACATAGATGATGAAAGCTCTAAAAATAAAAAGGCTTATAGCTTTGAAAACTCTAAAAAATAATGTCTAAAGGACAAAAGGTTCAAAACTTGGTCTAGCTTGGTCAAAAGTGGAGTTGTATCTCCAAAATGATTTATTAGAAAACTTGGCATAAATCAATTTAAGGTCAAATTTCTAACATCCAATATCATACACACAAAAGATCAAGCATCTGAATAAAACTAGCATGTCCAAGTCTAGGCCAAAGTGTTTTAAACAAGGTCTAAACTTTGAAAGGGAAAAGTTGAGTTGCTAGGGCTTTCATCCAAACATGGAGTCAAAAGCTAGGCTCAAACAAACATGATATGTTATGAATTTTGGCCAAATTTGGTGTCAAAATATAGACTTTGAAATAAAGGTTGATGTCATTTGATTTAATCTAACACATTTGGAACAAATTTGACATAGACCCAAAACATGAAATCAAACATAAACATGATTAGTTGGTATAAGATATTAGGTAGAAGGCACGTGGATAAGAGACTATGTTTTCCCAAGTAAAGGCATAAATAATGATGAGGATAGGTTGAATGAAAAAATAAGTGACAGTTTTAAAATTTGAACAATTGATTAACCTAAGTTATGCAAATCAAAAGAGAAAGATTTGTGTATCTGCCCTTACAAAGTGAGGCCTAAAAAAACAAATCAATGTTTAAATTCAAACTTGGAAAGGTTAATTTAAAATTTAATGGTTAAAAACTATTATTGGACTAAACAAGTTAGACAATATTGGATAGCATGATGACACATGAACAAGGTCCAAATGGCATACGTGACATGCTTTGGTTGGTTTGAAACAATGGTTTTGTATACAATGTCAAACAAGTCTTGAAATAAATTGAGAATAATTATGATGTTATTGTTCTCTAATGATGTGATCAATGTTTTATTTCAAAGACTCAAAGGTTCAAACTTGATAATTATGTGGGCAACATAACAGTTTCCATCTCAAACATGTAACACACACAAGCATGTTTAGCAAAAATTGTAAGGCATAAGTGTGGTGTAAAAATTATAGCATAATGCCTCTTTAGATAAAAGAGTGAGGTATAAACAAATTGGTTTGGACATGGTTTATAAATAAATACATTAGTTTTAGTCTCTAAACACCAAAAAAGAAAATGATAGAATACAAGTAAATCATCTAAATTCCTATCAAGGGTGTGGCAAAGTGAGATTGACTAAAACTAATTGGTTTTCAATTGTTATAGATGGATCCCATGTCTACCAACTTTCATGTCAACAAATAAGAGAAAAAACATGTCATTTGGGTCTGTGTTATATGACTTTTTGTAAAAAAGTCTTGCCCTTTTTACAACCACTACATCCGATGCTTGCTCAGTATAGTGTGATGTCCAACCTACTCAAATGTCCCAAGATTAGCCTTTACTGATAAATACGGTTTAACCACTTAAACCATCATCCTAATGAGAGGATATTAATTTATACACCCCCTATGGAGTGGGGTTGAAGATGATGCCGAGTTTTGAATCCCTAGGTCAAAGCTTCCCTAAAGAACTCATGGGAGGTAATGAAGCCCCCCTCACAAGCCAAAATACATGAAATAAATGACACAATAAAAAGACTTTATGGCAACCTCAAGATCACCCAATACTATTATGAGATTTTAGGGAGGGATTTAAATGATTTTATGGCAACCTCATAGTGTGATAAGATGGTGCTTTTGATCCTAAAATTTTCCTAAAGGGGACGGATGAGAGATCATGCATGCACAACTCCTTATTTAGTCAAACAAATTTAGACTAAATAAATAATTCAAAAAACTTGCAAAAACTTTGAAGTGTATTCAATTTTATATCATTAAATGAAATGTGTGGTGGTGTTCTTTTAACCCCTTGGCTTTAAGTTGTGAACTTTGAAAGAACAATCAAAACATTTAACACAAACATGTAAAAAAATTTTAAAACCCAAAGTGAAATGCCTAATTCATTTTCAAATATCTCAAAAAATTTTGAAAGAAAAAATTAATCTTGTTTTGAGGATTTTTCAAATGGGTCCTATAAGAAAAAAGTCAGCACTTTGTTTAGCCTTGAAGCTTATTTATCAAATGAGACAAGCAACTTTGAAGGGTAAAATTTGTCGACCCGAAGGCAAAAACTCAAGAAAAAAATATGTTAGGTTAGGAAAAGGTTAGGAAAAATCTCAACAAAAAATTTAATAAAAATAAAAAAAGAAAATAAACCTATGAAACATGCAAACAATAAGTTAGAAGGTTAAAACAAAGAAAACCAAACACATAAATCATAAAAACTTGTAGTTAGTATTTTAACCATAAATTTTAAAATATACATCCATTTGTCAAAAAACATTTTTAGGTTGTTTATAGGTCTAATATTTACCTATATGAAAAACTTTAGGTGAAAAAAATGAATAAAGAAATGTTATTAGCTCTATACTATTTGTTTTTACCATAAAATTATAAAATAAAAAGTAAAGTCACTAAAAGAGTCATAAATTATAAACTACACATCATATTTTAATTAAAAAATAATAATAAAATTAATATAGAATAATTTATAATATTCTATAAAGAATTCAAAAAATAATAATAAATGTATTAAAATTAAGAGCTATTTTAATAGCCATTTTGTTTCAAAGATGTGGGGTGCACAATCATGTCCCACCGGGCGTGCCATTTGTGATTAAAAAATTTAACAAAGAGAGGAGGTTAGATCAATTATTAGTCCATAGAATCATGAAATCAACACACTAACATACTAACATCTCTAATCCTAGATCTTATGGGGAGCTTAATTAATAAATAACAATTGAAAACTCAACTAAAATGCAAAGAACAATAATCTTTACTTTCTTTGAGAGCTTCAAATGATTTCTTCATTAGCTTGCTTGGATTGTGCTCAAAATGTCTTCATAAATGGGGCTTGGATATCTCCATCTCCTCTTATAACCATTATTGGCTTGCATTATCTTGATTTTGGCATTATAACACTATGATTTTAGCTTCATGAATCTATTCCTGCATTATAACTCTACTTTGATTGAGATCCATAAATGAAGAGCTCTAGGCCTGATTTTATAGGCTTTCAAATCCCTTGGAATGAGTTAAATATGATCATGGTTGAGTTTAGGATTTCAAATCCCTTGGAATAAATTTTCCATTTGAGACAACTCACAAAAGTAATGAGTAGCTTCTAGAATGTTCTAAGATGCTCTTGATATTTGAATTTTTCTTTTTGGTAATTGATTTAATTGATTTATTAGATCATATATGATCTTAATTAAGATTTGAAATTGATTTAACTTTATAATTTATTTGGATTATGGTGTGAAATTTAATTAATTAATTTTATGCATTTGGTCATTAGTTGATTTTGATTAATTTAGTGTGTGTATTTGCCTTTTTTAATTGATTTAATAAGACAAATTGATCTAATGCAAGGTTTTAAAGAATAATTCAAGACTAATATATGTTCGATGATTGATAATAATTGGTATAATAGTATAATATAAAGCCATTGGTGGCTAAATTTACATGTCTACATAATATGTGTCAAGGGTCTAATAGTGTTGTTTCCAAGTCATGAGCAAGTAACCAAATTTGTTTCAAGGATATTAGGCCTATTTTACTTCGGTGACCTAGTGCAAAGGTTTTGATTGAAAATCAATTAGAATAAAAAGGTAGAGGCTATGTAAGGATGATATTCATGTTGATGCATGACTGTATGTTCATCTAAGAAGATCATAGTGTGAAGGAGGAATGGCTTCAAGGTCATGAGCATGTGTATGAGGGGTGTTTGAGTAAAGAAGAGAAAGAGTTATTGTATGCTTATGTAAGAGGTATATTTGAGTTTATATGAACTACCATTAGTTGTATGTCATAGAGATGTAGGTATATAGGTGTTAAATCAAGAGAAGTCCATCATCAGGGGTTTCATACATCAGATCAAATGTAGAGATCAGTTTAGAGGTGATTGAGTTGGTGCTTGATTATATAATGGGTTGTAGCCTCCTTGCTAGTTGGTGATAGCTAAAGGTGTAGTGGGTGTTTGATGAAATTGAGGGGTAAGTACTCCTTGATCAGTTGGTGTTAGTCTAGATTAAAGAAATAACTTTATAGGATAGTAGTTCAAATCTTGTTTCAGCGAGTTTTCTCCACCATGAGGGGTTTCCATATAATTCATGTGTTATGTGCTTTGATCTTGCATTATTTTCTTTGTTCATTATAATGAATGGTTTATATGCTTCATAAATGCTTATTTTGAATGGTTAAGAGTTTGAATAATTTGAATTGAATTTAATTTGTTAGCATCATTGATTCATCCCCTTTAGTTATTGTGCTTCCAACAAATTGAACTCTTCACCTCTTTGAGGTTAGAGGGGTTTACCATAAATGTTGAACAACCATCCCACTTGATAAACTTAAACCCTTCTATGAAGAATGTTTTATTTATATTGTAGTAAGACTAATTTAATAATTAAAAAAATAGAGTACCTTTGAGTGGCATCCATCTTGAATACAATGTGGAGACTCATTGTTTGAAAAATATTTTATAGGTTCATATTTGAGTTCTAACATGAATGGAGGACTGATGGATAGTATTTTTAAGTAGGCTCACTGTTAGTGGCTTTCTATCAAGGCTAATGCCAGTGACAAACTACCAATAATAAATTTGAGATAGTGTTAATGGTGAATACATTGAGTTTTCTAGTGGTTGGGAGGAAAGTATATTGTCATGGTTGTGGAGAGCTAGATAAGAGTTTTTTGAATGTGGGGAGGATATCAGCGAGTAGCATTTTAAGGAGGAGAGCAAATTTTTCTAAGCCAAGTTATTCATATATTCAGTGTTGCAGCTACAAGCTAAGAAATTATATGATGAGATAAAAAATAAAAGATGAGCAAGCCAAAATAATATCTTAGTGTCAATACACATTTATATGTTATAACCATAAAATGTCATGAGAGTTAAACCCAAAAACATCTTTGTTAACGTAACATGATAGTGAGGTGGGTCAAATATAGAATTCGATTGGTAATTTAATATCAATTGGAAATGTGCATCATATAATGTTGAACCCATTGTGGGAGTATCAAACCATGTTATTCAGTCTTGGAGGTGGTAGGAGTTTCTAAATGGTGATGATGGTAGAGTTTGAATCTCAAACATAACAAACTAGAGCAAATTAGAGGTATGGACAGTAGGCATAGACAACCTTCAATGCTCCTAGGATCCAATAAAATGCAAGCTTTAATTTAAATATTACTAATATCCAAGACATATAACTATAGAGTTTCCATGCCAAGTAGAGAAGGATTTCCATTGAGAGAACTAGTTAAGGTAGAGCTCACCCATTGCCATTCAAAAAAAAGGATATCAATGAAACATAGGAAACTATAAGTGGTATTGTGCCTAAGTAGATCTTATAGTTGTACATTGGAAATGTTTTTTTTTTTGTTATTTTTATTCAAATAAGATAATTTAAATAATGAAACTAGTCTAAGTAATGGCTACAAGATGGTACTTTGTTACCATATAGAAGTATATTACACATTTATTTAACCCTAGGATATCTCCATCACATATTTACCATAATGATTGTGACATTTCACACATAATACACAACAAATAATTATGCATAATATTCTATGTGTGTTCACATAATCCACCACATTGATCACATACAATCTACATGAGAGTGCTTATTAAATATGCATAATAAGTTATTTTATGCAACAAATTCTTGTTGCATTTATAATAAATAAAGTGGGAGGATATACTATTATTTTTAACTCAAAAAATAATTTATCATCTCCAACAATAAAACAAACAAATCCCAAATCAAGTCTACATGTTTACTCCATTAAACTTTATATATAGTGTTGTCTAATGGCTTGAGTATTGGAGCAGTACCCATCACACCATAGCTTAAGTAAAATAGATGGTCATTTTTCCTATAATGAAAATGATTATGATTTTTTCAACTATCAAAACATAAATCTATAAATCAATAAAAATAAATTAAAAACCAATAGAAGAAAAAAAATTGTGCATGGAAATTAGGAATTCAATTTGGAACCCCTAGGTCAAAGAGAAATCGTAGAGTAATGCTCAATAAAATCATGGAAAATATGATCAAATTTATCTTTAGTGTATGGGAAGCATGAATTTAGATGAAACCCTATGATAAATTTTTTTTAAAAATAATGTTTATACAAATAAATGGGTTCACCAATATGTTTTACCTTATTTTTTATTTAACAATATTTCTTAAGTGTAAAAAAATGAAAGAATATTCTTATTGTCATATATGGAATTTAAGAATAAATATGATTTTAAATTAAAACTAATTTAAATTAATTGATAAGTGGCATGTGCCAAATATATTAAGTACAACCAATAATAAGATATTTAGTGTTTTTGGTTGACTATAGTAGGAATATGGCACTAAATAATAGGATTAAAATGGAATGTGATAAATTAGATATAATAATATATTCTATGACTATATATGTACAATTTTTTAGTCCCTAGATACCTACATAGTGTGGCCTTGCGTATTGACTTCATATTTTTCCACTATGGAAATGATAAATCTAAAACTATACTACCATTGGCATTTGTATCTAATAAGAGGATTGAGCTATTTATATTCCTAATATGATGTGCATATATACATAAAATACAAAATAATTTCTCCTATTTAAACTAATTTGATATCAAATAAGGGTTATTGTGCAAAAGGGATTGAGCTAGATTGGCATTGGCCAAACCCTATTGCCTAAACAAGAATCGCGCTACATTAACAATACTTCTGAGAGGGATAAAACTCAAATGTAGTTCTCCAAATAATGTATATGTGTGAAATTATGAATGAAATTTTATATACTCCTCTTATTTTACCCTTGTCACAAGCATGAAAATGTGAGTTTAGTCTCTATAAACTTTAAATCTAACTCTAGCAATTTTATAAGTGCAAAATATAAATCATGTCTAGCTCTTAAAAATGTTAACTTCCCTCCCCAAATTCTTTGTTTATACACATAATATTTTTTAAATTTATCAATTAATGATGTTTTCTCTCTTGTATAAACTCATCAAGACTCAATCTCTCTAAGTGCATGCCTTAAATGGTACACTGAAAAAGGGGTGGTCATATCATTGGTGTTTCACAAAATTATTATTTCCTATACCACCACTTAAAACCAACACAAACCTCTCCCATAAGTTTCCCTAAGGTTTTAAACTTCCCTTACATACTTCTCCAAGAAATTCACCACCTCAAATAGCCCCTACCTAAGCCAAAATCTCTTTTTGTCATTTATTAAACATAGTCATATGGGCTGACCCTATACTTATAAATGAGAATGTTACAAGACTAAGCTAACCTAGTCAACTTAGTCTAGGACTTAATTTCTTTATTTATTAAAGAAATAGTTTGACTGAGCCAACTATGTTGGATAAAACTTCAGAAGGGTTTAGGGTTAGATATGGCTATATAAACACATCATTTTCACCATTTTCATTAGAGAAAGATAGAGATAACAATTTATTTTTGCATATGCTTATCCACCATTCTACTTGAAGATTTAGTGCTTAGGGTTTCATACTTCCTTTGGAGATAAGAATCTTGTCTTGTGGGAAAAGTCTTTTAGATGCATAGGAGAAGTCATGTAGCCTAGAGCTAACTTATCTTTATTACCATTACGAACCAAAACCTTTTACAAAAAATCATTTTCCAATGGAGAAATTGAGTTTCGATAGGTTTGTCTTCAAGGTAAGTAGTACTAACTCTTGTTTCTCTTTATTAGTAGATAGATTTGCATGTGTTAGCTTATTAGCATGTTTATATTTCCATGTATTAAGATTACCTCTACATTGTCTTAAGTAGATTTATTCTTTGCATGTTTACTTTTATGTTTATTATCCTCATTTGTGCCATAAGATTTGGTGATCATTATTTAGTTTTACTTTACTTTTCCTTTTAATTTATTAAAAACCATAGGACCTAACTAGGGTCATTATGTGGAATTACTTAACTAGATGCTTTAAAACCCTCTCTAGTGATATTGTATGGTAAGAGACCCCATAGTTAGGTTTACTAGATCCATATTGGTCATGACCCCAATTATCTAAATATACCAACAAGTGGAATGGATAGTGTGATTTATCTTATCCAAGCTAGGATTGATTTCTAGATCAGCTTCACTTTCCCTTGTCATACATTCTAGAGTACCTGACATGAACTAATCCTTATAGATTTTTTTCATGCCTTCATTTATTATCATTTATTATTTATTTTATTTTTACATCATTGGATTGAATCTAGTGACTTAATATAACTTTATGTGTGTAGGTTTAACACACATGCAATCCAATTAACTTGATTTATCTTATCCAAGCTAGGATTGATTTCTAGATTAGCTTCACTTTCCCTTGTCATACATTCTAGAGTACCTGACATGAACTAACCCTTATTGATTTTTTTCATGCCTTCATTTATTATTTATTTTATTTTTACATCACTGGATTAAATTTAGTGACTTAATCTAACTTTATGTGTGTAGGTTTAACACACATTCAATCCAAAGATCATTTCAAACACAGTAATGGGATTAATCTGCTCAACTCAGTTTGATTCATCATATACAAGTTTTCAGACTCAGTGGAACCTATTGAGTTTGTTAGTAGGTTAAAAATCTTCATTTGAACATCACTTTATAAAAATAGTAAATTTAGTATCTTTAAAATCATTAGGTTCATTCTCATCATCTTAGTCATTTATTTTCACCGTTACAATCATATTTTTCACATTTTTTAATTATTTTAATATTTTATGGTTTAGCTTATATAAATATTATGTTTGATTAAAGGGATGAGTAGTCTAAATTAAGGAAATAATATGCATAAAATAACCACTTATTTGTTACATATTTGACTAGATTTAACTTTCTAAAAATAGTAATAAATATGTGCAAATAAAGACTTATCTAAAAAACACTTGATATATATGATTTGAGTGTTATAAATTGACATGGAATTAGGTCTATGTGTTGTCAACTAGATCCCTATGTTAGAACCCTTCTTGGATAGTAGCACCACATTTGGACATAGGTGTCATGTGGATATAGTGTCATGACATTATCACTAGTGTCCTTTGTACAGAGCTATCTCAAAATTTTAGGTGCACCTATGTCTATATTTTTGGGTTTTATTTTTACATGCACAAAGTCTAGAATTATGCATTATGCCTATAATGGCTGATTTATGATGTAAACCGTAATCCTCCTTACAAGTAAGGTAGGATAATAAATATGTGTTTTTTATTAGGATTCGTTGGACATCTTAAACACCCTGATGTAAAGAGAGTTTCTTACATACAAATACTCCAAGGAAGGATCAATCCTAATGTAGTTGTCCCCACCCAAGTGTTAGTGAAAGTAAAAATGATGCTAGTATGATAGTGTCCTTGAGTGCCTTGAGTGTGCTTGAGATTGGAATTCTAAAAAAAAAAAGCTTAGGGCTGAAGTAGATGGTAGTATGTATAAGTAGGGTAAAATAGGGATAAATAACCTTAATTTTTCTCAACTTATTTCATGTTTGAATAGGTATTTTACATCTAATTTATGTCTAGTAGATAGAGGGCTAAAATTCATGTATTTGTAGTGTTTTTTTCCTTATGTGGATAATAAAATATGTTTAGGATGACCTTATGAGGGTTTTACCTTTGAAAATGTATTCATTCATGGAATCTAGGGTAAAGGACATAGGCACAAATTTGAGGACACCAATACTATGTGGCTCTAATATCCTTAATGTGGTGTTAATGTTTATCTAGTAGAACACTACGCATAAAGGTCCATGGTCAGGAAATGAGGGTTTAGGACTACATTTGAGCTAATTAGGGATGCTTGTGGCCTACATAAAGGCTAGAAAAGTCTGATAATAGGCTCCAGGATAGGTCTAGGGCTAAGCTAGGAATAGGTAGTCTCAAGTATCACTCTTATCCCTCAAATACTATTTTTAGGTGATTACATTTCCCCCCTTTATGTTATAAATGTATTATGTAGACACGTAAAATTGGCCACCAATGACTTCATACCAGACTTTAGAATTTTTCTTACCAACCTTTATAAATTAAACCTAAGAATCACTAAATATCACAAATTTTCTTGTGAAATACTTATCAAGGTTTAGAATCCCATTTATACATCCCTTATTGTGGTATTCTAACATAAACAACAAAAACCTATCATGGATTCATCTCCAATCATTCCATAACATTACAAAAATCAATTTGGCATATAGACCTATTAAATGGGACAAATGCACACATGAATTAATTCAAATCTTGGAAATTTTAAAAATCTTAAAAAAAATTAATTATGCAAAACCTAATAAAATTCCTAATTGAATTATCCATGAGCAATTAATGAGTTATCATAAAAGGAAATTCAAAAATTAAGAATATCCTAGGAATTCATAATTACATTTTTACGAGTTGTCAAATATCTTAACATGCTTATTTATTGCTAATCATGACTATTTAACACCTTTTAACTCTATTGGGGTTAATTAACTCATTAAGGTTTGGTTTGAACCCATTCCTATCTTTAACTACACTCTAACCCACCTTGGGTTGGGTTTAGTTTCTAAACCTATAAATGCAAGCCTAGACCTCTTCATTTGGAGAGCTTGAGCATAGTAAAGTTAGAATGCAAGAATTGGTACATAATTCAAAGCTATCAAGTTATAATGCCAATATCACAAGCCAAGCCATCAAGCCATACCAAGCAAGCCAAGCCAACCATGGTGCCAAGGATAGAAGGAGATAGCCAAGCTCTATTACCATAGACTTCTTGAGCACAAGATGTGCAATCCAAATGAACGCACCATTTGGATCATTCAAGGAAGGTAAGGAATTTGGTATTATTTACATTTTATTTATGTTTCTAAATGGTTTTTTTCACTAATATCCCCCTATGATCTAGGCAAATTAGTGTTATGCATGTTATTGTGTTTTACTCAATTTTTCTTACTTATTTTAACACATGATATAATCACCCTTAATGGATTCCTTGATCACAAATGGCATGTCCAGTTAGACCATGAGCACCCCACATACCAAGGAGATGAAGATACAACTCATAAATCATCAAATGGATGCTTGAATATCATCAAAATTGTAGTTTTGTCTTTATTTTTGTTGTATTTCTAATTTTTTAGGTAACTCAGATCTACACAAAGATTGACATTGGTCAGGGATAATCAGAATTGGTTCTACCCAATTGTCATAAGTTCTACCTAACTAAGTTCAATTCTATGTGACTAATGTTAGTCATGTTGCAGGGGAGAAATAGCTAATAAAACTTTGACTTTAAATCTTTTTGGCATTCATAATTATTTTTTCCTAGTTTTATTCACAATTAAACTCTGTCTAATCATTGTGTTTCAAGTTTCAAAGAGTTTTTGTCTATTTTATATCTAACCTAACATTTTTACTTCACTTTGGTTTCACCTTCAGGTTCACATGTGAGTGACATTAGTCTTAATTGATCGGTATCAGTTATTTATAGCCATCATCAATTCTCTGTGACATCGACTGGCATCAGTCAATTTTGACCGACATCAATCAATGTGTTTTTATAAAATAAAAACCTAAGAGCTATGCTTTAAATGTTTGTTTGATCACCTTCAAATGTGATTGAAATAAAGAGGAGACTCTCTAATTTTTATAGGACCAAGGTGGGAACTAAGCATAAATTTTCAAGTTTAAATGGTTTTAACACTTCATTTTGTTGTGTAAAATGAATTTGGCTAAGTCTTACACATTTAGTTTTAGTGTTAAAATAAACCTCAATGATTTGTGTTGAAATTTTTTTGTGAAATTTGTTGCATGTTTTGAACTTAAGCCAAGGGGCCAAAGAACTTTATTTGAATGTGTTTTAAGCTTGCTCACTTCATCTTTTAGTGTTTAAAGAGAGCATAGTTCATTTTTTATGCCTTAGATGTTTTTCAAAGTTTTTGCAAGTTTCAAATAATGCCAAGGGGACCATAAAACTTCACAACACATTTCATTTTTGGTCCTTTAAAATGAACTTTAAATCACTTATTTTGTTTTTTTTAAAATGATCATTTTATGCCATGTTTGTTTGGACTTATGTGTTTGTTTAATAAAAATTAAGAGTGTGTGTATACTCTCCTCCATCCCCTATAGGTAACTCGGGTGACCAAAAGTGTCTTTTTCACTTATAATTTGTGCCTAGTCCAAGGAGTGGAAAGAAATTTATCTAGGCTCTCCCCAAAACCCACATGGTTTGGGTGATATAAAAATAACCCTTAAAGTCTTTCCACTTAGTCATTTTATTTTCATGTAATTTGGCTTATAGATGGGAGGTCATTGCATCTTTGTAAGTTCTTTAGGGAATCATTGACCCAAGAATTCATCTCTTGATAGTGTTTCAACTCTGATTCATGATGGGGTATATAAATTAGGGTACATATACTACAAGAGCTAGGGGGTTGATCAGCTAATCTCTCCTTTTGCAATGAAGGCCCGAGTCAAGTCTGGTCAACCATGGGATTCCACTAATTAGTCTATGGATGGAATCATTATGTAAAGGAATAGACCTTTGCATAGTAAGTTAACTAGTATGAACTCAATTGACATGATGTTTCTCTTGTGTTAACCACACTTGGTATCAATATAGATATTTGAAAACTATAGTTTTAGTTAGCCCCACTTGCCATACCTTGTCAGTTTAGGAATTAGGATGATTTACTTATTTTTATTTGGTCTTTTTCCTTTATTGCTTGGTCTTTGAGTCTAAAACTCTTGTTTGTTTATGCCATGTCATATCAAGTTTTGTTTATACAACACTCCTTTGTTTGAAGAGGCATTATACTATCCATTTTATCACACACCTTTGCCTTAAAAAAAATTTCCAAACATGTTTGTGTGTGTGTCTTGATTGTAATGGGTAATTTTACGCTGCCCAAATCATTTCAATTTTATGCCTTGAATTCTTTGAAAAAATACCATTGTTACATTTTTAGAGAGTGATAAAAATATTACGCTACTCAAATTATTTCATATAATTTTTTACCTTGTGCCAAATGTCATTTTGTATAATCAATTCTATGTATGTCACTTGAATCTTTGTCTTGTGTCGTTATGTTGTTCCATTGTGCCTAGCCTATTGTTTGTTTAAAGGTGCCTAGTTTTCTAGGTTTATTTTTTAATTGACTTTACCAAGTTCAAATTCAAACATTGATTGATTTCTATTTATGTCTTGCTTGATTTGGGCCTAGATATAGATCTTTTTCTTTTGGGTTATGCAACTTAGGTTAATTCATTACCCAACTTTGAAAAATATTTATTGTATATTTTTGTAGTGTCATTATGTCAATCAATTTTGTTTAGATTTTTTGTTTAAAAGAGACTATTTTTCATCATTATTTGTGCCTTTTATTTGGTATAGAATAATCTCTCTTCATAAACCTTTTGCCTTAGGCCTTATGCCAACTGACCAAGTTCATGTTTTAAGTCTATATGCCTAATCTATGCCAAAGTGCTCCAAGTTTGTTAGATCAAAATCTCACCTTTATTTAAATTATAGACTTTGATGTTGTGTTTGGCCAAAAGTCCTAGCACATGAATTTTTTTTAAGTCTAGATTTTGACATCATGTTTAGCCAAAATTCCTAGCCCATGTCTTATTTCAGCCTAGCTTTTGACATCGCATTTGGCCAAAAGACCTAGTAACTTTTATTTTCCTAGTTTAGACCTATTTGGAACACTTTGAACCTATATTTTGGTATGTTTGTTGTTATATATCCACTTAACCTTTTGTGTGTGAGACATTTGATGTTAGATTGTTTTATACCATGTTTTAGCACAAACCATTTTGTAGATATAGCTCCCCTAGACCAAGTTAAACCAAATTTGAACCTTTTATCCTTTAGACATTTTTTTAAGAGTTTGTATAACTCTATGCATTTTTATGGAGCATTATCATTGCCATGGATATGTCTATCTACACTTATGGTGGAGTCACGTATAATCTAAGTTATGATGGAATGGCTACAAAAAATCCAACTAGAGATCCCTTTTGGGATAATATTGTTTGGGAGATGGATCCATACCCTCCTTAAAATACTCAATATGGGGAACAAAGTCAAGATCCACAAAATGAATTTTTTGAAGACCCTTATGAAGATGATGTTATTTGGGAGATGGATCCATACCCTCCTTGCAATACTCAATATGGAGAACAAAATCAAGATCCACAAAATAACTTTTTTGAAGACCCTTATGAAGATGATGTTATTTGGGAGATGGATCCATACCTTACTTGTAATACTCAATATGGGTAACAAATTCAAGATCCACAAAATGACTTTGTTGAAGACCCTTATGAAGATGATGTTTTTTGGAGATGGATTCTTATTCACCTTACAATAATTAATCTAGGGAACAAAGTCAAGAACCTATTTATAATCTAAGCTAAGACCCCTACTGGGATAGGGATAATATTATTTGTGAGACATATCCATACCCTCCTTATAATACTCAATCTGGGGAACAAAGCAAATATTCTCAATTTTAGAATTTAATGATCCATTCTTCTAGTTGGTTGATGCATTATACTTTCCCTTTCATGACCACCTATTCCCCCACCTATACCCTTAACCCTCCTTTGGATTGTGTGAGCTACCAAGCTCCACAACATCCAAGGACTAACATTTCTATACCAAGACCTCATCTTATGGCTTATATGATAAACCAAGCTCCATGATGCCCTAGCATTACTATTTCAAAACCTTATCCTTTGGCTTGTGTGATTAATCAAGCTCCATGAAGCCCCACCCTTATCCTTTTAGGACCTCATCCTTTAGCTTGTGTGAGCAACCAAGCTCCATGATACCCAACCATTTCTATTATAGGAACTCATCCTTTGGCTTATGCAAACAACCAAGCTCCATGGTGCCCTATCATTATCACTCTAGGACCTTGTCCTTTGGCTTGTGTGAGTAATCAAGCTCTATGATGCCCTACCATTACCATTTCAAGACTTCATCCTTTAGCTTGTGCAAGTAATAAACTTCTAAAACACCCTATCATTATCTAATCATAATTCATTCTTCATCCATTTCCAACCATTCTCCACTTTAGAAAACCCTTACCAATTGTCTAATCCCAATCGAGCTAATTAGTACCTCTTCAATTGAGACAATCATATGAGGACCAAGTTGTATTCAAAATTGGTATTTTATAACTTATTATAAACTAAGGCTAAGAAAACCAACCAATCCAAGTTGTTTTTATTGAACCAACCATTTGTGATAAGTCAACTCATAATTAATCACCTACTAATCCTATACCTATTGTCAAGGAGTCTCACTCTGATGAGCCAGTCTTTATTGAGTCACTTTTTAATGATTATAACGACCTTTGGGAAATTCATTACCTTGACCATATGTCTATTTTTCAAGAGCTTCCCTTAGAAAATCCAACATCTATGGAGTTATCTCTCGACCTTTTTCTCACTATTTAGGAGTCTCACTTTAGCAACCTAATCTATGTGGAGCCCATTATGCCATCATAGGTCATTACTTGTACAATACCAAACATTTAGCAAAACATCATTATAGAAACATCAGATGAAGATTCAACATTTAATTTAGGTTATATTCTTGAATTGACATCAGTTTTAGCATCAAAATCATAATCAATGTTAGTTTCAACATCAAATTTAAAGTCCCTTGAGTCAAAGTTAGATTTAAAATTAGAATATGTTCATGGTTGTTATAATATTGGTTATGCATGCCACATAGATCATTTTGAATACATTTGTGATCCCTCTATAGTTTTTTAGGATGATTAATTTAAGATCAACACAAGATCTCCTAGTATCGTCTATGAGGATTGTGTTACCTCTCCCCATTTTATTACCATTCCACCTCCCATAAATGTTAATTGGGACTAAAATAATCAAACTTTGTTAAACTACATCCATGATGACATATTAGTTGAAGAACATTAGGGATTCAAAGACCAAATTCATGTATAAGAAAAATAATCTCCTAGTGAAACCTTTTCAGAGGTGTTAGAGGATAATCAAATTTCAAACTCAACATCTTTTAGTCAAATCTTTTTAGAGGTGATAGAGGATAATTAAAGTCAAAAGTCAACATTTCATAGTGAAACCTTTTTAGAGTCACTATGGGATAATCAAGACAACTTCATTGGTGAAAACCTCTTTGAGGTACCAATAGATGAGCATAATAATTCTTCATTGCTTGATGAAGACATTATCAAAGATCAAATCAATATAAATTCTAATCTATAGCCTAATTAGATGGTATCTACTCTCAGGCCTAAATAATATAAAAATTTGGTGGTCCTATCAAGATAATATTTAGAAGTCTTTGGCCCCACCATAACCAAAGTTATGTCAAATCCAAAATTAGAAACATTATGTGTGCCTAAAAATCTTGATCTTCATTTATTTCTCAACCATCATGCATTCTATTATCATCCACTTATCCATTTCCAAATCAAACCTATCATCCAACATTTATTATTATTCACCATCCCTATCCACACTTTCTTTTACCAAGGCCACAAAGATATCTTGTCTTGATGTTTGAAGCAAATAGAATTAACAACTAAAAAAGATCACAACATCATTTGCATCCAAAACTGTAACCAATTCTTGATAGAGTAAATATTCAAAAGAGTTTTGGGCTAGCAATTTACATGATTGATTATTCTGGTTGTATCATTTGTTGATTAGTATGTGTATCTCTACATCAGTAAGAACAACAAAATCATTTATCATACCCAATCCAAAAACATGTATCATGCCATTTTCATTTTGCCATTGCCTTACCATTGTTTCATTCCTACCCATTTACCATTACTTTACCACTTAGGGGAAACCCTCTTATCATTCTATCCAATCTTCATACCATCATCATCTGAAATAATACCATACCCTATACCATTATCATCTTGAATAATGTCAAACCATTCTACCATGTCATCCTATCATACCATTCCTATTAAACCAAAACCTATTTTTAGCCATCCTACCCAAGCCTATTTTGATCTTGGTTCCTTTGATTCTTCCCACACCTTACATGAGGGGATTATGATCTAGTTTCAATAGTTTTTAAATTCTTTATTTAAATGATAGTCTATGAAATTAGTGTGATAATTTATCTGGCAAGATATCTTTCATTCACATTTACCTTTGATTGGTGCTATTGATTATAACCATCTATTGTCAAATCATTAATACACATTCTATTGCTAATTATAATTATCTATACACAAATTAGTATCATATACTTATGTTTTTCTAATTATAATCATCTATGGGAAAATTCATAACAACACCTTTACCATGCATTGTTGCATCACCTTGCCATTACTATTCTCATTTGCCTAGTCATTTTCCAGATTTGAGAACTTGTTGTGACCTAGTTGGTTTATCCATGTCTTTTGTGTTGGTGGAACTAATTTGACTTGAGGTACTATTGGGACTACCTAGTTTGTGCTCGATTTATGTTGAGGTTAGCTCAGTCCCCCTAAGACAATGCTCTTTCCATTTTGTGAGTTAGACCATTTAGTATCTTATAATTCCCAATTGAGTTGAAATGCTTAAAAAATTCCAAAAACATTTGTCTTGTTTAATGCTAATCAGTCATCCTCGATCTACCCTATTGGGGCAAAACCATTGTCAGGATGCTTTCTTTTACTTTTATTTTCAAGCTTTCTATGTGTTTGTTTTTTATTTGTTTTTTTTTTTGTTTGTTTGATTTCATATTTGCTTGTTTTATGTGTGTTATTATTTGTTTATCTAATTTTTTGTTGTTTGATTTTAGTATTATGACTTGACTCAATATATATGTGTTCATTGGGTGATTCCTAGTGCATTATTCTTGAGTCCATCCATATTCATCAGTCAACATTGTCATCATGGTTTTTATCATTGATGCATTTTTTTCAATTGTTTAATGGATTAGGAGTTAGTCCTTATGTATATTTTATAAAAAATCTCATGGTGTTCTATGATGAGGCATACTATCACGTGTTATATCAAAAATTAGTTTAGGAAGTTTTACAAATAATGGAGCCATGAAAATTTCTCTTTGGTACCCTTGGCAAATCCTCCCACCCATCTTGATCAAATCAACCCATTGACCATTGTAGTAGTAATTATAATAATGATGATCATGTCTACATTGGTAAGTACAACTGAATCTTTCCCATTGATCAATCTTATTATTCTATTCATCTCTTTCATCACTTTGTACATCCTCATGAGCCTAGTTATTCATGGCTTCTTTAGTCATTAAACCATTGCATCTATATTTGCACCTGCTCATATTTAATCTATGAAATAGTTTATATCCTTGAGTTATGATTGCCACTCTAACTTACTAGGGCATAATCAACAATCATTTTTCAATCTTGATTTTTAGAATTAGCTATAGGATCTAATAAATCTAATAGAAAGCATAAATAAGAGATAAAATAGTAATAGTAATAAATAATAACTATATATTTTAAATAATAACATAAATGAATAAATAACTCAAATATGATGAATTACTTTGATAATTCAATATTAATATGATATGGAATACATAAATAGTCATTTGTTATATAAAGAAAGGTGTGCATGATAAATATCAGGGAACTCACACAACACATGTAATTCAACTAATATTTGTCTACATGAATAGTGGAGTACAACTCCATACTAATAAGATAGGTGTCCAACTTGTGTAAATGATCGACATATGTTGACTATTAGTTAAACAATCTTATCCTATCTTACCCTGCATAGTGAAGTGGAACTCTACTGTAACAAGATAAGTGTCTAAGTTAACTACTAGCTAAGTAAGCTTATCCTATCTGGTGCAAATTATTAATAAACATAATAAACTAATTAAAATAAGTAACTAGTGCACCAAAATAATAAATAATAAATAAAATAAAATGCAATAAAGTAAATAAATACACCAACACCCCCCCATAAGTGAATCTTAGGTAAGGCTATGCAGATAAGAGTCCCAATAATGTATAGCCATATTAGGTACTATGTACAAATAGATGAGGAAAGGAGAAAACCCAAAGGAAAAAAACTCCTCAAAATGAAGGTCTAGGAGACCCCCCCTAAAAAATTGATGTCCCCTAAAGAATTGATGTCCTGTACCCCCAAAAGAGATCACAAGTGAAGATACTTTTTCTCAATGAAAGGTTTGGTGAAAATATATGCAATCTACTCCTCCATAGGACAATATTGAAGATCAATGATCTCCACCTAAATCAACTCCCTAATAAAGTGCATACAGATATTTATATATTTGGTTCTTTGATGATCAACTAAATTCTTTGATATCTGTATAGTGCTTTGGTTGTCATAGTAGATCACTAATGGCTTCCAAAATGGAACACCAATCTTAGTGAGAATATTTTAAAGCCAAATACCCTCAGTAGTGGCATTAATAGTGCCATAATACTTATCCTCTATAGACGAAAGAGAAATAGCATTTTGTTTATTACTCTGCCAATAAATGGGACTAGATCTGAAGTGAAATTTATAACCAAAAGTGGGCTTATGATCATCATAATCACTAGCCCAATTAGAATCTATGTATCCCACCAAGTCTAAAATTGTACCTATTGTATAGTGAATCCCATATTTGATAGTACCCTAAATATAGATCACAATTCACTTGGAGGCTCTCTAATAAAGCTCATGTGGTGTCTACATAAAGTTTGAAACCATGCCAACTACATATGAAATGTCAAGTCATGTATGATTTAGATATATGAGGATGCCTGCAAGCTAGCAATATAATGTGGCATCAACCAAGGGAGTGGAACAATGTACCTCAAGTCTAACTCTAGATAATAAAGGAGTTAGTGTAGGCCTATAATTAGCCATATGAACTGAACTAATAAGTCCATGTCATACTTGGGCTATGAAAGTGTAATCCTAGAAGAAGACTGTGTTATTTGAATCCCAAGAAAATAATGCAATAATCCCATATCTATCATAGAAAACTTGTCATGAAGTGCAGTCTTAACACTATTGATGATGGATGTTGTGTTCCCTGTATTAATGATATCATCAACATAGAGCACCAAGTACAATAGTGAATCCTTCTGTCATAGAATGTAGACATTCAAATCTGAGTAAGATCTCGAGAACCTAACTAAAATAATAAATGTGTCCATCTTAGAATACCAAGCCATAGGGGCTTGTTTTAGACCATAGAGAGACTTCTTTAAGAAGTATACAAATGAAGAATTCAGAATGAACCCCTGTGGCTGCTCCATATAAATATCCTCATGAAGATCCCTGTGAATAAATGTGCTCTTCACATCCATCTGATGTATAAACCAACCATGAACTGCACCAATAGCTAGTATCAAGTGAATAGAATTCATCTTAGTAATAATCACAAAGGTTTTTATATTTTCAATGCCTTATACATGGGAAAAACCTTTGGCCAGTAAGCATGCTTTATACTTATCAATATTTCTGTCTGCTACAAACTTAGTCTGATATATCCACCTACATCATACTAATTTTCTTCCCTTAGGAAGAGGAACAAGATCCCAAGTGTTGTTCCTAATCAATGAGTCATAGTCTTCTTCCATCATTGAATCCCACTCAACTATCACTGTGGCTTCTTGAAAAGACTATGGATCAGAAGCTGTGGCAATTTAGGAATGTTGAAGATCATGTTGTGACTATGTTCTCCTTATATCTAATGGATCCCTAACAAGAGGGTCTACATCCACCAAAGTTTTTCTAGCACATAAAGGCATCAATGGGCAAGGATCTAGAGGAGGAGGAGTAGGAACATGACCTGCTAAACCTTGTTGGGGAGGTAATACCTCATCATCCCTATGAGTAGATAAAATAAGAGTATCATTGTCACTACTATTTGATTCTTCTAAGGAAGAAGAATGAGAAATTTTAAAAGACAAGTCTAAATTACTTTCTTCAAAGTAAACACTTCTTGTTATAATAAGCTCATGTGAATCTAGATCAATGAGCCAATATCCCTTAACACCATCAGGATATCCCATAAATATGCAAGTTTAGATTTGTTGTTCTAAAGCATGATTCTTGTCTAAAGGTACTTGAGCCCATGCTAGACTATCAAATACTCTAAAATGATGCACATCTAGCTTCCTCTTACACCAAGATTCAAGAGGTGTTACCCCCTTTAAATCTTTGTGAGGAAATCTATTCTATGTATATGTAGCATAATTAATCACTTCCACCCAGTAATCAAGTACTAATGATTTTTCATGAATCATATAACTTGCCATCTCTTTTAATAATCTATTATTCCTCTCTACTACACCATTTTGTTGAGGTGTGTATGCAATTGAATGCTGAAGATCAATTCCTTCAAGATCATAAAATTATTCAAACTTGTTATTCACATATTCCCTCCCATTATCTATGTAGATAATCTTAACATACTTCCCAGATTATTTCTCTACTAGATCTTTAAACTCTAGAAATCTATCAAATACTTCACTCTTGAGTTTCAAAAAATAAACCCAAGTATATCTAGAATAGTCATCAATAAATGTGAGAACATAGCAAGTTTTACTAAAAGACAAAGTAGGTAATGGACCCACTAAATCACTGTGAACAAGCTCAAAGACTTGTGTAGCCATCCAAGCCTTCCCTTTATTAAACTTATCCTCTGGATGTTTGCCTAAGGCACAACCATGAGATACACCCCCTAAAAACTAAATCTGTGGAAGTCCTGTAGCCATCTCTTGTTGACTAAGTTGTTGTAAATAGTGGTAGTTCAGATGACCAAACCACTCATGACATAATTTTCTCACTAAATCAATGTGTGAGAGCAAAGTTGTAGAGGAAGATTGAGGCACAAAGTGGGAGAATGAGTAAAGTCAAATATTATTGTCAACTTTTCTCACTGTAACTAAGGCATTATCCTCCAATTTTTTGATTGATATAGAATCAGGTGTGAACTCAAATTTTATACTAGAATCAAAGTGAATGATTCGGTAGATAAAAATAAGGTTATTTGATAACTCTGGCACATAGAGGACATCCTCAAATACACCACTATCAACATTAATTGTACCTTTTCCTATAACATCTATTTTAGAATCATCACCTATGAGAATATGAGACAAGGAACTTAGTTCTAATCTAAAAAAAAATTCTTGATCAGAACCCAATGGTATGAAGTACTTGAGTCAATGACCCATGACTTGGGAGAATTTTCCAGTCCAACTAGTGTCGTAGCTTTCCCTTTCCCTGAATTTGAAGGAGTGAAAGAATCATTTGAAGAGGATTGATTAATGTTATTCTTTTTGAAAAGACCCTTAAGTTCACCAATCTCTTTTTTCCAACAATATTGTTAACTATGAAACCCATTTTTTCAATAAGGGCAAGGAGTGCTAGTCCTTTTTTGTGAATCCCTTTTCTTATCAGTGGATTTATAATCTCCTTGTGAGGAAGATTGTTGCCCTTTATTCTTATCAATTTGTGAATTATTTTGATTATTCTGCTTCTTTTTACTTGAACCTATATTTGATGCTAATGTTGAAACTTGCTTATGTTGATGTTGACTTGCAACTAGAGCTTAAGATTTGGATGACTTGATTAGAACCATAGCTATTAATTATTCTTCTTTATCCATTAGAATCTTAGAGAATACCTCAAAGGTGGGCATTTGATAAGATGTGCCCAATGTGAGCCGATGAGTCTGAAAGCTAGAGACAAAGGATGAATATTCAGGACCTAATTTGTGCAAGGCACTAAAAATTAATTAAATATCCTTTTTATCAATTTTATATTTATAAAGTTTTGCTCTAAGATCTATGACTTTAGTGATGTAGTCTTGTATTGTAGCATAATTTTTAGGATCCAAACTAATGAGTTTGTTGTCAATTTGGTAACCATGAACCTCATCTATTATGCCAAAAAATGATGCTAATTTATCCCAACCCTCTTTTGGAGTTGTACATTTGTCAAGATAGAAATTCAAATCTAAAGACATGTGAGACTGAATGCATCCAATTACTTTAGTAGTTTCAAAGAGAAAGTGTTGTAACTTTTTTGCATTAGTAGGTAGAGTAAGAAGAGTTGTTATGTAATTTGTATATTCTATAATCATTAATACATTCCAAGTATTCTATTTTAATGTATTATATTTTTATGTTATTAATAGTGGGAACTTAGAATTCCCCATGATGCAATCAAAATTAAACTGTCATAAAGTAGAAATCAAAGTATAAAACACACCACAAAACACCCCTGAATTACCTAGTTTTATCCCACCCAGTAATTATTTTTGGTACTTTATAATTGAGTGCAATTAAAAGGTTGGATTATAGTTTTTCTAGTTTACAAAAAGATCATTTAGGCCCTCTAGTATAAAAGTACAAAAAATATGCACTCTATTACAAAAATTTCTACACCAATATGTTATGCTTAAACAATATTAACTTTTTAAAAAAAATAAGACTTCAATTTGAGGTCGTATGTGAAATTTATTAGCCTCTGAAGTTGCAAAAATGAGGATGGGTAAGAGCTATTGTATAAAAATCTAAATTCTAAAAAAAATTGGAAATATCTAGAAAAAAACTAAAAGTACAACAGTGAAGAGCATGAAATTCTAAGCTATTTCAAAAAACAATTCACTCAAAAATTCCTTCCAATATTTAAATGGTGGACTTCTGAAGTTTCCCTTTCAAATCTACCTACTAATCTTTGAGGCTTGTCAAAAAATAATTGGTTCATATAGTCCATACGATTGTACATGGGGGCAAAAAAAAATTGTCTTCCAAGGTGACTATGTCCAAATTGGACAAATTTTATATGGATTTATAGGTTTTGACATCTTTTAAATGCAATCATGAGGTCTATTTTGCTCATAAATGCTTTGATTTTTAGGTACCTACCAGATTTGAGCATGGTGCTTCTAGATCAAACCCTTGCCAATTTCACCTCTTGTGCCAAATTTGGACAAAATTATAGATGATTTTGACTATCTTGGGCACTCTAAACTCAATGGTAAGCTCAAAAATTCTCCACAAATATTTAATTTATATCTGTATATAAAATAAAAAAATTGATCCTATATCTAGATATTTTCCTCTTGAATATTTAGCAATCTATAGATTCAAGATAGCTCGGGTACCATGTTATAATTAGCTACAAGATCTAATGAATCTAATAGAAATCATAAATAAGAGATAAAATAGTAATAATAATAAACAATAACTATATATCTGAGATAATAACATAAATGAATAAATAACTCAAATATGATGAATTATTCTAATAATGTAATATTAATCTAATATGGAATACATAAATATCTATTGCTTATATAGAGCAAGGCGTGCATGATAATATAAGGGAACTCACACAAAACGTGTAGTTCAAATGATATCTATCTACATGAATAATGGAGTGCAACTCCACACTAACAAGATAGGTATCTGACTTATGTAAATGATCAGCATAAGTTGACTATTAGTTAAACAATCTTATCCTATCTTACCCTGAATAGTAGAGTGGAACTCCACTGTAACAGGATAAGTGTATAAGTTAAGTACTAGGTAAGTAAGCTTATCCTATCTAGTGCAAATTATTAATAAATATCATAAGTAATTAGTACACCAATATAATAAATAATAAATACAAGTAAATGTAATAAAGAAAATAAATGCACTAACATTGATCATCTTAATATTATAACCACGTATGGGAAAATCATTATTTTTTAACTCATCATCCCTAATTGGGGCAGATGTTGTTGTTACTGATTATAAACACCTTTGGGAAAATTAGTGTCATACCCTTTATTACTGATTATAACTACCTTTGGGAAAATTTATACTTTTTTTAATCAATGCATGAAAACATTTTCTCATTTGGATTAATCTCACCTATGGGTTAATCTCATTCTTCTTCTTACTTATTTTTGAGGGATCATCCATCAATAGATGTGTTGGCCACTCCCTCAAGGGGGCATCATTATAGGAATACAGACCTTTTTATTCAAACCATCAACTTCTTTCATGCATACAATCCTTTTTCTCATTATTTAAGAAGATATTATTATGCCTATGGTTTACAACATCTTCCCAAACTAGGGCAAACTGTAGACACCTAAAACTAGCCACCAATGGATTCATACCAAACTTTAGACTGATTCTTACTAACCTTTGCAAATTACTCCTATTAATCACTAAATATCCCAAATTATCTTATTCAACACTTATCAAGGCTCAGAATCCCATTGAGACATCCCTAATTGGGGTATTATAACATAAACAATAAAAACCTCTCATGAATTCATATCTAATCATTCCATGGAATTACAACATGTAATTTGGCCTATAGACCTATTAATAGGGCAAATGCACACATGAATTAATTGAAATCTTGAAAATTCTAAAAATCCTAAATAAAATAATTAACATGAAAAACCTAATCAAATACCTAATTCAATAATCCATGAGCAATTAATGAATTATCAAAAAACGAAATTCAAAAATCAAGAATATCCTAGGAATTCATAATTACCTTTTTGTGAGTTATCAAATATCCTCAAAATATCCTAGCATGCCTATTCATTACTAATCATGACTATTTGACACATTTTAACTCTATTAGGGCTAATTAACTCACTAAGGTTAGCTTTGATCCCATTCCAAGCTCTAGTTACACTCTAACTCACCTTGGGTTGGGGTTAGTTTCTAAACCTATACATACAAGCCTAGACCTCTTTATTTGGAGAGTTTGAGAATAGTAAAGTTATAATGTAGGATTTGGTGCATAATTTAAAGCTATATATTTATAATTCCAAAACCAAAAGCTAATCCATCAAGCCATACCAAAAAAGCCAAGCTAACCATGGTGCCAAGGAGAGAAAGAGATAGCCAAGCTCCATTATCACAGACTTCTTGAGTAGAAGCTGAGCAAGCCAATTGAACATGTCTTTTCGAGAATTCAAGGAAGGTAAGGAATTTAGTATTTTTTTAATTTTAATTATGTTTCTAATTGTTGTTTTTTACTAAGCTCCCCCTATGATCTAGGCAAGTAAGTGTTGTACATGTTAATGTGTTTTTACTCAAATTTTTATACTTATTGTAACACAAGATCTAACCACCCTTCTTAGATTCATTGATCATATAGTAAAGTGAAATGAATAGTATAAATGAAAAATAAGTGTACCTATATTTACCTAGGAAGTGAATCCCATGAATCTAATTCTAAGTATGTGAAGCTAGGTTTGCATATGTGAAGCATGATATAATGCATTACCTATAAATGAAATATGCATAAATCAGTTATTTCTTAAGATATATCAAAAGCAAAATACTATGTTGAGTAAATAAGTAACTAAGTAAAATGGATTAAAGAGATGGGAATGAGGAAAATAATGAATACACTTGAATGGGTGTATGAACCAATGCATGAACCTAGTGATAACCTATGTGTGTGAATGTATGCAATGATCAATCAATGAATAGCTTAGACTAAGTTGATGACTTGCTCATCCTCATGTATGGGTGGCTCAATAACTTTATATGATTTTAAATCCATCATTTCCCACCCCTTCTTGGTGGATCATGACCTATGAATAGCTTATATTGGACTAATAATGTGTCCAACCCTCTCATGTAGGTGGCTCAAGAACTCAAGCAAGATATTAATTCATAATTTTCCATCCATGTGTAATAGATGAATCTAAAACTAAACTACATAAAGTAATAGAAATGTCTAAGTAAGTATATCTAAATTTTTATGTCAACTTCATGGCCACTCAAGTATATTAGGTGGCTCCAAGCCACTTAGGAATGCCAACAACTACAAATGGAGTAAGGCATGAAATTAGTGACAAAATTTAATATGATGTCAAGTGTATATAGCATAGATAATTACATACAATTAATCATTCCATGTGATCAATTGGTATGTAATTGAGAATATGGAAATGATGTGTCATGTACATGCCCCCAATCTAGTATCTAAGTATATTGTTTTGGACTGAGTTGTAATGACTATATCTAAGTATCTGAACTAAATATGGGAATGGTCATGCCACACATGATGCCTCATATATAAGAAAATGATATGAATCTAAGATTATTTAATATGAATCAAATTAAAAATTGAGTATAAGTGATAAATATTTAACTTGATCTATACAAACCTATATTATACCTATTACACTATTTGATCCAATCTAAGTTATCCTAAAATTAAGGCTACTAGACACTAGCACCACATCTTAGACAATAGTGCCATGTGGTGTTAGTGACCCTATTTGGGTGATAATGTCTTTCTAGTCTAAAATATGTCATTATACTATTTTTTGAGTCATTTTCTTTCCACTATGTTTACCTATGTTTGATTTTTTGAAATTGAGCCTGTGTGCTAAAAATATTCTATGAGTGCAATATAAGAGCCTAATCTCTATGATAAACCCTTATAAATTCCCCCTCTTTTGAGGGTAGTTTTTAAAACTATGTAAGAATTTTCCTCAAAATAAAAATCTCTACAAAATGTGTGTTATCTAGAGAATTTATGATAACTACATGATAATCCAATATAATATGCAAACATAACATCAGAATGTAAGATAATCTGAGCATAAGTATGTAATGTAAGATGTATGTCATGTATATCATTGAACAACAGTGTCAAGCTAGATGTAGCAATGTATATAATAGAAAATATAAGTATAAATAGGTAGCTACTGAGGGGGATGGGGCATGATGTCCATCACAACACCCAATTAGGGAGGGTAGATGCATGAATTCTTGTTATCACTTAGGAGTGCACCCTTGTGAGAATGTGTACTTTTCCCACTTCTATTGACATAATGGAAACACTCCAAGGTGTGGGTGGCCTTATATTGCATAGAATCTCTAGATGAAATGTTGGTTCCCTTGTTACACTCACCTAATTCACTCTAATCTCTTTAATTTAGTGATTATTTCATCTTCATGTATTAACTCTTACATCAGTATTTCATACAAAGGTCTTGAGAAATATTCACAATAGCATGGAATGAACAAACATTGGTTTAATTTACTTCCAAAATAGGTATAAATTAGACTTAGACACTTGATATGATCTAAAAAAATTATTATTTTCTATATAAAGGTGAAAAATATAGACATAAACATTGGAAAATCAATCAATCACTAAGTTACATCAATGAACATGAGGCACACAATTCTTGAACAACCTAAAAATGAAGGAAATCAGATTTTTATTGCTTCAAAGGTGATATAGTACAAAATTATATTATAGTTTTAGCATAGCCAAAATCATAATAATATCTTCTTTCTATTATCATGGAATCCAAGAAGGGTTGTTAGATCATATGTTAGATTCACAATGAAATCCAATCAAAATGAAAACAAACACACTAACATGCATAACACAATATTGCCTAGATCAAAGGGAGGATCATAGTGAAGAAAAAAAATTGAATAAAGCACAACTAAAATTCAATAAAACATACCTTTCTTACCTTCCTTGAATGTTCCAAGAGATTTCTTTGTTGGCTTGCTTAGCTTGTGCTCAAGAAGTCTTCATCAATGGGGCTTGGCTATCTCAATCTCATATTGTCACCATGGTTGGATATATAGCTTGATGTGGCTTGGCTTGGAATTTTGGCATTATAACTCTATATCTTTCACTCTTTTCATAAAACCTACATTATAACATTACTTTGTCCAAGTTCTCCAAATGAAGAGGTCTAGGCTTGAATTTATAGGTTTAGCAACTAACCCCAACCCAAGGTGAGTTAGGGTGTAGTTGGAGCTTGGAATGGGTTCAAACTCAACCTTTTTTATTTAACCCAAGTGGAGTCAAAAGGTGTCCAAATATCATGATTAACATGCAATAAGCATGGGTGGGATATTTTGGATTTTAGACAACTCACAAAAGGTATTGAATATTTCCTAGGATATTCTTTGATTTTTGAATTTCCTTTTTGATAAATCATTTAATTGCTCATGGTTAGTTAAATTTAGGAATTTTATTGGATTTATCATGGTAATTAATAATATTTAGGATTTTTAATAATTTGAATGATTTTTAATTAATTAATGTGTGTATTTGGTCTATTTAATTGATTTATAAGCCAATATTGCATGTTATGAAACCAAATATAAGATGTTTAGACATTCTTAGGCTAGATGTGAAAAGGTTGGTAAGAATTGATCTGAAGTCTAGTATGAAGCCATTGGTGGCCACTTTTAGATGTATACAATATTTCCCTATTTGGGAAAGTGTTGCAAGCTATAAGCATGATAACTTCTTCTCAAAGAATAAAAAGGTTCTATTATGCTTATGAATTCAATGACAATTGATGAACTGTAGGGTGCCCCTTCAAGGGAGTGATTAGCAAAGGGGTCAAAAAATGATCCCTCAAAAGAAGGAAATGAGTGGACCAAATAGATAAAAATGATGGGGTGAAATGGATTAATTTTCCCAAAGGTGGTTCTAATCAGTGGCATATGGAACTGCCCCATTTAGGATAGATAAACAATATGATTTACCCATAGGTATTTATAATCATCAACACAAGTAGGATAAAACATGCCCCTATTGGGTAGAATAAAGTGAATGATTTTCCCAAAGGTGGTTAGAATCATTGAGAATTCAAGTGGGATGGTGTGCAATGAATTACCCAAAATTGGTTATAATCATTGGACCTTGATAGTGGCAAACAAGTGAAAACACAATGATTCACCCAAAGTTAGTTAGAATCATTGAGAATGCAAGTGGGATGGTATATAATGGTTTGCCTAAATATAGTTATAAACACTAATCTCGATAGTGGAAAACATGATATGAAGTAATGATAGAAAATATGATGATGGAAAACATGATTTGGAATCAGTACAAAGGATAAAGATGAATTAGATAACCTAGTAGTAGGGAGATGCTCATTCAAACTAATAAGGAAGAAAATTATTTCATTGTTTAATTACTCTATTTGGGATATGATTAGGCTTAGATCAAGATTGTTGCTGAAGCTGGTGCTATTAGGACCCAAATTCATCTAATAATGGATTTGTGCCAACTCAGTAGACACCTCGACATGAGGAAATCACTTAATATGATTTCTATTTTGGCATCCTATTGCACTAGCTGGTAGGTAGCTAATCGACTCCATAATGACTTCATAATCATCAAGAAGTAGTTACATGTGGAAATCACAACATGATGGGAGTAAAGTAGTGGATTCAAAAAAATTATTGCAATAAGCCCCAGCTCAGCACCCAATATGTTCCCTTCACCTTGGTATGAAGATGTTCCTAAGTGTTATAAAGTCAAGCTTAATCTAGTTACCAAACAAGGTGAGTTGGAGTAGTAAATCCCTATAAGATTAACTCTAGATGTCATGTTTTAATTATCATTAGAGCTTAATTTTTAGTATGGATACCTTTGATGATCCACATTGTAACACCCAAGCTCACCTATGAGCCTCTAGGTCATTATCAGTTTTAGATGAGCATGTGCTTTATTCCATTAATATACACTATATTTATTGAAATCTTGTTTAATGAAGAATGGTGTTGCACTTAAATGAGTGTTGATCTCATGTGTATGGTTATGTTCATATTATTTGAATGTGAATTGGTTTTTTAATGTTTGTAATAGTGATAATGGTTAGTTTTAATATATAAATGCTAACCTCTAGCAAGCTTTTACTTCAGCCCATTAATGGCATCCCTGTGTAAATGATGACATCCATAGAACTTATAGATTAACCTAAGTATAAGATAATTCATGATCCCAATCTTGGATGCCCCTATTGATTCATGCTAGCTTAACCATAAACCAATGATATAAGGCACTTCCCTTTACCCATCTTAGTGTAAAATGGCACTAAGCCTAGTAACCCAAAGGTATGAACCCCTAAGATTCTAAAACTATCCATCTACAGGCTTGTGCTCATATGATTAAGACCAGTTTCCCAAATAGGTTATGTGCCTACAGATCAATAAACTCCACCTAGTAAATAGTTTTCACCAATAAATATTCCAAAATCCTTTGCTAAATGATCAAGTCTTATAGTTGATGGGTTGTACCATGACATAACTAGCCCAATGCAAGCCTTGGTCCTTTCTCTACTACACTTTAGGTTAACATATAAGGTTTGTACCTTATTTGAAATGATGTTAGCATAGTCAACTGATAGATGTTGAGCACTTCAAGATTATTTTATTTTTATGCCTAATTACAATAAGTCTATAAATGACTTAGATAGCCTAGTAGGCACCTGATAGATTAAATGGATTAAGTGATTGACTTTTACTACTACATTTGGTTCCATTTCTAGGAACCATGTTGAATTTTGTTGTCACAATGGTGCAAAAAAATAATGATTTGAATCTCCCTCAAGAACATTAAGAACTATTTATAATAGGTGGAAGATAACTTTACATTAAAGCATCTAACCTATAAAGGACAAAATTTGAGTAAGTGGGCCCAGAATAACCTATATGATGCTCTATATGAGGTCTTATTTTATGAATTTCCCAAGCACATGTACTAATGGTTAGCCATTTATACTAACCACATAAGTCAAATCTATGGATAATGCCTTGAGTGGATGAAAGAGTAACTAGAGAGGCTTGAGAAATTAGATGCCACTTGGACTAGAGTCATAGACAAATGGTGGCAAGGGGTGTTGAATAGTTACATATTTGAGTTCACTGTTTCCACTTATTCCTACCCTGAGGAAGTACCAATTTTGGCATGAACCTAGAGGTACATTTGTGAAGGAAATCAGCCTAGATCTCAAGAAATTAATGGTGAACTATAGATTTGAAACTGTGAGAATGGAAGGCTAAATTCCTTTCACTTATGAGCATTGCAATAGGGAAGAATGGGATGTGTATGTGAATCACAATGAAATGGGATGATAAAATTGACACATAATTGTTCAAGAGATAGGCTTATAATAAGAGGCATAGGTTGATGGAAGATATGGAACCTAGAAGTGCTGAGAGAACCTATAGTGAGTGGGAAGGGCATGGGGAAAGGTCTCTTGAATTGTAGTAGTGCCAAGAGGATGGAAACCTTAAATCCATAGAATAAGATCCATAGTTGATAGGTGTAGAATGCTCTAGGTCACTATATAATTTAACCATTAGAGATGTGTCAGATTCACTTACCCCCTTTGAACCTATGATGTAAGTTTAAGAGTTAGATCCATCACAAAAAAAGAAGAGTGATAATTGACCTTTTTACAGACTTGGACTATAATTTTGTGATTGAACAAGTTGTTCCTTATGAATAGCTAAGTGAGGATACCTCTAGACCTTTGGGCACTATCTTGATAACATAGAATGTGAGTACAAGCATTCTATTCCAGCCAATGTTAGTTGCATAATTTGGGAAACAACTAGAGGGAGTGGCTTAGTGCCACTAGTCAATAGTATAACACCATCTTCATCTATGGTGATAGTAGTAATAATGGGACCAGTACCTAGCCTAGTGGCTAAAATCATTAGAACACCACAAGGACAAATACTAGGGGGAAAACACCTTAGATACTAGCTACTCCCCTATCTTATATCTATTAAGATATATCCATGCATTTACTTGAGTATCTAGGTGTAGATAATGTTGTATAACATGTGCTAAAATATGAACTACAATGGCATGCTTAGGGTATAACCTAGTCTAAGCGAAAGGAAACCTAGTTCATGATAACTCTACTTGATCATGCCCATTATTTATATAGTAAATTTGATCCTAACTATTCTATGGTCGATTATGACACCTTGAAGGAAGAATTATTAAAATAATTTGATATACTCAAGTTTAAATAGTAGAGCATCATTGTACTCAAATAAATTTATGAAGGAATATCAGAAAGTGTGCACCTATATGATGATAGATTCAAAACTCTTCTTACCAAGCTCCTTTATGACATTCACCCCTCATATCATACACAATGATTTATTGGGGGATTATTAATACCATTAATAAGAGCACTTTATATGAAGACATTCACAGACCCTCATGAAGAAATTGAAGCCATGCTTAGAGTTGAGGCAATTAGGAGTGGTGACATAAAAATTAGCCCTTTCATGGAGGTACAAATTATGTTTATGGCCTCCTAAATATAGAATTTGATTGTTATTTCATCTTAATATGCATAAAATTAGTTATGATACACTGACTGCAAGATGGAATGCCATAATAAGAATAACTACCCTCAAAGGAATGTGTGCACATTACTTCTCATCTATGAGGTTTATCATGAGGTGCACGATGTTTGTAACTAACCTTTGCTATAATGTGCTAGTTAGGTCAACACAACCATTTATTTTTAGTTATGTGATTCCTATACTCATACCACATTTTATTGTCATATAATTGATGAGATGTGCAAGAACATAGAGAGAGGTTTATGATAAGCAACTATAGTAATTAGAGGGTAGATAGACCAAGGATATGAGAGCTATGGCTATTAGAATGCAAGATATGGAATGAAAAGATGTGCCTGAGGGTGAGGTTGTGGATGTGGTAGAGGAATATTCCCACTACAATCATGTTATAAGTGTGGTTCGATCAAGCACTATTAGTGTGACTATCCTACACATCTAATTTGTGGGTATTGTTGAGGAACACATAAGGTCAATGAATGCCTTGACTTGTACAAGAAATTGACTCAAGGTAGGCTTGGCACATATAAGGGCACAAGAATGATCAAGAATGATCCTAAATTGGAGAAGTGGACTTTGAAGGTGAAACTGACCTGCATAAAGCCAATTAAAGTGTAGGCAACTACTCAAAGTAGACTCACCACTTAATTTCCAATTACACTAGTACTAGAGTTGCACCTAGAATATGGTGAATGCGGATATATTAAGTGCATAACATGGAAGAACCCAAATATATACCTTACCCAAACCCTATGTGCTAAAATGATGTATTTTAGTAGGATATGAGTGTGATCTAGAACCTACAAGGAGATTTCCAAATAGCATGAGACTTAGAAACATAGGATGCCTCTTCTCACAAGAAGCAGGATGCTCATGAGGCTGAGGTACAAGAGCTATGGATATATTGTGACTCCTATAATTCAAGCGATGTTACCCTTATTAAAAAACTTTCTTTTAGAACATGAAGGGTATAAGTTAATTGAAGCTATTACACCATGCATGGAAAAGGTGTAAGAAGTCAGGCATACCCATAATATGAAGTATGACCAAGAACTCCTAGTGAATGCCACCATTGATGGATGGTTTGTATGTGAGTCCCTTATGGACATAGGCACCAAGGTTAATATCCTAACAAAGAATGCATGGGAGAAGATGGGTAGGCCAACCTTGAGGCCTTCCCCCATGTACTTTTTATGGTCAATAATACCCGAGTGTAACTAATCAAAATTATAAAGGGTGCCATTATATATATTATGGATGTTGAGTTCCATTTTGAATTCAAGGTAATCAAGTTGGCTGAAAAATATAATTATCCAATACTTATTGGAAGGCCATGGTGTTATGTAAACAATGTTGATATGTGCTTCAAGAAGCATTATATGACCTTTGAAAATGGCAATAAAAGGGTAGTGATTCCCATCTCAAATTACCAAGGGCCCCCTTATATATAGATCATTGATATTAAGGATGAGATCAACCATATATAACATCATCGCATAAGGCATTGAGAATATCAACCCCAATGATCAAGGAGTTCTCTCTTGGGAAGATGGATAGTCAACCTCAGACACTACCAACATTTCTTGCAATTGATGGGTTAAAGAAAATTATGAGACAATTGGTTTTAGGTGCTTTTTAGTGCATGCAAAGGTGAAAAAACCTATGAGGATTGGTTAGGTCTAAACTGATCACATTCCATAAATATGGTTCCCTTACAATAGGAAGAAAGGAAAGAGAGTATTATGCCTGAGCAAAGGTAAACTTACGGTGCTCCCAAAATATGAGGGTAGATGTATACACATAATATTTTCAAACACTGTATCTTTTAGGAACCCATCAAGTCTTAATCTCTCTAAGTGTACACCTTCAAGGGTGCATCAGGAAAGGGGTCGGTAGACCATTGGTGATTCATAAGATTTTTTTCCCTTTTACATATCTACACACTCATCTCCTAAAACCATTTACCCTAAGATTATTTTTCTCATCCTTACCTATTCTAGTCATTTGCCATGCTTTATCCTCCCCATTCTTGCCTAGACCCCCTTTTGCTAGTTGACTATACTAGGTTGACCCTGTATAGTTTTCAAACTCTAATTACTATACAAGGTTGACTAGTTCATCCCTATACTATTTAGGGGTATTTTTCATTAAGAGTTTTGTTAGTCCTTTGGCTGACCCAACTCAGGACCTAGTGATTAATCTCCCAAACACATACAGGGTCAACTAGGTTGATCCTATATAGTCAACATATTCAGAAGGATTTAGGTAAAGATCTGCATATATATACAAGTTCATTTCCAATGATTTGTAAGAAAAATAAGTGTGAATAAACATTTGATCATTGACAATTCTACTTGAGGAATAAATCTTAGGGTTTCATACTTTCTATGGAGATACAGATATTATCTTATGGAAAAGTCTTTTAGATGAATAGATAAGTTGTGTATCTTAGAGTTGATTTGTCTTTGTTATCTTTACATACCATGACAATCTCTTGTAAAGCACATTGGCCAAGGAAGAGATTTAGGCTTCATGGGTTCGTCTTCAAGGTAAGTATTCCTAACTTTATTTTTCCTTTGTAAGAATAGTTAGATAATGCAACTATTCTTCTCTCTTATTCATTAGTATTATGTATACATTGACATGAGTATATGTCTTCTATGCATTTTTAATTTAGTTTTTTTTCAATTTCTAACCCCCACTTTATTCCACAAGCTTTGATGAGCACTAGATTAGATTTACTTTCTTATTTATTATAATAGAGTAAACATTAAACTTGGGACTCTTTTAGGGTTATTTCATGATTGTGTTAGACTGTAGAGTTTGGAACCCTTCCTAGCATGGTGTATTATGACAAGTGATCCCATAATTGGGTCTATTATATCCCCATATTGTTCATTCTCCTGCTTAACAAATATATTTCTAATCGAAAGTGTAAGTTTACTCTATCTTCTTGCAGCCAAGATTGATTTATAGACATGATGTATTCTTTATTACATACATTCTAGTAAACCTGATGTGAATTAACCCTTGTAAGATTTATTCACCTTATTTCATTCTTTCATCATTATTTTTATGATATATTTTCCATACTAGATCGACTTGATCGACCTAGTATCTAACTTCTATGCATAGGTTTTTAGGTACAAGCTACTAGATCGACCCTATCAACCTAGTACAAGTTTTTAGATTTTCAAAAATTCAATCTAGACTACTAGGTTGATCCAATTGACCCTATATATTTTTAGGCACTCAACAACAAGTTTTTGTAAAGCTTGATTGATCTAGTTAGTAAAATTTGCAAGCATATATCAAGGTTCTTAAATATCAATCTTTATTCTTTGCATCTCTAGTCCACCAAGGTTCCTTTCTATCTCCTTATCTCTTTCTTTATAGTATTTTATTTTACAATTTATAGTCTTTAAAACTACCCTTGCACAATCAACTAGATCGACCCTACTAACCCAATTCTATGTTCCGTGTGCTATCTAGATAAGTGGGTCGACTCTGCCAACCCTATTCATTTTCAAACCTTGCTTCTACAATACAATTTTGACCCTATAAACCCTATTATATATTTTTTACATACACTATTGACTATATCAACATTGTACCTTGATTCAAAGTCAGAATTAATCGTATATGCTAGTAATTAGTTCACACTTTCTTTTCTTGTTACTTGCATGCTTAGAATAGATCATATAGTCTAATTAGGGGGTTTTCAATTAATCATTTAGTTTCACTATTTTATATTATATGCACACATGTCAAAATCATAAAATATAAACAAGCATTTTAAAATTTATTTACCCAAGGCCAACCTACTTGGATTTCATCACCAAGGGGGAAGTCAACTTGATACTCTGGTCAAGTATAATGTGTGGTTAATGGTATATTATTTATAATCACCTGACACCCTTATTGTTTTGGTGTGTGAAGTGAGGGGGTAGGCCCCAATACCAAGCTTGTATCATTGCCACTATAGTCCCTTTCAGCCCAAACTACCTGAAACCATCCTTAGATTATCATTCTAGTTTCTTGTTTATAACCAACTTTCCATCACATTTAAAATCATATCTTAACAATGTAATAAACATTTGGTTGACCAATTAGTTAGATCTTTACTTTCCAATTTTATTGCTTACTCTTTTCTCAACTATATTTTATATTTCAAAAACTTCAATTAGCCAGCGTTGGTATAAGATTTTGTGTTGTGTGCTTTAATTGGATTGGCCAATGTTAATCCAATTGGCTATTTATTTCATTTCTATTATTTCTTTCCAAATTGATTGAAAAATTTATCTTGTTTCAGTCTAAAACATGTTATAGGCTTTTTAACTTTCTATATCTATTGTGCTAGGTCAACCCAATCAACCCTGTATCTTTTTCATCTTTTATTAACTTTACTAGATTGACCCAATCGACCTTGTACTATTTGTAGACCCTCATTTTTTATTTTATAACCTTTTTTATTGTAATATATCTACCTAGTTGACCCTATACTATTTGCATACCCTATGTTTATGTGAGGTCGACCTAGTCAACCCTATACTACTTTTTACCTTCCCTATTTATCAATCTAGTTCCCTATTTCTCCTTATTTGCCTTTTTTCATCTCTTTTTAGTCATAATGAAGTATCCTATTATAATCTTCTTGGATAGATTGAATCTATTTAGATACTATATTTGATGTTCATTTCTTCATCTCTTTTCCTCCCAAGAGCACCATCACTCTTGGGGTACCTCTTCTCCTCCTTCATCCATGAACTGTAATATGGTGCAAATAACACCTCAAGATGAAGTTGATGGATCTAATCCTTTACTTAATTATCAGTAAACTTATCATCTTCAAAATATTCAAACTAATGTGGGATTAATTTATACAAGTTTACTTAACAATCCCACTAGTAATCCTCCCTTACAACTCAAATTTTAGCCCAAGTTATCCAAAAAATGAACATAATTCAAAATTATAACACCAACCAAATTATTCAACTTCAACAACATCTAATCAATGTGGCTAATCAACCTCCAACTATGCATCCTCAAGTTAATCCCAATTTCATTCCACCTCCTCTTCAAGATGCTTCAGATAATGTTATTCCTCAAACCATAATGAATAAAAAGATGATTCAAACTATTCAAAATGAGCCTTTATCTCACTTAATTATATCCATTGATATTGGTAACATATATCTAACTATCAAGTATGATGGGACTAAAGACCCTGCCTCATTTCTCAAAGCCTTTGGCAACCTTTACAAAGAGTAGATCCAAACTAATACCTTCACCACAACTAAACTCTTTGAGAAAAATTTTACTAGTGATGTATTATAATTGCATAATTAACTTCCCCAACACTCTATTTGGAAACTTTAAGATTTTTTTAATCCTTTGGTTAAAGAGTTTCAACACAATGATCTTCTCAAAAATTGTCTTAGACACTTTATCAGTCATAAACAATCTCCAACTGAATTAGCTCACGACTTTATCAAAACATGGAAATATTTAGCTCATAAATTTAACCATAACATGACTGATGATAACTTATTCAAGCTCTTTATCACCATTCTAAATCCCACTCTCCAATATAAGGTTCAAACCTTTGCTCCCCAAATACTTAATCAAGATCTTAATCAAGATAAACATCAATGATTTCTTATGAAATAATTTAAAACTAATCCTAAACTTATTAAAGGATCTTTCCAAACATCTAATATTATCACTATTTATATTCTACAAACCAAACTAGGAGTTACCAAAACCAATATTATTTCACCTTCTCATAAATCTCTTTCAGTTTAGAAAATGAAACAATTTTTACCACCCTCAAAACCTTTCATCTATCCCAATGCTCCTCCTAAATGGTGTGAACCTAATCTATTTTGTTGGTTCCGTGCCAACATTGGGCATTGTCATGATTCTTATAAAGGGCTCACTAAATTTGTTATATCTTCGATGCTTGGTGATTCATTCAATCATGAAGCTATGATCAATCTTCATCAACAAGAATGCACTGCTACTTTTCAAAAATGATAAACTTATAAAGCTTCTACTTCAAATAACCAAAAATCTTATTGAAATAATCAATAAAATACCAAGGATGTTTTTGTCATTAACATTGATTATGACCAATATTTTAATAATTCATAATATGCCAATACTGCTAAGGCCAATTATCACCATAAATTGGCTCATAAATATCCTGTTACCAAGCCTAAGAATTCATCTTTAGAGGAAGAACTTATTAAAAATACTACCACTGCTAATGTTTCTTCTAAATCCCAAGAGTAACCATCCATTCCTTCTGATCCTCCAAATTCAACTATTCCTCCAAAGTATAATGTACCTCCTAAACCTCATGTTGATTCTTCTAAGTTTCATTAGAACTTTCTTGAATAACTCAACTTTATGCCTCATAAGATTCCACTTATGGAGTTGGTTTTCACTTCACCCTATCATCATAAATTCCTTATGCAACAACTACAAGAAATTGAAGATCCATCCTTCTTAGATAAAGATCCACCTTCTATTTAATCTCAACCTACCAACATAAATAACATTGAAACTATGTGTCCTTCTTCCAATCCCTCTATTGAATTCCTTGAAGAAGACATGATCAATGATGAAATTCTTTTTCATGTTTATGATCCACCACTTTTCATCAAATTAACCATTAATACTGCTCTTAACCAAAATTTTCTAGTTGATGAAGGTTTTGGTATTAATGTAACATCTTTATGGCTCATCAAAACAAATTGGTTATAACATGGATCATCTCAAGCAAACCCATCTTACTTGTCATGGTTTGGATAAGATAAATCAAAAGCCACTTGATTGTATTTAGATTCCATTAACCATTGAACCTAGGACCATTCAAACTAAGCATATAGTCCTTGATTTACCTTTATCTTACAACATACTCCTTGGTCATCCATGGACTCATCGAATGAGGGTCATTGCTTCTTTTGGTAGTCAATGTATTAAATTCTTACATGATGGAAAATGGTATAAGCATGAAGATGATCCTAACCCATGGAGTATTCAACTTCCTAATCCTAAATCACTATATTTCATTCCTACCATTCCTAAGATAAATAGTGCTCCTTTACCTGAGTTCATCAACATGAATCCTAATTTATCGGTTACGCTTATGGATTCTGATGATGATGATCCCAATGATTTTCAATGTACTTTTAATACTACCAAATTATCTCCCTACATTTTTTAATGGCTTCTTCCTTATCTATTACCCAAGGATCATATTATTCCTCTTATTAATGAGATTACTAATTTTCCCCCTCTATGCAATGCTTAGGAGCCCTCTTTACCTGAAGATTCTGTCACTTTCAATGATTTTAGAGTGTCTAAATTATTTCAAGATCCTCTCATCATGTATCCTCATACATTTATTAATATCAAGATTTCACCCTCTAAAAATCCCCTTGATTCTCAAGCACGTATAATTTCTCTAACATATGATGATAACTATATAATGGCCCAAGCTCAATCTAGAGACTTGGATGTCCAACATTATCAGAAAACCTTAGCTCAAATTCATGATTTTAATTGAGATGTTCATACCATTTTTTTGGATCATACCTTAGATCCTGAGCATCATGTGGCTCCTACCAATCCTCCTCTTATCAATACTCCTTAGGTGGTAGAGAAAATTATACCTTTTGAACCTTCAAAAAATTCTACATCTCCTTTATCACCTATCAATCCAATCATTGCATCTAATCCTTCACCCATCATTAAACCCACTGATATTCCAATATCTTCTAATCCATCTACTTATTATACTCCTAAAATTACACTAAATGCCAAGGCAACCAATGTTTGTTAGATACATTCTAAGTATGATCACCATGGCAATCAAATTCTAGATCTTCAAGTAGATGTTGAGTATTATGGTCCTCTTCCCACCTTGCCTAATGATGAAACTATCCTTGAGTTACTTTATGCCCAAGAACTTCAACTTCCTTGAAATTATCATAAACTTGTGAATTTTAAAACTAAAACCCATTGATTTAATAAATTTTTTGTTAGCATTGACCCTAAAATAGGTCTAATTTCTGCCTTAGCCAATGCACCATACCACTTTCAAGATGGAAATACCATGATTATTAAAGAAACCACTCTCATCAAATATATTACACCATCTTATCCTTGACCAATTATTATCTCTCATGAACTCTCACCTATTGAACATGATAATTTTAGCTTATTTTTTGATATATATCATTAAGCTTTCACTTGGTCCTATGAAGACATGCCTAGGATTGACCCAAACATTATGGTGCATAACATCATTACATTTCCCAATTCCAAGCACGTGCATAAAAAATAAATAAAATTTCCTCCTGAAGTTTCCACTTTATGTCATAAGGTAATCATCAAATTACTTGATGCTAAATTTATTAAACTAGTGGATTATTTTAAATGGGTGTCCAACATTGTTCCTATTCAAAAGAAGGCCACTATGGGCATTTGCATTTTTATTTATTTCCATAATATTAATCTTGATTTTCCTAATGATAACTTAAATTTACCTTCAATATATGCCATTGTTGATTCCATGGTTGGTTACAAAATATCATCTCTTATGGATGGCTTCTTGGGATACAATCATATTTATATCACTCCCAAGGACCAACATAAGACTACCTTCACCATAGAATGGGGCACCTATTGATATGTCAAAATTTACTTTAGTCTTAAGAATGATGGAGCCACTTACTAATGAGCGATGACTCACATATTTCATGATCTCATTCACAAAATTATTGAAACCTATGTATATGATCTCATTGCTAAATCTAGACATCGATAAGAATTATCTTTCTAGTCTTGTTATCATCTTTGATTGTCTCCTTAAATATAAAGTTAGACTTAATCCTTACAAATGTGCCTTTGGAGTCACATATAGAAAATTTTTAGGATTCTTAATCTCTCTTCACAACATCAATGTTGACCTTGCCAAAATTAGTTATATCATCAACATGCCTATTCCTCATTATATTCCCAACATTTGTACTTAGTTAGGCAAACTTGGGACAATTAGATGATTCATACCCAAAATGACATATCAAATTCACTTTGTCAATTATATTCATATGAAAGGTATTATTTTAGAATGGATGGATCCATGTCAAAAATATTTTAAGTTATTGCTTCATCCACCTACACTTCATCCTCCTTCTAATGATAAACCTTTGATTCTATATAATTCCTCCACAACTATTTCAGTTGGGCCAATGCTTACTGAACAAAATGATATGGGAATATATTATGCTATCTACTACATTATGTAATGCCTCATTTATTATGATACATGTTATACCAAAATTGAGCATGATTGCCTCACTATCTACTTTGTAGTTGAAAAGCTTCACCACTACCTGCTTTACCAAACTACTTATGTCATTTTTCATTATAACAACCTTCGTCATTTATTCTCTAATGCCCTTCTTGGAGATAGAGTTGGTAAATATATGGTCATCCCTATGGAATTTTATCTCCACATCATCACTCAAAAAATTGTCAAAGGGAAAATCATAGTTGATCAACTTGTCATAGCTCCTATACGAGCCATTTCTTCTCTTCAAGATAATATCTTAGATGAAAATATCCTTTACATTTAAGGTCTTACTCATGTTATTTCTCTCAAAGATTATTTTCATAGCTTTACCACTGATCTTGAATCCAATAATATTGATGACTCCACTACTCCCCCTAGTACTATTAAACCAAAAGTAGTTATCGAAGAGCTTCCTAAAATTAATGTTGACTTACATGAGGATACTTGGACCCTTCAATATAATGGTGCTAAATTACTTTAAAGAGATAGGGCATGTTGCATTATCATTAGTCCTCTTGGTAAAATAATTCCTTTATATTTTCACTTCACTTTTGATGTCATGAATAATATGGTCGAACATGAAATATCATTTTAGGCATGCGAGTTACTCTTGATTTAGATATTCAATACCTTCATGATTTAGGTGACTCTCAGCTTATTTATCATCAAGTCAATGGTGATTATCAATTTAAAAGTGAGAACCTCATCACATATCATCAAATTATAACCACTCTTTCTAAGTATTTCATTTCTTTCACTATTGAGCCTATTCCTAGAGATGAAAATTCAATTGTTGATTCTCTTGCCTCTTAAGCTTCTTTTTTTATCCTAATTGTCTTATTCAAATAATAAAATCTCCATCCTCTACTCAACCACCAGATTCACTTATCTACCATATCAAGGCTATTACCATTTGATAAAGCCCTTGGTATAAATACATCATTCAATTATTAGAACATCAAACTTATCCTCCTAATTTAGACTCTCATAAAAAGACATGCATTCATAAACAAGATTTCAAGTATGTATTTAGACACAACATTTATTATCATAATGTCAAAGGTACCTTGATTTTTTATGTTATGCAAGATGAGGTCACTCCTCTTATTGAACAAGTACATGGGGGCATTTATGGTGGCCACTAGAGCAGACATGCTACAACCATAAATGTCTATGTATGGATTAATTTTAGCCTACTCTTGAAAAGGATGCAATCGAGTATGCTAGAAAGTGTAATCCTTGTCAACTTCATGTTGATCTAATTCATTCACATCTCGCTAAAATTTAAACCATTGAATCTCCTTATCCATTTTCCACAAGGGGATTTTATCTCATTGGCAAACTACCTCACTCCCAAGATAGGCATGTCTTTATCATAACTACTACCAAAAATTTACCAAGTGGGTTGAAGTCATTCCCCTTGCTAATGTCACTAATCCTACCATTTCCAAGTTTATTCTTAATCAAATTATCTACCACTTTGTTATTCCCCATACCATCATTTTAGATAATGGTGATAATTTTAAAAATAAACATGTTAAACAACTTTCAACAAATTCAAGATCAATCACAAATTTTCCATGCCTTATCATCCACAATGCAATGGTAAATTTGAGGCCACTAATAAAATTCTCAAAAAAATTCTTGAAAAGATAATTCATGAAACCTATAAATATTGGCATCTTCATCTTTACCTTACACTTTGGGCCTATCAGACTAGCACATGTACTGCCATTGGGGCAACTCCATTCTCTCTAGTATATGGTTCTGAGTCAGTTCTTCTTTTATAATTGGAGCTTCTTTATCTTCATATATATATTCATGGTATTATTAATAATTAATAATTATGTGAAGCTCATCTTCATGCCCTTAATCTACTTGATGAACATCATATTTCCATCTTACAACATAATCACCAATACAAAGCTCGTATTACCAGATAACATAACAAACATGTTAAAGTCCTCACATTTAATGTTGGTGATCTTGTCCTTAAATTAGACTACACCCATGATAAATAAGGTAAATACACCCCAAAATGGTGGGGCCCATATTTAGTCAGATATATTCTTGGTTTAATCACCTATCATCTTTAAACCTATGATGACCATATTTTCAAAGATCCCACCAATGCACAATTCTTTAAAAATTACTTTGCCTAAACATTTCCTTCTTTTCATGCTTTTTTTCTACATCTATTTAACACTTTTTGTAGGTTACATACATGGATCTTTCCCTATGCAATAATTTCCTTCCTTTCATAAACCTTTAGTTCTCCATTTTGGTTTTTTGGTTTCTCGATGTACCATAGTCTTCTTTATCTTTTTGTATTTTCTCTTTTTTACACCCCTTGGGTTTCTCTTTTGTGAGTTGATTTATAAGACCATGGATAGGACCCAACATTCCTCACAAAATTACCATATTTTTTCTTACCTCACCTTATCTTTCACTTGCTTGTTGGCACTCTCATGAATTTTTCTTTTATGAAGTTGCAGTGTAAGACTGTGGATAGGACCTGGCCCTCCTCATAAAATTACGATCTTTTTATCATATTTGTTATCAACTTTGGCTTTTTGCTTCTTTTTTAGATGTAATTTTCACAAACAATCTATATTAGCATGTTTTTCCTTCATTTCCCTCATTCTTATGATAAGGAATCATAATGTACTATCATTATATCCCTTTTTACCCTTTGTCACATTCTTTAAGATTTGAAGTAATTAAATTGTTCCATGTGTCACTCTTCTTGATTTCCCCTTTCTTTCACTCCACATTGGATAAAACAAGGTCTAATTCAAGATAGCACTTTTATTTTACCTCTATTTAGGAGAATCTTAGACCCCATACTCTTTGAAGTTTCTCTCTCTTTGCAACCTTCTCTCAAGTATTAAAATGAAATTCATCTTTAGGACCCATGTTTGGTTTTCCAAATCCATATGGAGGAGGAATATAAAAATCCATCAAGAAATTTAAAAGCTAAATCATTTGAATCAAAAGGTAATGATATCTAAAAAGAAACATACAAATATCAAAAGGTCAAATTCACACCAAAAGACGTGATTCTAAGCACATCTCCTATCTCTAATTAAAGCTTAAACTCCATAGTTGGCCTCATATAGAGCCAAGTCCCCTGGGGTGTAGTAGGCTAGTAGGTTAGAATAGGTGAATTTAACAAACTCTATGATGCTACCTACTTTCTCATGTAAGTACCCAATCTTTGCAATAGACTGATATCTCTATAAGGGGTCCTAAGGAATGGGTAACACATTGTAAAGAGGTGGATATATTTTAATTTTCATGCATATAGCCTTCATGGGATGATCTATCTACTACATTTATTGACCTAGGATTTGTGTGGCTAAGAGAATTTATTCAGATTCTTTAAGGTCAAATTCCTCTTGTTTTAACAAACCTAATTTAAGTGTCTTGACTTCGATAAAGAGTTCCTCTACCTTGGTTTTTTCTTCATTCTCCCCTTCACCCATTTTAATTCCTCCCTTGACACACAAATTATGGTTCCAAATATATTTTCCATTATTCTTTAATTCCTTTTTCTTTACCTCTTAAAAACATGCTAGCACTACTTTGTTCTAGTTTTATCTATCCTTAGAGAGAAACAACATGTTTGAGCAAAACTATGGATTTCTTCTTTATTTTTCAACATGATTTTAAATTTATAGACTTGTCTTACTTTCCTTTTACCCTTTTTCATAATTTTACTATCATATTGTTATGGACACCTAAGTTCATACCCTTTTTTCCATTGTTGAGTGAGATTGGCTTGTTACTTCTCACACATCAATGTTGTTTTACCTTTTATGAATATTTTTCCATTGTTGGTGAGATAAGGATTATTAATGCTCACTCATCAATGTTTTTTTACCATTTTTTTTATTCTTTTACCATTTAATTTTTGATTACCATCATGTTTGACATGTATCTTTGGTTTGACCTTGTGAGTTTGCCTTTCTTACTTAAGGATAGCTTGTTTGAGTTTTTTGATCTTTAATAACCTTGGCTTTTTTATTACCCAATTTAATTTTGTTTTTTGACTTGGTCATTTGGTTTAACATAGAACTTTTCACCCCAGCCTACCAAATTTTCCAAGTGCATCTCATCCTCATAGCACTAATTATCTTGGCTTTTCTTGGGTTTATTTATTTTTTCTCTTTAGTTTTGTATTCTTGGGTTTGTCGAAAGCAGTCTATGTACCCTACATAATAAAAACTAACAACATATTAGATAACCATCCATTGATAAATTTAATTCAAGGTATGCATCACATTTACTTTTTAGTCATTTACTTTCAGTTATTTTTGCTTTAAAATACTACAACTTTTTTTAGCATTAGCATTATGTGTTACTATGCTCTTTCTCAAAGCACCATACCCTATTGCACCTTAGTGAAATATGGTGAGATTAGAGTGGGGAGTATGTATACACATAATATTTTCAAACCTTTATTTATTATTAAAACTTTGTATCTTGTAGGAACCTGTCGAGTCTCAATCTCTCTGATTGCATGCTTTAAGGGGTACATCGAGAAAGGGGTGGACAGACCATTAGTGTTTCATAATATTTTTGTCCCTTTTTACACTTACCATATACAAAATCATCTCCTAAAACCATTTACCCTAATCTTATTCTTCTTAACCTTACCCATTCCAGTCATTTTCCATGCTTTATCCTCCTCATTCTTTCTTTGACCCCCTTTCATTAGTTGATTGTACTAGGTCAACTGGGTCGACCCTATAGAGTTTTTAGCCTTTGATTACTATACAGGGTCAAATGGATCAACCCTATATTATTTAGGGTTTTTTTTAATATGATCTTTATTATCCCTTCAGTCGACCTAACTTGATATCTAGTGATTTATCTCTCAAAAACATACAAGGTCAACTGGGTTAACCCTATACGTATGACATATTCAAAAGGATTTAGGGAAAGATACACCTATATATAAAAGTTCATTTCTAACCATTTTTAAGAAAATAAGAAAAGAATAATAAGTGTGAATGGAAATCTACTTATTGACCATTCTACTTGAGGAATAAAGCTTAAGGTTCCATACTTTATTTGGAGTTATAGATCTTGTCTTGTGGAGAAGTATTTTGGATTCATAGATATTTTGTGTAGCCTAGAGATAATTTATTTTTGGTATCCTTACATACCACAACAATATCTTGAAAAACACATTAGCCTAGGGAGAGATTGAGGCTCAGCAGGTTCATCTTTAAGGTAAGTATTCCTAATTTTATTTCTCCTTTATAAGAGTATATAGATAATGAAGTTGTGCTTCTCTCCCATGCATTAGGATTCTATATACATTAACATGATTATATGTATTTTATGCATGTTTATTTTTGTTTTTAATGTTTCTAACCCCTACTTTTTGCTACAAGCTTTGATGAGCACTATATTAGATTTACTTTCTTGTTTATTAGAATAGAGTGAACATTAAACTAGGACTCTTTTAGGGTTGTTGCATGATTGTGTTATATTGTAGGCTTTGGAACCCTTCTTAGCATGGTGTATTGTAAAATTTATCCCCTAATTGGGTCTAGTAGATTCCCATATTGGTCATTCTCTTACTTAACAAATGTATTCCCAATCGAAAGTGTAAGCATGCTCTATCTTCTCTAAGCCAAGATTGATTTATAGACATGATGTATTTATGATTGAGTATAGGAGAAACCCAGTGGAAAATTATATCTATAACCTTGAATCATGCATCCCCAAAGAAATATATAGAATGGATTTATTAATGTATACATTAAAAAGCATTATTGGTCATTAGTGGGCAACATAAAATCCTAACTTACCAACCTGACAAGATATGAAATCAACCATTTATACTCAATTTGGGAGAAGTAATGAGGACTTGAATATATTAGCATACTCTAGTGACTCTAATACTATAATAAATGTGTGCTTATGAAAATAAACTTGGATTGACTATGACATGACTGCCCTAAAGAACTTATAGGTGCACACCTTCTATAAAACTCTAAAGACATAGGCACAAGCATGGTATGTGGTCAATAAGATGTGTCATGAAATATTAAATTGGAATGCCCTTAATGAGATGTTTGTGCACACCTCTTTTTCTTAATTAAACTTGGAATTCATTTAGCCACTATAAGTAAATTTAAGGGTAATGTTTGAGGGCACCATAATCCTAGATGAGTGCCTAAAAGACATGTTCAGGGAGAAAGGATTGGTGTTCCTAAATTTTTTAGAGGAGTAAGCACTCAATAGTGACTCAAGTGAAGAAGATGATGATACCTATAAGTCATGCCACTAGACAATCCTAATAGGTAAAATGAAGTTCATGTGCTAAGTTGAGGATAGTGCTCTTGAGGGAGAATATCCTACCCACCTCCACATAGAAACTACTAAGGGTAGTATGGAATTCAAGGACTCGTATTAGTAAAGAAATGATTCATACCATTCACTAATCAAAACTACCAAGGTAGACATCAGATCTGATGGGGAACCAAAGATAGCTACTCTAAGGGCATATTGGTCTAATGTAGAGCTCGTATGTATTGTGGACCTCTTGAAAGAATTTTAAGACTTGTTCCCTATGAATTATCAAGATATGAAGGGAACCCACCCATCCCTTGGTAAAATGAGTATAAACATAATTTATGGTGCAAGACCTATCAATAAGTGCCCTTATAGAATGAATCCCAACCTCTATGCCAAGGTTAAGATAGAGATTGATGAAATGTTGACTATAGGTGTCATTTACCCTATGAAAGAATTAGAGTGGGCAAGTCCCATGGTAATTAGAATCAATAAGGATGGGTTCATTCACATTTGCATCAATTATATAATGTTGAATATTTCCTAGATCACTTACCCTTTCTTGACTCCATTCATAGATGAAGTCATGGATGGCATCGCAGGCTATGAGATCTACACCTTCACTAATGGGTTCTCTAAATACCATCAAGTCTAAATTGAAGAGGAGTACAAGCCAAAATTAACCTTTGTGACTAAATGGGGTTGTTTTTATTATAACATGGTGTCCTTTGGACTCAATAATACACTAGTTATGTTCTCCAGAATGGTGATTACTAAATATAAAGAATTCATCCACAAGTTCCACCAAGTATACCTAGATGATTGGACTATGTATGGGATCATAAAGGACTATTGTTATAACCTATGCCTAATGTTTAAAAGGTCTTAGTAGCTACAGATATCCTTGAAACTTATTAAGTACATCTTCATGACACCCTTTGGAACTTTACTTGGGCACATCATATGCAAATATGGTTTGCTCATCAATCCCACAAAGATTATAATAATCATTTAGCTCTAGACTCCTTCCACATAGAGAGATGTTTTTTCATTTCTTGGCCACTATGCATATTATATAAATTTCATAAGTAGCTATGTAAAGATTGAGGTTCCACTAGAGGATTTCTTATGCAAGGATGGCCCATTCTATTGGGACACAACATAAGAAGATGTCTTTAAAACATTGAAGCTCAAGTTGGCTAGCATACCTATTCTAAAATTTCTTGACTAGATGAACCCATTCCATGTCCATTTCAATGCATCTAGATCTAAAATTAGTGTTACTCTAGCACAATCTAGTGAAGGAAAAATGGATCACCCCATCTCCTTTTCTAGTATAAATTTGATAAAGGTGGAGCAAAACTATACCACCATTAAGTATGAGGCATTATCCATGGTCTACGTCCTAAAAAAATTTAGGAAATACTTGTTGGCAACCCCATTCATCTTTTCCATAGGCCACAAGGTGCTTAAGTACCTCATAAACAAGCCCATTCTCCATGGGGTGCATTTTTAGATGGATAGTCTTGTTTCAGGAATTCCAATTCTCAGTTATCATCAAGCCTAAAAAATGTAACTTGGGTTGTAACCATTTTTCATACATCAACTCCAGGGATGCAACAATATCAATAAATAATTAACTACTAGATGCACAACTCTATAGGTTCTAACATGTCCCTAAGGATTTGGTAGAGATAGCTACTTTTCTAACATCTAGATCCGTGCCCTAGACTATGACAACCAAAGATAAGAAATAACTCACTGTTCATGCCATTCCCTTTCAACTCATTAGCCAAGAATTATACAAACTAGGCCAAGATGAAGTCCTACACTAATGTGTCTTATAATATGAAAGGGACTCCATTTTACTCAAGACACATGAAGGGATAGTAGGATGCCATTACGCTAGGATGTAATGGCAAGTAATATTCTATAATTATATGGTGATCAAGTCTATTCCAAAACACAAAAGATTATGATAAGGTCTATGATATCTATCAATTCATAACGAATCTAAACTAATGATATGATATGCCTCTCATCCCCATTCTTTCCTAGGCACCATTTGAAAAATGGCCATTGATTTTATTGGGCTATTCACTCCCATAGCTTGATGCACATGCATAAGATATATTCTGGTAGTGATTGATTATTTCACCAAATGGTCCAAGGTAACATCAACCAAAAAAATTACATCATAGCCATTAGGTTCATATGGGAAAACATTATAAGTCACTATGGGTTCCCACTCAATTTTATTAATGATAGAGGCACACACTTCATCAATAAAACTATGTAGATCTTATTGATTGAATACACGGTGTTACACCATAAGACAACACCTTATCATCCATAAGATAATGGAATAGCTAAGGCATTAAAAAATATCTGAGGGATGTGCCTCATAAAGATATGTGATGTTGGGCATAAATATTGGGATGATCAAATATCTATAGTACTATGGGCATATCTCACAACCTATAAGTTCTTGAACAAGGTGACACCATTTCAATTGGTGTTTAGTATAGAGGTAATTCTACTAATGGAATTCATGATGACATCATTTCACATTATGTGAATTGGTTGTTTAGATAACCAAAAATCATTAAGTGCAAATCTGGAGGACTTGGAGAATTTAGATGAGGTGTGCGCCCAAACAAGGTGAAGCTAGCAGATAGACAAGGCACACCAAAAGTTGTGACATGACAAGCACATTAAGCATAAGGTACTAACTGAAGGAGCATTAGTCTTACTTTATGATTCTAAGTACCTTAAGCACCCAAGAAAGCTATAAATTAGGTAGATGGGTCTACATATCATCCATAACATATTGGAAATTGGCATATGAAATTTGTGCATGTTATCAAGCAAAATGCTCCTTGGGCATTTCAATGGAAACCAATTCAAACTATATAGTCAATAGGATGGATCTATGCCATTAGACACCTACTTTTTATTCATAAGTCAATCATGTTATGCTAACCCACATAATGTTTGGTACAATCCAAACATTTGTAAATTGTGTTATGTTCTTGATAAGTGGATAAGTGGCATTTCGAGGCCTAATGATTAAATCTTTAGGCACTTCCATGCATAAATATAGCTAGCTGATTTAAGCATGAATGCTCTTCAAAGTGTCTAAGGCTATACATTTAATTTATGGGTTCATGAATCTTATAATATTTTGAAAATAGGTTCATATGATCCTAATGCATAATATTTGAGAAGTGAGGAACTTTAGGCCCATATGAGAGCTACTCTATCACTTCCATGTATAATACCAGTCAAGTGAGTTGAGTGAGGTCACTTTCTAAGAACCTAAGGCTAGACACCTAAGTTTATGTTGCATGGGACTCACCATACTTTGAAAATATGAGTACCAATTGACAAGGAGAGAGTGCACAAGATGTAAATGTGCAATAGGTAGAAATAATATGCACACTAGGACCATGCACAAGAGATTAAAAGTAGAGAGTGAAGTGTTGGAAGGCTATTTAAAGGGATTTGTATGGGGTATGACAAACTAAGGTAAGAAATGAAAGTGTAGATAAATCAACTAAGATAGGAAAGTGCACTTGAAATGAAAGTGTAGTAAGAAAAAAAATAGAATTGTGGATGATGAATTGCATGCATATGAGGCACTATGCCCAAGTTTCCATAAGGAAGGTAAAGGTCACACCAAGTGAACAAAACATAGGAGAAGATCATCAAGACAAGTTGGCATCCACCTAAAGATAAGCAAGAAGTGACCATTTGAACTATGTGTCACTTCACAAAAAATTATAGTTGGGTTAGTTTATTGAGTTGATGGTAGAGGCATAAATATCTACATTAAATGCTAAAGTGATAGCACATTTTTATATATTTCATAGGATTTTATGAATTCTAAGAAATATAGGCACCGCCATGCCATTAATCACCTATAATTAAGAAGGTAGTTGAGATATGGGTATAAATTAGTGAAAGATAGATTGGATTAGGTTATAGACCTCAAATTAATTTGTACCTAAAATGTAGGGCCTAGAACTAGAACCAAACTAGAGCCAAAGCAAACAAGTGCTACCAAGAGTGAAATCTTGAGTGCCCACAAATGCCAAAAGTAAATAATTGAATAGAGAAAGGAATTGTGTACCCTTTAAGATTGGTATAGATAAGTCGGGGGCATGAATTATGTGAGAAATAGACAATATAAAATTTGATTGATGTCAAGGCCATAATTAAAAATAAGGGAAGATTGAGAGCTGAAGTCGTAGTCATAAATACCATGACTATGAAAAGCACCAACAAAAATTATAGGCTTTGGAAAATTAAATAGACCATGCTTCAACACCAACTGATTTAGGATGGGGAAGAAATGAATAAGTTATAATCTGCCATAATATAGAAAGAAATAAAACAAATGCAGATAGTGGAAGAGATAACCACTTAAAATAATAAAGTGTAGCTATTAGAAGGATTTAGCATCATCCAGGTTGATCTAGAGGCACTTGCAAAGATGTCATACCGATAAATGTAGTTTCTTATGGATATTTTGTTAGGAAAGAATTGGGCATCTTTCATACACACCTGATAACTAAAGGAGTAAAACCATTATACCCCAAGTAATTCACAAGATTTTGCATAAGATAAGATGGTTGATACAGGGGCTAAGATAGAAGTAGGTGTGGTATTGTTTGATGTCTCCATCTAAGATAGACTTGTAACCACTAATACAACTTAGCTCTATGAGTTACTATGTTTTAGGAAGCTAGAATAACTCATGCATTCCCTTCTCTCATGTGTCTATGAAGACTGCTTCTACTTTACAAGGAGGCATATGCAAATTTTGGTGTACCTAATTAGTAGAATCAACAAACTCCTAGACTCCAGTGCAAACATTCACTAGATGATGGTGGATGATGATGAAGTTAAAAGGGTCATGAAACTCCTTGATTAATAAAAGGGAGGGTTCACATTCCCAATAAAATATATTAAGGACCCCAAAATGAGGGAATCTACATGCCTTGTGAGTTCAAAACTTTTCCCTGATGGCCAGTGGATAGACATCACGAAGACCTACTTATGCATCACCTACCACATGGCACAGGGGGTAAAGTTTAACATTGTAAGGTTCATTATAGAATAAATGGTGAATAATTCACTTGACTATCACATGGCATAAGATACCTTATGATGGGGGTCGATTTTGGTTCTAATTGTGATGGAGGAGATTGATGTGCCTGATGGCGATGAGGACAACCTTTGGGTCTTCCCGGTGCATAAGGACTCCCCAGTATAGAAGTAATAGATCTTCATCTCTCCCCTACATTCTCATAGAGGTACATGTCCTAAGTGATGGGGTGGTATGCCCAGTATATCAAATAATTCAAGGTAGAATGATACATCCCCAAGGAGATCCCTCACAAAAAATTTGGAATGGAAACCTTTGTCATGATGCAAAACTTTTGTGTAGTGTAGTTGGCACTCATAGATGGCAACAAATCATGTTTTTTGAAGCTCCCTTATGCATTTTTAACCAAATGCTTTAGGGATGTGCTCAAGAGAATTCATAATACATAGCAACTAGATATCCTAGTGAAATCTATGGATTTGGGAAGGAGAAAGTTGTGGCACCAATATGTGAACCTAGGAGGGAAGGCTACCGAGGATGAGGAAGATGACTCAGATTGCATCAACATCCATCCCCTCTAAAAAAATTATTCTTGGGCACATTTACATGTTATACTATCAAATGAAGCTATGAAAGAGGGGTGAAAACCTAGAGAAGGATGATGACCTCCCCCTCTAGACTAACAAAGAAGGAAAACTGGCACCATTAGTATAGATAAAATATCCCCAAAAAAAGTAAGGAGAAACATTGAAATAAATTCAAGAGCACCTCAAGTTGAAGATCACCGCCAATGATAAAGCAATTCCCTATGCCCCAAATAAGAATAATGTGACCTTTATGCTAGGGATTGCTTTGCCTAGTAAAAGGGAGAAGAAGAAGAAGTCTAAGGGGCTAGTTTTAATGCCCAATATAACCTTTGTAGACATGGAAGAGCAAGAGGCATATGAGGAAATGGAAGAGTAAGTAGCATGTGAAGATATAGAGGAGGAAGAAGAAGTAGGGAACAAAGATTTACATCATCTAAGAATATATAGAAGATCCCAATGCCAAAGAAGTTTAGGAGGCCCTCCAAGGTATCACTAATACCATGCTTGGAGAAATAGAGAACCCAACAAACACCTCACCAAAAAAACCTACCACACAACCTCCATAAACTAAGGAGGAAAAGAGAGAGACATAGAGTAAATTGGGGATAAGTAAGGTAGAAATAATAAAGGTGATAAAACTAGAGGAGAAAAGGGATGTCATGAGAAAGAAGGGCATGAGCTATAAGGAAATAAAAAAAAGTATAGGTTGAATAAAGGAAGGCCGAGGAAGAAAAGGTCTTAGTGCAGGCCAAGAAGAGGAGGGCTAAGAAAAATAATAAGGCCTAGGAGGAAAGGGATAAGAGATAAAAGGAAGGGAAAAGGGTTTCTACAAGTGCAGAAGCAAGAAAATAACTATAAAAAAAGGCACCTAGCACCCCTACTAGCATAGTAGAAGAAGTTACACCATAGGCATGCCCAAGTAGTGAACATGCACCTGAAGACAAGGAGGGTGATACTATCACCTCGAAATAACAAATAGAGAGTGTTGAAATAACCTAGAAAAAAAAAGGAGGGTGAGGCTAGTGCTAAGGAATAAAAGTAAGCAAATGAAGGGGACAAGTCTAAAGAAGAACCCCTATAGGAGCAAGAAGAAGAGACATCAAATTGAGGCAATGAAGAGAGTGCTAGTGATAAAGAAGGAGAAGAATATATGGAGCTAGCCATTACTAAAGACTAAGGCCCCAAGTTAAGCCTAAGATAAAAGGTGTAGAAGGGTTAGATCAATGAACACTACTACATATTTGAATACATGGCTCCTAGAGCTACCATAACTAGGATGCACCAACAATTGTCATTTGATTTTGATAGATATATAGATGAGCCTCATTTTGAGGTACCACAAAAGGCCATACTAGGCCTAGATCATTTGGAAGAAGGGCATGATGCCCTTCTCATAAACCCCCACACCATGAACCCAGTTAAGTCAACCAATGCACTCGTCTAAATGGCATACTAAGTAGCATATAAGAACATCATCAATGATGTTAGGGGTTCAAAATTGAAGAAGATAGTGCTAGATGTAGAAGAAGAAAAGGCCACAAAGTTTAAATTTTAGTAATTGGCTAAGAATATCAAGGCAGCTAAGCCATCCCTTTTGGATATCATTGACACTTCAAACTTCCTAGAGGTTGACAAGGTATGCACTCTAGTGGAGTAGATGTTCCCAAGGTTAAACACTAAACTAGTGACAGAGGAAGAGGAAGACCCATGTGCCATGTTAAAATAAGAGATAGATACAAAGCTCAAGGAGATAGAACACCTCTTTGTATAAATTCAAGAGGATGTACATGTTGCAAATTCCATCTATTTCAACTTTTCCAACCACGCATCAATCATAGATGTGTGCCTCAAGAAGGTTAAGGGGGAGAATGAGGAGTTGATGGTATAGGTATATAATGTTAGTAGATCAAAGTGACCCTAAATAATGGGGAAGGTTAATGTCTTGATCATGTAGATAAAATAATAAGAACAAATCCTTGAATCATTATTTTATACCTTACAAGACAAAGCCTATGAGTAAGAAGAAATCTTAGATGGAGGGGTTGTAAAAGCTAAGGCAAACCTTCAAGAATTTTTAAGGTTATTGGAGAAGATAGATGTGGTCATGCTCAGCACTACCTCCATAGAGATTGATAGTGCCATCATAGAACTCAAGCTCACTATCAAGGGCTTTGAGGACTTCAACATCGAGCTAAAGGAAAGTGCACCTAAGTTCTGTGTGCCAAGATCATTGAAAGACTAGATTAAGGGTAGACTATTAATTTTGTATGGGGTAATGTTGGTCCCCAAATTCATCTAAGTATGGATATATTCCAACTCATTAGACATCTCATTTTGAGGTAATCACTTGGTATGGTTATTATTTTGGCATATTTTTTCACTAGCTAGCAGGAGGCTAACTGAATCCATAATGACTTAAGCATAATCAAGAAGTAGCTACACATGGTGATCATGGCATGATAAGAGAAAGGTATTAGAGCCAGTAAAATGATTTTAATAATCCCTAACTCAGCACCTAATGTGTTGCCTTCACCCTGGCATGAAGATGTTTTTAAGTTCTATAAATCCAAGCTTAATCTAGTTAGCAAAGGATGTGAGTTAGAGTAGAAAAGCCCTATAGGATTGATTTTGGATATCATGTTTTAATCACCATTAAATATTAATTTTTATTACATATATCTTTGAGGATCCACATTTTATCACCCAAACTCACTTGTGAGTCTCTCGACCATTAAAAATTTTAGATGAGCATGTGCTCTTTTCCATTGATATGTATTATATTTCTTAGAATATTATTTAATGAATAATGGCATTGCAATTAAATGAGTGTTAATATAGTGTGTATGGTTATGGTCATATTATTTTAGTCTGAATTAGCTACACAATGTTTGTAATAGTGATAATGGTTAGTTTTAATATATAAATGCTAATCTCTAACAAGCTTTCAGTTCAGCCTATCAATGGTATCCCTATGTAAATGGTGACATCCATAGAACTTATAGATTAGCCTAAGTATAGGAAAAGTCATGCACCCAAGCTTGGATGCCCCTGTTGATTCATGCTAGCTTAAGAATGAACCAATTATATGAGGCACTTCCCTTGACCCATCTTAGTGTCGAATGGCACTAAGTGTAGTAACCCAAAGGTATGAACCCCTGAGATCCTAGAACTAGACATCTATAGGCCTATGCTCCTATGACTATGACTAGTTCCCCAAATAATATCTACACCTATATATCAATAATCTCTACCTAAGAAATGGTTTATGCCAATAAATCTTCCAAAATCCTTCACTAAATGATCAAGTCTTGTAGTTAATGGGTTGCACCATGACACAACTAGCCCAACATGAGCCCCGATCCTTTCTCTATTGTGTTTAGAGTGAGCACATAAAGATTACACCTTATTTGAAATGATGCCAGTGCAATTGAGTGATTTAGTATTATTCTATGTTTTTACCTAATTACAAAAAGTCTAAAATGGACTTAGATAGTCCAATAGGTGCCTAATAGATTAAATAGATGAAGTAACTAACTTTTACTACAAAAGGTACCAAGGAGATATCATCACTACATTTTCCATATAGACTTATTTAAGTTGATTATTGATATAACACGTGATGATAGGCTTTATGATATAACACCATGAGGACTTGGTTGAAATATGCATAAGGACTCACTCTTGATCCAATACTCAATGGAAAATAATGCACCAATGATAAAAACCATGATGATAATGTTGACGTATGAATATGGATTAACTCAAATATAATGCGCAAGGAATCACTCAATGAATTCACATAGATTGAATCAAGGTAATAGTACTAAAAGTAAACAATTAAGCACATAAACAAATAAATAAAGAAAACAAAAAGAAACAAATAAACAATGAGTAGTAAAAATGTTAGTATAAATAAAAACAATAGGACACAAATAAGATGATGCACATTGCCCGTAGAAAATTGGAGATAACTTAATAAAAAAACAAAAAAGAGGAATAAAAGAAAAATAAGGGGGTGGTTGAGCTATCTCCAGATGCACTAGGCAAGTGGATGTTGCCTACATAGTAATATGGATGTATTATCCAACAAAACTTTAGGCCAAATGTAGTTCTCCCAGGAAATGGGATAGAATAAAATTATGATAAGAAAACATGATTGATGTGACATAAGAATATAGGAATGATCTTACAAAATGATAAGTGCATGGGATAAAAGGCCAAAAAAGATGTGGAAACTAAGTGATAAGTGATTTTTTGTAACTTAGAGTTTTCATTAACCTTAAGGCAAAGAAGTGTTTAATGTTTTTAGTTTTTCTAAACATTTTTATAAATGTTTTTTGTAATTTTAAATTATCTCAACTTGATCGATAATAAAAAGATATTAAATGTTCCAAGCTCACAAAATGGTGAGAGTGTGGCTTATAATTCTCATATAATAGAAAGAGCATGGCTAAGGGGGACTAAGCTAACCTCAACAAGTATTAAGCACTACCCACATAGTCCTAAAAAAATCCTCAAGTCCTAGTAGTTCCACCTTACAATAGAGGAATCTGACTAGTGTAGCATCTAATTCAAACAAAACATGCACAGTTGGTATAATGGCACAATATGGCATAGGAATGGAAAGTTGGTACATCAAGGCACACTAAACAATTATTGACCCTAGTTTGCCCATAGCAAATTATAACTAGGAAACAACAACATAAATCAATGATACTAATTTTCCCATAGGTGGTTATAATTAGTAGCAAGAGTAGTGAGTCACTGATTTTCCCAAAGGCAATTATAATCAAGCCCACACAAATAAGGCATGGTATAGAACAAAACAAGAAATAAAGTATGAAACTACCAAAACTTATGTCATGCTACTCCAAAATATGGCCTATATATGGAATAATTGAAATAACTACTAAAATTGATCTGATTCTTCATGATGAAATTAAAACCAATGGATGAACCAAGGTCAAACAAGCCAGGTATATGGGGTCAAAACAACTTGGTTTATTGAAAAGGAATGGTAGAATGGCAAATTGATAGAATGGTAGAATGATAAAATGATAAATTACAAAGAATAAAGTTGATAATATTGAACTTGAAATAGTCCTCATAGACAATACACCAAATCACTCAAGTGAAGTAACACTTGAGGTGTATAATGTTCATCATCTCATCAAGTTTGTCTCCATCTAGTGTGGTGAGCCTGTATGTTCCAGCACCATAGTCTTCAATAATGATGAAAATACCCACCCAATTGGGTTTGAACTTTGCTTTATGTTTCTTTTTGGTCATGGTATTATTTTGGTTCTCTTTGAGGACAAGATCACTAAGCTCAAATTCTTTATGTTTCATGCATCGATTCTATTAGCCACAGAGTCATTTTTGATATGCTTATAGGTGGTTCACTATGTCCAAAAATTTCTCATCAAGTAACTCCAGCTCTTATAGGTGAGCTACTTGATAGTCTTCATCATCCAGGACATGATTTATAGAGATGCACAAAGAAGGTAACTCAACCTCAATGGGAAGAATAGCCTCAGTGCCATAAACATATGAGTATGAAATGGCCCTTGTGGGAGTGCAATGATTGGCATGGTATGCCCAGAGGGCATGAAATATATAAAGGTGTCAATCATATGTGTCATCATTAATAATCTTTTTAAATATGTTTACAATGGTTTTGTTTGATGCTTTTGCCTGGTTATTTCCTTGAGGGTAATATGTTATGGAAAAATGTTGTGTGATTTTGTACTTGGCACATAGTGATTCAACATCCTTATTCTTAAATGATCCACCATTATCAAATATAATTTTTGAGGAGATACCATAGTGGTAGATGAGATGGTTAAAAATGAATTTGGAAATTCACTTTCCAATCATGTAAGTGAGGGGTATAGCTTTAACCCACTTAGTGAAGTATTTGATGAAAATAAGGATATGTTTATGGATATCAGATAAGTTGTATTTTATCTTCCCAATGAGATTGAAGCCCCATGTATTAAATTTCCATGGTTTCAACATTGGTTTCAAAGTCTTGGTTATGGCATGTATCAATTTGGCATGACATTGACATTTATTACATATATTCACATATGTAATTGCATGCGCATCCATCATTGGCTAATAGTACCCAATATGAAAGATATTTTTGGATAGGATGGCCCCATTGGTATGGGCTCCACATACCCCTTTTTGAATTTCCCATAATGTTAATTTATATTCTATCAAAGGTAAACAATGAATCAAAGTTCCATCAAAATTATGGTGGTATAGGGTTGGTCCAAGTAAGGCATAATAGTGGGCATAGTGGATGAAGACTTTGGACTATTTTCAAGATAAGTCAAGTGGCATAATTTGGTTATGGAGGTAAGTGTACAAGTCTAAATACCAAGTAGAGTTGGGATCAATAATGTCATAGATCATTATAATGGTTAAAGGTTTATGAGCTAGCTCTAGCATATTTTCAATGAAAAATTGGTATTTTTTGGCTGTATCTATTTTTTGAATCAATGATTTGATGTTATCCATGGCATCTATTATTATATTATTGGCCCTTATTATATTTTCAAACAAGATATTGGAAATCTATTTCTTAAGAATGTCAACCATGTCCTTGTAGGGAACTAGCTTTTCATCTTTGGTCTAAAAATGGTATGTAACCTAATTGATGATTAACTATGAATCATCATAAACCTTTAGATGTGGTATATTCCATTTTACTTATTTTTGAATCCTTATAATTAGTTTTTCATATTCATCCATGTCAATGGTACAAGGAAATTTGATTTTGAATGATTTAGGAATTAGATCCCCTTATAGAGTGATAAATAAAAGGCCTACCCCTAATCTATGTATTTTTAATGAATCATCAAAATATAGCTTCTAGTGCTACTCCTCAAGAGGTGTTTCAATTATTGTAATAATGTATTCATCAAAAAATTGGAATATCAATGGCTATGTATCTATAAGGGGTGATTCAACAAGCAAATCTATAAGAACTTACCCCTTGATTTCTTTTTGGTTCATATATGTGAACTCAAACTCACTGAGAATCATGATCCATTTGCCCATACAGCCTTGTAAAGCTATTTTAGAGAGTAGATACTTGATCTATTCTACTTTTTAAATGGCCATGGTCTTATTGTTCAACATGTAATAGCACCATTTATAAGTTGTGAAGACCATAGCTAAAAATGCTTTTTTAATGGGCATATAATTATGATCATACGTAACCAATGTATGGCTTAGATACTACACAACATGATCCTTTCCATTTTCATTGTATTGAGCTAGAAGTGCCCCCAAGGCATTATCTGTGGCTGACAGATATAAAAGGAATGGTTTTCCTAGAATTGGAGGCAATAAAACTGGTGGATTTTCTAAATAGTGATTTAGTTGTTGAAAAGCTTTCTGACAATATTTATCCCAAAGAAATGTGACTCCTTTCTTCAAAGTATGTGTAAAAGGATGAAACTTGGCATCTAATTAAGATAAAATCATCTAATAGACCATATTTTTCCCTGTAAACTATGAAGATGCTTTAAATTGCTCAATGGTGGCATCTTTGTTATGGCTTGTACTTTGGTTAGATTAACTTTTATGCCCTTACAAGACATAATAAATGCAATCAATTTCCTTAAATTAACTCCAAAAACACATTTATTAGGTTTGATCCTAACTTTGTATTCATGCAATCGCTTCAATATCCTCCTTAATGTTGTTGGGTGATCGACCCTAGTCTTTAATTTTCTCAGTATGTCATAACCATAGTCTTCAATAATGACATGAATCATATCATGAAATATGATTGTCATGGCTCTTTGATAGGTGGCCCCTATGTTCTTGAGACTAAATGGCATAACATCATAATATAATGTTCCCCATGGAGTGGTGAACATTATTTTGTGTTAGTATTTTAGTGATATTCAAATTTTATTATAGCTTGAGAATCCATCCATCAGTGAAAGCATCTCATAACCCATTATGGAGTTGACTATCATGTCAATGTTTGGTAATGGAAATTCATCCTTTAGGAAATTTTTGTTAATGTCCCTAAAATCAATATAAATTTGGATTCCTTCTAAATTTTTACTGATTAGCACTACATTATAAATCCATTTAGAATAGTTGATTGGCCTAATACATCTCACTTATAAGATCTTTTCCAACTCTTTTTTAACTAATACATCAATACGAGGATACATTGTGCATAATTTTTGTTTCACTAGTTTGGCATCAAAATATACCACAAGGTGGTGAACAACCAAGGTGGGGTCCAAACTAGGCATGTTAGAATAGGCCCATGCAAATATATCAACAAATTACCTTAATATGGATGTAAGGACTTCATTCTCCTCCTTAGTGATGGATGTGCCTAACTTTATCCATTCTAGGTCATTTGGAGTCTTGATGTTTACCTTTGAAGTATTTTTCACTAGAAGGGTTTAACCATCTTCAAGAATATTGGGCAAAGATTTGAACTTTTTTATAATGTCAGAGTCTTTTGTTAGGACTAGTTCCTCAAGTTCTCCTAGACATGATGAATTAGAATCCCCCAATGGGAGAGATGGCCATGTAACAAATGTTATTTGGAAATCCTAAATGATGCAATCAAAAAAAAATTGTTCTTCAAGACTAAATTTGAACCCATGGGCAAGTTCATCATCATTGTTATCCTGAATGATGTGATCAAAATCCGATTCTTCTTCAAGACTAAACTCTGACCCATAGACAAGTTCATCATTGGTGGTCTCATGGTCTATACTTGACTAAGGTTGAACACCCCCATCTAGTGGTGCCTAAAATAGGTTTTCACCACTAGACTATCTTTTATCTTTACTCTTTCTCTAGCTTGAAAGTGCCTCGAAGATATTTTCATTTTATGACCTCAATGCTTTATTTTTTTGTTTTTGGCTAAAGGTGTTCACCCCCTCTCTAGAATAGGCTTTAGGATCTAACTTGATTGATAACCTTTTTTTTTGGTCTCCCAATGGAACATTATCCCTAAGGCCTATAAAATCATAAAAGGACTCATCATTCTAAAACTCATCAACCAGCATGTTGTATTCTTGTTGGCCCCAATCTATTAGTTGGTAATAGTATTATGGTAGTCAATTATGATAAATGATTGGTTGAAAGGTACAAATAGCATTATTGTCAAATAAATTGGTATTAGATAGATCATAAAATGGGATATTTGGAACTCTTGTAACAATTGGCTAATTTTTTAGTATATAACCATGATTCATCTCCTTTTAGAGGATCTTATTCTTAGCTAGAGGCTGATCTGAAAGTGACAGGGGCTAGACTATGCATTTGACCTTTGTCTTTTCTTTGCCATTGCATGAGTGGTTTATCTTTTGTTATTCCAAAGGAATTGGGGTTCTATGGAAGTTTTGTAGTGTGAAAGGTGTCATGGGTCAAGTATTCTCCTATGCCATTATCTAAGATAGTATAATGATTAGACAACTCATGAGGTAGCATGTGGGAAATGAAATCAAGGGTATCATGTTTAATGTAGTTGGCCTCTGGTAAATCAACAAGTATTCCTTTCCCTTTGTCCTTATTTATAACTAGATTCATGTCAAAATGGTAGTTATAGCTTTTGAAATTAGCCTCTAAATGTTTACAATGCTCATATGGATGTTAATCTCCTAGAATAGTGACCTCCATTCCTGAATGGGGGAACTTGATACACTGAAACAATGTTGATGGAATTGCACAAATCTCATGTATCTAAGGTCTACCCAAAATCATATTATATGACAAGTCAAGATCTAACACATGGCAAAGTGTATCATGGTTTAAGGGCCCAATGATAATTGTCAAGTTGATGGTGCCCTGTGATTCTCATTCTTCATTGTCATAGGCTTTAATTGTGATTTCTTCTACTTGGACATTTATTATAATGTACCCAAGAATCTTGATGAGCTTTAGAGACAATATTTAGGCATAATCCATTATCTATTGACACATTTCACTTTGTGCCTCATTATGTAAACCTCAATGTATAATGGGTTATTATGAAGTGGGTCAAGGGATGGCATATCACTTTGATTGAAGGTTAATTGTTGGCTTAGAACTAGGTGTCTAACCAAAGCTTGAAATTTATTAGGAGATATGTCATTTGGGACTTTGGATTAGCCAAGGAATTTAGTCAAGATGTTTTTATGGATAGTAGACATGTGTAACAAATCTAAAATGGAAATTTGTGCTATCATATTTTGTAATTGTTCCACAATGTCAAATGTCTTTTTTGGGATAGTAGGAAATGGCTTGTTCTAAGGTAGAATAGTTGGTTGGATGATGGGAGAAGTGGTATATGGTTGTGGACCTAGTATGGTAATGTTTGACTATTAAGTTGTGATTACATAATCACAATTAGGTACAATACTAGTGTTACTAACAAATGATGGTGGAGGGGGACCATATAGGACAAGTCTTGGTTGCCAGTGCACTTGTGAGTAGTCACAGGCTAGCGATGAGTTACTAATATAAGGTTAAAACATGGGAATTCCTACTTGTTGTTTCACCTATGTGGGGTCCCAAGTCAAGGAAGAATTATTGACATAAATTATTTGATTAGGAATGATTAATAATGGTGTTTTTTGATTGGTACTTAGTCTCATATTAATAGAAATGGTGTTAATGTGACCTTCTACAATATGGCCTACAATTGAGTTTTAGTCATGTGTAACTACATGGTAGGTCTGTTGGTTGTTTACACCATTCTGACCTTGGTTCTATCTATTATTTTGACATTGTTGGTTCTATTGGTTCTATTGGTTCTATTGTTGATTTGACCTTAGTTTTTGATATTTTTGTTGTCGATGTTGTACTAGTAATTGTTGTTGGTTGTGATGTTGATGAAAAGGATTTTGATAAATTATAAGGTTCTTATTAGATGTGGAAGCTCTATGATATAATGAGATCTCTCCATTCTCAATTATATTCTCAATCACATTCTTAATTTTCACACATCATTGTAAATTATGACCATTAACCTAATGATATTTATAGAGTTCATTTGGCATGTACTAGTCTAGAATGTCAGCACCCTCAAGAATTGGCCCTTTTAGAATTGGCCATCTAATCAAATTGGTTATGGTAAGATTATGAAATATAGTATTAATAGGCTCTCCAAGGTTGTTAAAAACATGATGCATAGGTGTAATTCTTCTTGGAAGAGGGTTTTACAAAGGCATTTGTTGTATTTATTACATTGGTCTATTCTATTGCATTTTTTGAAGAAGTTATTGGTTAGGAGGTGTGTATTATGTAATAGGTTGTGAAAATGGTGTTTTCACCATTTGAACATGTCTCAACTCAGTTACTCTATTCCCTACAACATTATTTTTTGGATTTAATTGCTTGGGTCTGTCAGAATTATTGGCCTAGGTTTGTTATGATGCTTATACTTGGACTGGATTTTGACTTTGGCTATTGCTCTAATTTTGGTTTCAGATTTGATTTGATGAGGCTATTTTAATGATTCATTTTTTGATGAGGGATATTTCAATCAATAAACCTTTATCAATTATCTCTTTGAACATATACACACACTGCAACTCCAAATTATAAGATATCTTGTTGTGTATATTTTTGGTAAACATAGTAGCTAGTTTTTTATCTAGTAGACCATGGGTAAATCAGCTTGCAAGGGTTATCCATCACTATAGATAACTTTCAAGTATTTTACCAACTTTTTGTTTGGCCTATGTTAAGTCTACCAATGAAATCTTGTGCTCAAGATTGTAAGAGAAGTGTTGTAAAAAATTGTCCAAAAGATCATCAAAATCATATACTAAATTCTTCAGTAATTTTAAGAGCCATTCCAATGCTTTCCCTACTAGGATTTATGGAAACAAAAATAATAGGTAAATGTCACTATAGGCCACTGGTTGGCATGCAACAAATAATTCTCTAAAATGGGCCTTAAGATCACCTTTCCCCTTGTATTTTTCAAACTTTGGTGGCTCATACCCTGGAGTAAATGGTATATGTAAGTACTCTATGTTTAAAGGATAAGAACACACATCTTCCAACTTGAAATTTTTTTTCTATTTCCCCACTTTAATGAGGTAAATTACATCCTTCATTTGTTGTATTTAATGTGAGGAAACTAGTGGGATCATTTTTATGTTGAGGTGGAGGCTGTGTAGTCATAAGTGGATTACTTTGACTGAGGTATATTGGTTAATAAATGGACCAAGAATATCCATGCATGGATTAGGGTGTGATTTTTGAAATTTTACATACTATGGTGTGATATTCTAATTGGGATTGGGTATATAAGCCTGATGTTGGGAATACTATGGTTTGGATGGAGGTATATGGTCATATTATGCCTGTTAAGGTTGAATAGGGACATGTTAGAAAATATTCATACATTACTAATTGAGGGGAACTTGTGATCCAAGACCTTATCTTTGAACTTGTGTCATGTTTTGGATGAAAGGCAATTATTGCCTAAAAGGTACTTGAGGAACCTTAGAACCTCTTAGTTTCATGAATCCCTATTGGGAAGAGGATGCATGTTGGAGATTCAACATCTATTACTAACTAATATCTGTATGTTGTTGGTTAAAAATTATTTGGTTTTACATTGACATGTTAGTTTACAACTAAATAGGTATGTTCGCTACTACCTGGTGAGTTGGAACATTGGTTTCCCCCTATTAAGGTGGTAATATGTTTTGCCTTGGTTGTGTGGGTATGGTTGATGGTGCCTACTATTTGGGAACATTACTCATCATCTATTGGGGTGGAGTAAGATTCATCACATTTTGTTGTGGCATGGCATTGGTCATTGGTTGACTACTTAATCCTTGTTGTTTTGTGCTTTGCAAAGTATATGGTTGAGGATTAGAGGTTGTTTATTCAGGTTGGGATGTAGAAACTCCTACCCCCTAAGTTTGCATACCATTCATGGTGTTATTTAAAGGCACATTTTATTGTTGGCTATTATTTTATGTGTTAACACCACTTTGGTTTAAATTGGATATTATTTTTTCATTGTCCACTATGTTTGGATTACTATTCTATGTAGAAGTAAAAGACACTTCCTCGATGGTTGGGGTATTGAACATGTTTTTTCCCATAGTGTTTTTCATAATTGGGTCAAAACCTTGATTTTATTGACTTGTTAACTCAAATAAGACTCCTATTGAAGGGAGAGACTAAATATCAGGGGCATTTGACAAAGCCATATGATTAAAGTTATGTGATAGGTTTTGATATGTCTAGTATGCTATTTGTATTTGAATGAAATAGTTCTCCATGAGGCCTCTTTGTGTGATAAACATATGTGTATCTTGATATGACATAGGTAGAATGGCATTAGGGTTCCTAGAAGAGGATGATTCATTGTTTTGATTATAATACATGTTGTACGGCCCTCTTCCTAGACTTGGCAAGTTATCAAGGGGAAAGTATGTCAAAAAACTAGCCCTTACCCCTGTGGTCCCTTAAGATCATAGGTTGGTGGCATTGTAACATAATAAGTTTATTGTTGAACTTGTTTTGAAAACAAAGGTATGCTATCCAAATATTGGGCCATTTTTTCTTGGTCTTACTCCATGTATGGAGGCATGTTAACCAAATAATTAGCCAAAGGATTTTGACTATGTTCCCCTATTTGAGTGTTAAAAGGTGGATAAGTATATGTCTCCCAAAATAACATCATCTCCATAAGGTTCTTGAACAAAGTCATCTTGTGTGAAAAAATTTCCATATCCTATATTATACATGGCTCTACTACGTGTATAATGAGACATGGTCAAATCAAATGGAAAATATTTCACAAGATGGGTTAGAGATCTATAAACTCTAAAAAGCTATGTCTGAAAAGACAAAAGGTTCAAACTAGGTCTAACTCAGTCAAAGGGATGGATTTGTATCTCTAAAAGGTCTATACAAAGATTTATTAAAAATAGTATAACATCAAATGTCTATCATTAAATGCTGCACACAAACAAGGTTGAGTGGATGAACTAAAAATAAGATGTTAAATTCTAGGTCCAAAGATGTTTCAAATAGGTCTAAACTAGGAAAAGGAAAAGTTGCTAGGTATTTTGTCCAAACACAACATCAAAATATAGGCTCAAAACAAGGCATATGCTAGGACTTTTGGCCAAATTTTGTTTTAAATTCTAGACTTGAAACAAAAGGATGATGGTTTTTAATCTAACAAACTTGGAACACTTTGGCATAAACAAGGCACTTGACTCTAGACATAAACATGATCAAATTGGTATAAAACACTAAACAAAAGGCATTTTAAGATGGATTTATTTTCACAAATGAAGGCACAAATAATATATCTTTCAAATTTTGGGTCAAAAATCAAACTAAGTTATGCAACCCAAAAGAGAAAGATTTGTGTATCATCCCCTGCATGTCAAGGCCTAAATAGAAATCAACCAATGTTTAGATCCAAACTTTTAAAATTTAATTGAAAACTCAAATTAATAAAACTTAAGCTTTAATGACCAATAATCTAGGCAAAATTTAACATCATAAAAAAACTAAAATAAAGATCCAACAAGGCATATGTGATTTGTTTGAACAATAATGATTTGGACAAGACAAGTCTATTGAAATAATTTGGGGAACATAATGACATTATCACCCCAAAAATATGTAACAATGTTTCTATTTCAAAGACTTATAAGGCATGAAACTTGAATTGATTTGGGCATCATAATTTTACCCATTTCAATCAAGTGATACACATAACATTTTTGACATGAAAAAGTCTTCTAAGTTAAAACAAGGTGTCAAATGAATGGCATCACACCTCCTTAAATAATAGAGTAATGTGGAAAAATAAACTCATTTAATATGTGTTATAAACAACAAAATTTTAGTTATAACACACCATAAAATAATAAAATAAATGACAAAGTATAACTAAGTATATCATCCTAAATCCTATCAAGGTGTGGCAAATAGAGTTAACTAGAACTTACAAGTTATGACTATTTAGATTGATCCCATGTGTGGTTAACACAATAGAAGAATCACATCACTTGAGTTCATACCAATCAACTTATCATGTAAGGGTATATTCCTTTACATGACAATACCATCATTAGACTTCTCAGTGGTATCCCTAGTTGACCAGACCTAACTTGGGCCTTCATTACTATAGGAGAGGTTAGCCACTCAACCTCTTAGTTCTATCAGTATGCATTCCCATATTTGTATACCCCATCATGGAGAATGGTTTAAATACTATTGAAGATGAAGACCTATGTCAATGCTTTCCTAGAGAACCTATGAGAGGTAATGAAAACCCCTTCACAAGCCAAAATGCATGAAAATAAAGACTAATTAAAAAGACTTTAGGTTTGCTTTTAGATCACCTAATACCATGTGAGTTTGGGGAGATCTTAGGAAAATTTATTTCTATGCCTTATACTAGGCACTAAATGTAATGAATAGGCACTTTTGATACCATGAGTTTCCTATAGGGGATGGGGGGAGAGCATACATGTGTTATTCTTCTTGTGAAAACAAGCAATCAACAAATAATTTACAAACGATTATGAGTGAAGTTTTATTTTGGGCACCAAATTGAAATGTGATGATGTTCTATACTTGGTCCCTTGGCTTAAGTGCAAAAACTTGAAAGAAATTGTATGAAACCACTTAAGAAAAACCATTTAGTTCATTTTAAGCCCAAAACACAAATGTTCAATATTTATCCTAAGTTCATTTTTAAGCACCAAAGACAAGTGCTCAAGACTTAGAATTCATTTTTAAGCACCAACAAAGGAGTGTTTGAAATCATAAACAATCCTAACTCCTTTTAAGCACCAAATATTAAATGTGTGAGACTTAACATGTTTATTTTAGTACCCAAATTGAAATATGCAAGATTTAACTAGATTCTTTTTAAAACCCCAAAACAAAATGTTCTTTAGACAAAACTAGAAAATTTGTGTTCCAATCACATCCTGGACCTACCATTATTGATAGTAACGTCCTAATTTTAAGCACTTTTGATTTTGAGCAAATAAACTTTGGAAAAAAAGCTTTTAGGTTTTTATTTTTGAAAACACAATGATCGGGGTCAATCAAAAATGATCAATGCTAGTTTTAATACAACCATCATTAGTTAGTTCATAGATAATCAATGCTATTCATGAAGAATTGATGCTAGTCAATTAAGTTATTATCTATCACCTATGAACCTGAAGGCAAAATCACAAAAGATAAACACATTAATTTAGGCCTTGGTTAGATAAAAATTTGAGAAAACTTATAAGGTAAAGTTTAGTTAATGGATTTAAATGCTTTTGAAACCTAGAAATCATAAATATGAATGATAGAAAGTATCAAAATTCAAGCTTTATGAATGTTTTCCCCTATAATCTAACCATCCTGGTTTATATAAAATCAGGGTCAGTTTAGGACAAACTAATGTCAGTTACACCTAACCATTGTTGATCTCTGTGTAGATTCGACAAATAAAATAAAATAGAATATGGCCAAAACTAGGTTAAAATGCAATTTTAAAGATATTCAAGCATCCATTCATTAGTTTTTGACTTACATATTGATCTCTTTGGTATGTGGGGTGCTCATGGTCCCATTGATCATGCCATTTGTGATCAATGAATCCAAGAAGGTGGTTTGATCATATGTTAGCTTCACAATGAAAACCAATCAAAATGAAAACAAACACACTAACATGCATAACACTATCTTTCTTAGATCAAAGGGAGGAGCATAGTGAAGAAAAAAATTGAATAAAGAAATGTAGTCATATAAAATGTGAAAACTAGTAACTTGATTGTGGCTTATGACACCTAATCCATAGGTCCCTCTTGATTTCTCTCATGACCCTCATAGGCATCTTTTTATTGATTCCTAGTCATCTGTATCCTTATAGATATTGATTACACCTCCTCTATGTAGCATTTCCTATTATGATTCCATCACTCTAGGTCCCATTCTTTTAGGACTATAGCACCCAACTTGGAATATAAAAATAGACCCTAGGGTGTCCATTTTCAACACTCATTTCCAAGTGCATTTTTACCTCTAATGGTCAATTCCTTCTGGTTCTTATTCCTCTTCTTATTAGTGTAACATGAATACATTTGACCCATGACCAACAGATCCCTATAAAATCCCATTCAAAGTTCATTTAGAAGGGGTTGGTAAATATCACAAAACAAGCAAGACTACTTAAGCGTATTTCCCTATTCTCTACATACATCCATCCAATACAACCACAAGCTTATCCAAATCCTTACACCAATCCCTAGACACTTCAAGCACACCTAGTTTTAACATTTTACATCTTCATACACATAATTGAACAAAGTACATCAAGTGGGAGAATTACATATGGCTTGATCCCTCTTAAGATTATTAGTGTGTAGGTAGCATTCCAACACAAGGGGTGTGGATACATGTTCAATGCATATTACACACACTAACACCCCTCTTTCACAAATTTTGTCAAAGTACAATGGAGTCTAGGGTTTGAATACTAAATCATCTCTATAGAGAGTTTTTTAGACATTCAATAGTTGAAACTCCACAGGTAGGCTCACATAGAAATAATGAATAAAATTGAGAAAACTCAATTCTCTTAAAAATAGTAGAAAAAAGGGACTACAGCATTGGACCCTAGGGTGTCCTATTTTTTTGCTCCTATCCAATCATAAAATGAAGGCCAGATCTTGATTTATGATAGTGTCACAATCCTGCATAGTGAATTCCAGACTTTGTCTAAGTCATCTCAATCAGTTTCCAACTAAGTCTTATTTTCTCTCCCTTATTACTATTTTTAGAAAGATTCAAATTATATAAATTAGTAGCTTAATTATTGCATATTTATTAACTAATTTTATTACTCTAGACCCTTAACTAAATTAGGAATAATACTCCAATATTCCCAAAATAGTTAAATCATTTGGTGAAATTGACTTACTTCATTTACACATAAAAACCCTAAAAACCCTAATGTAAATTTCCTACTATTTTTTCCTATGTTTTTTTGAGTTTTTCCTACATAATAAAATCAAAAACTAGCATTAAATTTTAAAATAATTTTCTTTCAAACCCTAGTTGCCCATACTAGATCTCAGTATTTTTCTAGTATTTATCTTATATTTTTTTGATTTTTTACTTGCATAATAAAATTAGAAATTATAATTAAATTTTAAAAATTCATAGTAATTTTAAAATAATTTTCTTTCAAACCCTATTTGCCCATACTAGGTCCTGATATTTTCCTAATATTTTTCCTGCATTTTTTGAATTTTTTACTTACATATTTAAGTCAAAAATTTACATCAAATTTTAAACTTAATAATTTTTAAAATAATCATTTTCAAAATCCTATCTATATATATTATTTCATATTTGCTTCTTGAGGTATCACCTTACATGTTTGTGAGCTTTGTATCCTTTTTATGTACTTTCTAGTTTTCTATTTTTAGGACCTTACATTTCCTATATTTAGTATCCTTCCATATCACCTTGCTTATTAAAAATTATTACAAAAAATTCAATCAATTTTCAATTTTTTTTCTACCTTAACAATGGCCCAATACACTAGTTTTGATGAAACTAATAAAAGGGAACTTCAAGAAATTTTAACTAAACACCTTGACATGCTTAAAATACTTTAAGAGGAACAATAAAAAGTGAACAATGGTCAATCTTCTCAAACCACAAAGAAACCAGTTGTAAATGATACTACAGGGGTAACTATGTCTAAAAAAAACCCTATAGCATCCCAACATTCTTTTATACCATCAACTACAGCTAGTATATCTTTGTCTCCTAATGTGGCAACGCTTGTATAAGAGATAAGATCTCTTCAATTCAAGGTGCTACGTCTTGAGCAAGGTGCCTCTATACCTATGAAGGCTTTGAATTATTTTGCTCTATTGAATACACTATTGGCATATCATATTACTTCTACACCCTTGCCACAAGGTTTTGTTCAACCCAAGTTTACTTTATATGATGGCAAGAGTGATCCAGATACACATTTGAGAGATTTTAATACAGCATGTTTGGACTATGTGCCAAATGACTGACTAATTACCAAGTTATTTCCATGGAGTCTAAATGATAATGCTTTACAATGGTTTTATAGTCTACCAAATCAATTGATTAATACATTCAATCCTTTAGCTAACATGTTCCTAATTCATTTCAGCATTAATATTAGAGATAAGGTTTCCTATGCCCAAATTGCACAATAGAAACAAAGGTCAAATGAGCATCTCACATATTATGTTCTTTGATATAAAAATATATTGGCTAAGATGGTTATCCCCATGTCCAACCAAGAGTTACAAGATCTATTCAAAAAGAGTCTTCTACTAGCTTTGCATGAGTCAATAATGTTCAAAAGATTCTCTTCCTTCACTAAGTTATGTCATATAGTAAAGGAAAGAGAAGTTAAATTAATCTCAATGGGAAAACTCAAGTACACAAGTATATTAGAAACAACAAACAAGAGTAATAGAAAAGTCCCATACAAAGTCAAGTTTAATGATATCAAGAGTTAGAATCAACCTATAGTCAATGCAACTTTTGATCCCCCTCAACGTGTGGTTTTATCAACACCTCCTCGATGAACCTTTACCAATTTACCAATTCCTCTAGCTAGAGTTTTATAACAACTTTTGCAATGTAATATCATATCTCTCCTTCTTATTCAGAAAGTTGATTCAACAAATCCTCTTTCACAGGGATATGATCATCATGAATTTTACAAATTTCATAGGGCACTAGGCCATACAACAAATAGATGAATCAATTTGAGACATAAGATATAGGACTTGATAGATGGTAACATCATTGATCTTGGCACTTCAGTTGAGCCTCCTTAGGCAAAGCAAACATAGGATAAAGCTTTGAAAATCTTCTCAGATATTTTTTCACAACATTTTAAACAAGAGATAAGGGATACATTAGGTGTTCACCATGCATATCATGCACATCCCCCACCAGATACATATAGGAAACCTTTAGTTGAGTTACATCTCTTGAGAAACATGATTGGTGTATACAATTCCAGCATTCTAGCTAGACCTTCCATCTCTTTCTCAAAGTAGGAGATAGTCGAGGATGATTCAAATTATCATGCACTCTTTATCAAAGTTTAATTTCATAATCATCATATTCATAGTGTTCTCATAGATAATGGATCTAGTGTGAACATATACATTATGACATTATTTCAGCATTTAGGATATTACCCCAATGGACATAGTTATCATTAGATTTAGTGGGCACATATAGAGTATATTAGGTGAGACTGTATGTCCTCTACAGGTTGGTCCAACACACGTGGCCACACCATTTACTATAATTCCTAGTATAGGAGTTTTTGATATGTTAGTCAACCATGGATTCAAAAACTTTGAGTAGTACCTTTTAAAGCTCATAGATGCATGAAATTAATTCATGCTAATAAAGTTGGTATAGTTAGTAGATTTCCATATGAGTTACCACACCCCACTTCAAAGCCATCTACTATTTTTTAGTCACCAGTTTCAATTTCTCTACCAGTTTCAATTCTTCCTTCAATTCAGATTCAGACATAGTTGAGGCCTCCATCACTAGCACAAAGAGTTCATATACTTCCACAAAGGTCTCTATTAAAGTAACCATAGTTTTATCATTCTAGATAGTTTATAGCTATAGTTTTCACACCTAGGGCAGTTTCATTGAGGTCTTATGCAACCACTCATTTAGCACATGTTCAGAGAGTTTAACCTACTACTAGATAGGTCCTTAGAGCCCTACATTTGCATCCACTTCTTAGATTTATAGGTGGACCCCATAGTCAATTTTTACTCTAGTTATGTCAAAGCATTTATAACATATAAAACTTTTAGAGCCATAGTCTCAGCCCTACCATCATGCTTCACTATCACACATGATCTCTTTCTTTAATACAAGACACCATGATAGGGAGTCTCCCATGAGACTCATCGATTAGTATCATCCCTTCCCATCTTTATTATACATAGCTTCTTTTCATTTTCTTGTACATAATTTCCTTTTGATTGATTGTACATAGCTTATTTCAAAAATACCAAAAACAATGCAAAAATTTTAAAATAAAAAAACATTCAAATATGTCAAAATATAAAAACATTCAAATATGTCAAAATATAAAAACATTTAAATATATAAAAATACCAAAAACATTTTGCATTATTCATGTTTTACATTTCTACTACTATGCTAGACTTACATTTATTGTTCTATGTTATTATTTGTTGATTTATCTACATTACCATGCTTCACTTGATCTTCTTTGAGTGTGTGCAGTGACATCCATATCCTTGATTGCTTTACTCTACCCATTGACTGGGAATCGTACTTCATACATTCGAGACACATCGATATATCTACGTATTGGGGGCATCTTCTACATGATTACACCATCTAATTTATGTCATTTCTACACCACACACTCTAGTTATCATGTTGATGTACTTTTCTTACTAGCTTACATAAATTACTCTATCAATATTTCACTAGTATATAACACTTGTGTATTTTGTAGCATATACCTAGTCTTGTATTACATGTCTTGCATACTTTCACTTCTTGCTTTGATTAGTTAGATATGATTTTATTTCTATTATTTACATGCTTTCCTTTCTTACTTTATGTAGGTAGATATGATTGCATTTCTCAATTCCTATTTTGTCTCATGTATGTGCCTTAGGACATTTACCAATGTCCTTTTATTCTGATTGTGTATGTGCCTTAGGGTATCTGCCAATGACCTTTGCTTGTACTCTTCTATGTGCCGATGGCCCTTGTTCCAACCTTACTTGTTACAATTATATATGTATATGGAGTTTGAGCATGCCTTATATGCTTGCCTTCCAGTTTGAGTGACATGTGTTCATGTCCCTTGTTTGATCAATCCTTTGGTGACTCTAGTATGCTTCTTGCTTCTTTCCTTGTATGCTTATTTCTTGATTACTTTTTGATTTTTTTCAATGTCATGATCCACATCATGAATTATCTTGCTTTTTTGGATGCCATGATGGAAATCATGGTCCATCCCTCCTAACATCTAACATCCAATAACTAAAAATCAACCAAACTTCTACTTCTAGTTCATTATATTGTACATGCTATTACATTTTTATATCTATCTAGGTATACCCATGTTGATCTAATAATATCACATTACAAACCATGCTATATTTTGAGATATCTTGTCGATTATAATTATTATATCATGTATCTTTACAACATAACACACTTGTAGGGATCTTTCTCTTGAGGGAAATCATTATAGGGTATTGATTCCTACCCTCAAAAGAGGGGGAAATAAATAAGGGTTTTTTCATAAAGATCAGAGCTCCTAAAAATTGAAAAAATAGTTTTTAGAACACAAGAATAGCAACCAAACTTTAAACTAGGAAAAATAGACTAGGAAAATAATGAAAATTATAAAACAATCATCAAAGTTAGCCTAGGACAATAGCACCAAGATTGGACTACAATTCCAAATAGCAGTGTGTCCAATTTTGGTACTCCTATATAAATAACAAAAAACCAAATTTTCTAGAAATAGATAGAAAGGTAAGCTCAAATACAATTTTGCACATATAGACCAGTTTAGATTTAGTAGTTTTAGTATAGTTTTTCTTAGAGAATCAAGATATAGGGGGCATCATGCACAACATGATGGATCTCACTTTTATTTTTAGATAGGGCAGTTAGTATAACTTCCAAATCAAAATCCATGTTATAGACACCAATGATTGGGGGAAATGTGTATGGCATATTTGTCTTCTTGTCTTTATGAGTTTAGTACATTACCTAGGCATTCTCAGTAGTTGTATTCCTTATTCCATCTTTAGGTGATTGGCATCATTTTGGAGTGGCTTTCATACAAGCCTAACCTATACATTTTAGATTGGCTTTCATATAAGCCTAGTGCCCAATTTTGAAATGGCTTTCACATAGGCCTAATCTCCAATTTTTGAAGTGGCCAAGAGTGGCCTAGTTTTTAGCATACATTCAACTATCCATACCACATTATCATATTACAAAGCACTTATGAGCTTTAGGAGCCATCTCATATGCCACACATTTCATACCACTATTATTTCATAGCTTCACTTCAAGGGGCAATGATGGAGCCAAAGGACTAGCTATCCTTTGTATTTTTGAGCCACCTACTTAGAGGAATTGGACACACAGTCCAAATAATGATTAGCACATACATGATCATATATATTTATTTAGTGGGCAATGATGGAGCCAAAGGGCCAACCTTTGCATTATTGAGCCACTCTCAGAGAATTGAGCACTCAACTCCATTCATGATATAACTCTTGGTATAGTATCATCCAACATCACTCAATATCACAATAAGTTTTGTATTGGTCCACGTACTCAATGAAGTGTATTTGTTCCTTTCTCTTCCTCTCTCTCTTACCCAACTTTATTTGTTCTTATTTTAGATATAGTGTATCTAATAAGAACTAATCTACTCCTTATTTTATTTTGCAAATTTACACTTCATAGTGTGTTCTCTTTATGAACACCCAAAATACATAGCTTCATGAGATTCACCCTTATAGGTAAGTTAAGGTAATATTTCTATTTTTAATTTATCCTAGTATTTTGCTTTGCTACATCACTAGAATAAAGGGAAGGAATTAGGATTACAATATGGGATATTAGTATCATGTTAGTGAATGAAATAAAATCCAAACAAAGAACACACTAAGCTAACACCCTAAGCCTATTTCAAGGGGAGAGCATATTAACAAAACCAAATAAGAAACACAACTAGAATGTTAATACAAATAAATCTATCACCTTCCTTGAATGCTCCAAATAACTTGTTGAAGTGGTTTACTCAACTTTATTCTTCAAAAGGTCTGTTACAATGGAGCTTGGTTATCCTTCACCTCCTCTTGGCATCATGGGGCTTATAGATTTGGATAGGTTGAACAATTTGTCATTATAACACTAAATGAAATGGATTTTGGAATAAATTTAGCATTATACATTTGTACCAAGAGAGCTTTAAAATGATGTTCATGGCTCTTCTATTTATATATTTTCAAAATGGTTTAGGATCAAGCATGACCATCCATCTCAAGTTTGATATTTATGGCCATGAATAAATCTAATTATATAATTAAATTTATAAATATCCCCCATAAATATTTGGGATAGAGTGGCATTTAAGAGGCATGTAGGGTCTTAATGAGGCATGGGGTGGCTTAATCTTGATATTTTATGCATTTATAGCTTGTGGATGCCACCCCATAGAAATGATGTCATTTGATGATGTAGATATTCAATATTCATTTTTTTTTTAAAATCAAAAAGCTCCATATAATTATCAATTAGGCTCATGATTTGAATTAATTAGCTTTTAAACATGATTAGGTAATTTTGATTGAAATTTTGGCCCTTGGTGTACAAATTAATCAAATCAGTCAAAATGTTTTGTTATTGGCTTAAAATTTGACTAGATTAGAATTGTAAGTTGATGTTAGATGTGTTGGAACCATATTCCCATTTAGGATGTTTCCAATGAAAAATAACAAAGGCACATGTTTCATGTAAAAAATTTGGTAGAAAAGAGCAATCCAGAGCACCCAGGTGCAAAAATGTCATTTTGACTCAAAATAATTTGATCAAAGTTAGATACTTCATAAATTGCATTACCCCATTTAATGATTTGATAGTTTTCATTATTTTTAGTGTGTTTTAGTGTTTTTATGCCAAATTATACATTTTGGTAGAAATTGGTCAAAAGCCTAGTTGGAGGTTATCGATGGCTAGTTTTAGGTGTCTACATCTATTTTTCTTTTGTCTGAATATTTCACTTTGTTGCATCACTCCAATAAAGTGGGGGAAAATGTAGTCATATAAAATGTGAAAATTGGTAACTTAAGTGTGGCTTGTGACACCCAACCCATAGGTCCCTATTTCTTTCTCTCATGACCCTCATAGTCATCTTTTCACTGATTCCCAATCATTTGTAACCTTCCAGACAGTGATTCCACCTTTTCTAGGTAGGATTTCTAGTGATGATTCCATCCCCATGGGTCCTTTTTGTTTAGGAATATAGAAGCCAATTTGGACTATAGCATCAGACCCTAGGTTGTCCATTTTTTGCACTCCTGTCTAAGTGTGTTTTTACCTCCAATAGTCAGTTCCTTCCATTTCATATTTTCCTCTTTTTGTCAACCTAACATGAATACATTTGACCCATGACCAATAGATCCCTATAAAATCCCATTCAAATTTTATTTAAAAGGGGCTAGCAAATATCACAAAGCAAGCAAGAATACAAGAAATATTAATTAGACATATTTCCCTATTCTCTACATACAACCATCCAATATAGCCACAAGCTTATTCAAATTCTTATACCAGTCCCTAGCCACCTCAAGCATACCCATTTTTAGCATTTTTAATCTTTATACATACAATTACACAAATAACATCAAGTGGGAGAATTACATATGGCTTGATCCCTCATTGGAGTATTGGTATGTAGGAAAAATGCCCACATAATGGGTGTGGATACACATTAAATGCATCTTACACACACTAACCCCCCCTTTTTTCCAAAGTTTGTCAAAGCATAATGGAGTCTAGGGTTTGAAGACTAAATCATATCTATAAGGAGTTTCATGGACATCCAATAGTCAAAAATTCATAGGCAAGCTCACATATACATAGGGAATAAAACCCAAAAAGATTAGGTCTTTTAGACAAAAGAGGCAAAAGGGGACTATAGTGTTAGACCCCATGGTGTCTTATTTTGGTACTATCCAATCATAAAACAAAGTCTAGATCTTGATTTGTGATAGTGTCCCAGTATTTCATAGTGAATTCTAGATTTTGTCTCAGTTGTCTCAATTAGTTTCTAGCTAAGTATTATTTTCTCTTCCTTATTACTATTTTTAGAAAGATTCAAATTACAGTCAAACTATACAAATCAGTAGCTTAATTAATGTATATTTATTTACTAATTTTATTACTCTAGAGCCTTAACTATATTAAGAATAATACTCCAATATTTCCAAAACTATTAAATATAGAAAAACTAAAATGATAGAATGCATACCTTTCTTACCTTCCTTGAATTCTCCAAGATATTTTTCTGTTGACTTGTTCACTTGTGCTCAAGAAGTCTTCATCAATGGGGCTTGGCTATCTCCATCTCCTCTTGGCACCATGGTTGGCTTTGTAGCTTGATGTGGCTCAAATTGTCTTAGCTTGGAATTTTGGCATTATAAATTTATAGCTTTCACTCTTGTCATAAAACCTACATTATAACATTACTCTATCCAAGCTCTCCAAATAAAGAGGTCTAGGTTTCTATTTATAAGTTTAGCAACTAATACCAACCCAAGGTGAGTTAGGGTGTAGTTAGAGCTTGGAATATGTTCAAAATTAAATTTTTTAAGTTAAATAACCCAATAAAAGTCAAAAGGTGTCCAAATATCATGATTATCATGGAATAAGCATGGGTGGAATATTTTGGATTTTGGACAACTCACAAAAGGTAATGATTATTTCCTAGGATATTCTTTGATTTTTGAATTTCATTTTTTATAATTAATTTAATTTATCATGGTTAATTAAATTTAGGAATTTTATTTGATTTATCATGTTAATTAATTATATTTATGATTTTTTATATTTTGAATGATTTTGAATTAATTGATGTGTGCATTTGGTCCATTTAATTGATTTATAAACCAATATTGCATGTTATGAAGCCAAATTTAAGATGTTTGGAAATTATTAGGATAGATGTGAAAAGGTTGGTAAGAATTGATCCAAAGTCTTGTATAAATCCATTGGTGTCCACTTTTATATGTAAACACTTTTAAAAAATGAGCATACATATAATAAAGGGAGTTAGGAGAGAGGAGACAAAACAACCCCAAATTAGGGATGAGTCATCATGCCCAATCATCTTTATTTTATTTTATAAACCACTAAAATCCTACATATTACATGATATATTTAAACCTCTTCCTCTTGTAAAGTGGCATATGAGGGATAGGTAGTCTTTTTTTAATGTATTGAAGAAGTCTTAGGTCTTCATTCATGACTTATCTTGAAGGGAATTGGTCTCTTTAAATGCCTTAATAGTCTTCAATGCTTGAAGAGGTATTGATTATATTCATGTAATCCTTTTGAATATATCAATAAAATTCCTTTAGAATTTTCATATTGATATTGATTGGATTTAACTATCATCCTTATCTCTTAGAGTTTGGCCCACCTATGCATCTATATTCTTACTTACATGTTTCCCTCTCTCAACTTCCTCAAATAGCTCCAAGGTGGAAAAAAAGTGAGTTTTTTGTATGTTTTATCTTGATTAATAAGTTTCATCCATGAATATGGGCATTAAATTCTTGGTCAAGTCTCCAACTAACCCCTCCATTCTTTCATGATGTCTCTCCACCTTGATAGGGATGTCTAAAAGCTTCTTTATGTTGATTTGACTTTTTTCTTATGACCTTGGCGTAGGAGAGAGATAAAATTTCCTCTTGAGGTTTTCAAATTATCCTTCAACCCTTGAATATTTTTTTAAAAGAAACTCTTAACCTCTTCTTATTCTCCAAATGGAAAAGAACATAAGTGATTGACTTGACAAGGTTTGTTGAAGATCTTAATGCATTGATGGAGTTTGTTGAGGTTTGAAATATTCTTCCACCAAATTGGAATAGGGAATGGATTAATTTATTGTTTTATTATTTATTAATTTAATATAATTTATGAGATAACATTTTATTATGAACATTTTATTATCTATATTGATATTTCTTGGATATGTCCATCTTGACAATCTTATCAAATGCACAATAAGAACCTAAAACTTGATGAAATGTTATTATTTGAATATAATATGGGTATAAGGATTATTTTAAAATAAACAAAATTATATCACATACCTTCAAACAAAAAATTAGATCCAAACTCAACATACAACTTTTAAAATGCCCTTTTGTGCTTTCTAGGCCTCAAGAAACCTTGATTTGGATTTGGGGGTCTAAAATACATTATAGGTCTCACTAGGCACTCACCTTAGTATAATTGGATATGTATTAATTGGTAATACTTGGATAATTTTTAAAATATTTTAAATTCTTCTCCCAACTCTCAAACAAAAATTTTCAAAAAAGTGTTTGTTTGTTGCCCACATGGTTGCCTGGAGATGTTTTTTAGTGATATGAGCCTATTTTATATTAGTTTTCATTGTATAAATATGGATTAAAATGTTAAAAATAATTATAAACCATATTATATCATTATATTCCCTTAAAAAAAATTGAAACACTCATTTTACACTCCATCCATGAGCAAATTAGTCAAGAACCCTAATTTCCTTCATGGTGCAAACCTATGTTTTGACATGTTATATCTCATAAATGGGTGTACATATATGAAACTAATTTTAAAAATTAAATTACATAAAAACATACTTATTTGTTAATTTTCATGATATTTTACTTATTAAAATTCAAGATATGCACCTTTTAGTACTTTTTAACATGCATTTTCTCATTTTTACATGATTGTAGGTCTAAATTTTGGCATTTTATTGAGTTTTATGAAGTCTAAATACGTAATTAATTTTTAATTGTAATATTAATCATCTATTATAACACTTAAAACCATTTTATTCCCTCAATAAATCACTTAAACCTCTTTAAAAACTCCTTTTCTGACTATCTCTTTTACATTATTAAAACCCTACAGCCTGTACCTACACCTTCCACCATTATTTAAATTTAAAATTTGATTTAGTAAGGTTATAGGTTATATTTATTCCCCTTAATATCTTTTAAAACTTTACATTTGTATCAAATATCTCAAACATACAATTATATTGCTTGAAACTGAACTATTAGGGTTTTAGAGCACTTTTCCTTCTGAGTGATAGTTCATAAAGTTAAGCTCATGTAACCTGTAAATAATGCATGTAATATTAAAATAATATAAGACCATATATTACCCTAATATAATTTAAACCAAATTTTCTTCTCCTTCATGAACTAAACATTTTAAAATAGACCTTACTACTTTACAAAGAACTTGATGGAGAAATGGAGGAAGCTTCTACTATTTTTGGACATGTGACCTATTCCTGAGCATGGTTTTGTATTGATTAAGGATTTAGGATGTTTTGGAGAGATTATTTTATCCTCACTCCCTGAATGGATTCTTCCAAAATACCAGCAGATAAGCAACTAAATGTGCCAAGATGCATTTTTATACTTTGAACCTCATTTGCACTTGTTGCACACTTTGAAGATGTTTGAGAGAATTAAAAAAGAAAAAAAAATAGTGTGTAAATCTTAAAATGAGATTTAATTTACTAATGATAACCTATAACTTATCCCCTATCATATTAAATGACTTAAAATGACCTTTAAGACAATGAACTTGACTTACTTGATAAGACATTTCCAAAGGTTTTGATAGACTTTGTAAGAAACAAGTTAGACTCACTTTACCTTAAATTTTACAAAGTTATCTTAATTTCTCAAAAACATGTTATATACCACTAACCAAAACTAAATGACCTCAAATTATTTTTGCACATACCCTTGACCAATGGTGGCAAAATTTTCCAGCAACATGTCATTAACATCCTTTTTGAATAACACACCATCAACCAACAGAAAGGAATATATTTTAGCCTAAAATACCTTATCTTTAAACCACTTAAGTTTGGAGGATACATACCAATTTTAAGGTAATTTATCATGTCTTGAAACCAAATTGGTGAAGGTGTATGATTATCTATAATATCTTCATCATTCAAGACCAAAATTGCCTCTTTATTTTCCTATAAGTCTTGATCCAAATGCTCATACAACCCTTTGCCTCTAATAAATTTGGGTATTTTTATTTCCACATCATATTCAATGAACCTTGTTATCCACCCTACTCTCTTTTCACTTATGTCTTTGTTCAACAAGAACTCTTTGATGCTAGGATGGGAAACCATCACATGGATATTGTTGTTAGATATTAGGTGCCTAAAATTTTTGAGACACATAATTATGGAAATCATATATTTTTCTACAAATGTGTACCTTATTTCATGATCTTCCAAGCCTTGACTAAAAAATGCTATGGGTTGCTTCAAACCTTGTTGATTTTATTGTGTCCATATTCATAAAATTATATTAACATTAGTATATGAATAAAACATAAAATCCTTTGAAAATTTAGGATTGATAAGAGTGGAAGCACTAGTTATGGCTTTCATTATTTCTTCAAAACTTTCCATTCCTTCCTTATTCCAAGAAAAAATCTGATTTTTATTGAGCATAGCTATAATAGGCATTAACTAACTTACAAAATAAGATATATACCTTATTATAAAATTAATCTTACCCAGTAAACTTTTTAATGTTTTATTATGCTTGGAAGAGGACAATTCAAGGATAGAGTCTACTCTTTCTGGTTCAATACTCAAACCATGCTTAGAAATAAAATGACCAAGGAGTTTACCTTCATGAACCAAAAACACACACTTCTTGGGTTTAAATGACACCCCATATTTCCTACATATCTAAAATACCTCTCTAAGATGAAGCATGTGATAACTCGCCTTCTTTGAAAAAAAATTAACATCATCCAAATACATAAGAACAAACCTATTGATCAAACTTTGAAAGGCCATATCCATGTCTCTTTAGAATGTTACTCCTTTATTAGACAAACCAAATGGCATTTTTTAGTATGTAAAGGTTTCCAACTTGGTGGTAAATTTTTTTTGAACTGATCCTCTTCCTTCACAAATATTTTTTTATACCCATTATAACCGTCTAGTAATGAAAACCTTTCTGAACCAGCCACTAACTGTAGTATTTGTTTTATTGATGGTAATGGATAATTGTCCTTAAGTTAGGCCTTATTCAAGTCATGAAATTCCACACACAATCTGATTTATCCATTCTTATTCCTTATGAGAATAAGGTTATCCATCCAAGTGGAATGCTTGATGGGAAATATGATAGCTAATTCAATCATTTTGTGAAGCTCTATTCTCATCAAAGGTTATAGCTTTGGGTTGATTGGTCTTTATCTTTGCCTCACCATTTTTGTATCTAATTCTATTTCAATGGTGTGTTGAGAAAATCTAATATAAAATCCTTATAAATCATGTTAATCTCATGTAAACACATCAGAAAACTCTTTGCATAAATCAACAAAGATTCTTTTTGAGATTGAGAGCATAATTTACCAAGCTTGAGAACTTTTCCATTGACTATGTTAACGCTTGCATAATGTTATTATTTGGTAGACATAGAATATTTCTCCCTTTTTACCTCATCATCATTTCTAAAAATATTCTCAAGTATGAAAATACCCTTAGGCAACTTGTTAGACTTGAGATGAACTATTTGATCACTATATTACTACAAAAGCTTTGACTTATTTCTAGAAGATAATTCAACCTCTTATTATAAGAAATGAATAATTTGATCATCATCCTCAAAAACTTTCCATTTCACATTATTATCAGGAATGGAGTGTCTTACCAAAATCTTGATGTGTGGTTGAGTTTTATCATTCCATACATTAGTTGGAATGTCAAATTGGGATCCTATTGCAGTCAACCTATTCACATGATTATTTTTCTCTTTAGGCACTACTTGTATGTCAAATGCATAAAAGTATTATATAATATACCATATACTATGTTTGTATGAATTTAAAAATTTATTTTTACACACATTCACCCCTCTTATTTTATTTACAATAGGCTCACTATCTATGAATGCCTTTAAGAGGTTATCTCCCATCTTTCTAGCCCATTGCAAACCATGAACTAAGGCCTCATATTCTATTACATTTTTAGATCATCCAATATAAAATTTTAAAATATAATAGTGCCTTTTTTTATAGGGTGACATAAAAATCATACTATCCCTATACCATTTCATTCCATGAGCCATTAAAATACAGTTACCATAAACCATCATTTAGCTCACCTTCTTTGTCTAGAGCTAGAATTTATGCACCACTTCATGTAAACAATGAAATCCAAGTCCTTGTTCCTCTATCATATTTTATGGGGAATTATTATAAATATTATTATCTCAATCATCAATAAACAAATAAGTAATTCCATCAAAATATTAGTTTGATTCAACCTCACTAGTTTTCTCTACTTCATCTGAGATGACACAATTAACATTAACATCATTAGGCATGTATGGTTCTAGATGAAAACAAGCAATAGGCTCTAAATTAATTGTAAATTTAGTTACATAACTTGTTTTAAACATGATTTATTTATAATAATCTTAAATATACCCACCTATCTTCTAATTTAAGTCACGTGATAAGCACATAACAAAGTATGGAGGAAGATTCACCACCACCACATATTGTTGGATGGTCACATTCGGGCATGCATGAAGTGTTAGTTTTATATTATTTATTATAACCATTATCTTGGTTATAGATCCATAAATTTTAAATAAACCTATAATATTTGGCTCATATACCAAACCCAACTTATATGGAATTTATTTTGGCATCATTGTGTTACTTGCCCCACTGTCGACCATGCATTTATGAACTAGTGTGTTACCAAAAATCAAGGAAAGATAAAAATAATGTATTTTAATTGGTTTTACATAATATTTATTTAAATTTACTCATTTATATACCAAATATACTTTTTTATTCACTTGTTGGTCTAAATCTACTAGAACCACACTTTCCTTATCTACTAGTTTTGTAGATAATCTAAGGCCTGAAAGCTCATGGATAAGGATATCCTTTTGTCCTGGGATTTTAAATAAATCCCACATGGTCATGCTGATGTTTATTTTCTTCATATGGTCTAATATGTTTAAATAATATACTCCAATCTTTGGTTTCACCTTTGGAATAATAGGATGCTCTTGTATTTGAGACACTTAGTGAACCTTGCATGTTTCCACATTCTAATTTTTTTGAGCTAAAGGGGAATCAACCTGATAATTAGTACCTTTATAAACCATATTAGGAACATTTGGATCATGAATTACCTCTTTAATCTCATTTATATTCTTTCTCTTGTCTTTTTTGATGACTACAACCAAGTTGTTTGCTTTTTTAGGCTCACCAATTTCATTTACTACCACATGATCATGAACTTACCAATATACCAAGGTTGCATCAGGTTGTTTTTGTCCATCATTAACTAATAGATTCATTATGTTGGCCTCCTTGAAGAAAGGCTTCCTCCTATGTCATTTGAGGAATTTCCATATTTTTTGCCACTAAAGCTTGATTTTTCACATCATTGGTGTTATAAGGATGCCAACTTGAGTCTTGCATCAAGTTATTTTGTATTGATATAATGTACTTAGTTGTGGAAGTAGAATTGGGGTCAATTAAATCATATGGTTTGGCTTGTGTAATGACTCTTTGATGTTGTTATGGAGGCTTATTATTTCTAAATCCTTGGTAAGGAAGTCTTTTTTCTCTATATGGTTGATATGTGGGATAATAAGGTGTTTGAGATGGCCTTTTGTCTTGACATTATTGTCTCTTCAGTTGAAATATCTCATTGCCAAACTATTATAGCATACCTTTTATTTCATCAAGCTCACTATATTGAATAAGAGGAGCTTGAATTTGACTTTGAGGGGTTGGAATTAGGGCCACTAATGGATCTTGAGGAGGTGGAGTAGAGTATGTTTCTAGAAAAAAATCACATTAAAGGCTAGGTTCAAGTTTACCAGCATAAATTAGACTATTTTCCACTCTAATGGCAACCTCATAGGCATCTTAGAGTGTCCTACCACCCATGGACTGAATCATAACTAAAATATCAGAATTCAAGGCTGTCAAGAAGTATAGGAAAGCATAATCTAGACATGTCCTTATCATGGGAGGTATTTTATCACATGTTTTTTGAAATCTAAGGTTGAAATCAATCATAAATTTATGTGGTGCTCTCTTGATGGTAGTGATTTGCTCAATGAGGTGTAAATGGTCTAAATTTTTTTTAAATTATCTATAGAATACTACACCTAAATAATCCTATGTGGAAATGGAGTTTAATGGAAGGTTCTTATATCATTAAAATTCCTTTACCTTGAAGGATGCAACAAACAAATAGATGGAAACATTATCTTGGGTAACATGGTGGACTGAACACAAGTTGGACACATGTTTGATATGTTTTATGGGTGTAGTTTGATCCTCACCTATGAAATATGGTAGGATTTTGAAGTTTGAGGTTGTGATGTCATCATAGTGGGCTAAATTGAGGGGGTTTCCATCATTTAAAGGGATAAATACATGGTTCCTAAGGGAAACCATGTTGATAGTGGGATTTGATGTTGTAGTGGTTTGCATAATAGGCTAATTTGGTGACTGAAATAACCTCTTATGATATGTACTTATTCTTAAAAACCTTATTATTTTATTTGAATTCAAAGGTAATTTAGAAAACTCAAAAGGAATACCTCTACTTGAAGACCTTATAGTGATCTTTGGCATAAAATTGGTACTTATCAACTACCAATAAGTTTGAAACTCAAAGAATCACCTAGTTCATGAATGATAAATGTTCTATATTTTTCCAAATGTCTTTTTCTAGCTCCAATCTTAAATTATATTATGTAATAGTCTCACAAGGCATTCCATAAACTATTATCACTTAGGAGGGAACCCCTCTAAAAATGTGTACATGTTCTCACTCATGTTGACATAATGGAAACTCTCTAAGGTGTGGGTGGCATTATATTAGATATAATCTCCAGACAAAGGGATGGTTCCCTTAGTACACTCACATAATTCACTCTAAACTCTCTAATTTAGTGATTTTTTGACTAAGATAAGGGTAAATGGAGCAATAATCAAACTAAAATTGAAAAGAAAATTAAAAATTATGGGTGATGCATCAATGTTATAGTCAATTATGTTTATACTTGACACACTTGGGAAGCTAAACAACTTACACACATTTAATTCATCTTCATGTATTGAATCTTACATAAGTATTTCATACAAAGGTATTGATAAATATTCACACTTGTATGGAAGGAATAAACACTAATTGAATCCACTTCCAAAATAGGTAGAAATCAGACTTAGACACTTGATATGACCTGCAAGAATTCTTATATGCTACATAAATGTGAAAAATAGACATAAACATAGGAAAATAAATTATTCACTAAGTCACATCAATGAACATGAAGCACACACTTCATGAGCAACCTAAAAATGAAGGAAAATCAGCTTCTTATTGCTTCAAAGGTATGTAATACAAAATTTTAGCAAAGTTTCAGCATATACAAAAGCATAATCATCTATTCTTCAAAAAATGAACATGCATATAATAAAGGGAGTTAGGAAGGAGGATACAAAGCATCCTAAAACTAGGGATGAGTCATCATGCCTAGTCATCTTTTTTTTTTCCTTTCTCAACCATTAAACTCCTATGTATTACATACTATATTTTAATCTCTTTCTCTTTTAAAATGGTGTAGGAGGTAGATTTAGGCTTATTTAAATGAATTGAAGGAGTCTTAGGTCCTCATTCATGACCTATCTTAAATAGAATTAGTATTATTACATGCTTTTATGGTCTTAAATTATTGAAGAGGTCTTTATCATCTTCATTAACCTTTTTAAAAATTCACTCAACCTCCTTGAGACTATCCATATTGATAGTGAGTGGCTTCAACTATCCTCCTTATCTCTTGGATTTTGACCCACATATGCATCTATATTCTTGCTTGCATGTTTCCCTCTCTCAAATTCCTTAAATAGATCCATGGTGGTGTATAAGTGAGTTATTTTCATATTTTTTCTTGATGGATAAATATCCTCCATGAATATAGGCCTTTGAGGCTTGTTCAAATCTCCAAATAACCCCTCCATTCTTACATGATGTCTCTCCACCTTGATAGGGTTGTTTGAAGGCTTATTTATGTTGATTTGAATTTTTCCTCATGATTTTGGTGTAGGAGAGAGATAAAAGGTCATATTGAGGTTTTTTAATACTCCTTCCACCATTTAATCCTTTTTTTAAATAATATATTTACCTTTTCTTATTCTCTAAATGGTGAAGAACACAAGTGATTAACTTGGTAAGGTTTGTTGAAGATCTTTATGCATTGATGGAACTTATTGAGGTTTGGGATATTCTTCCTCAAAATTATCATATGGAATTTATGAATGTATTTTTATTGAGTTATTAATTCAATATCCTTTATGAGAGTGCATTTTATGATGAAAAATCACAAGTCTCTATACTAATCTTTCTTGGATATGTCCATCTTCTCTATCTTGATAAGCTTGTCAAATGCAAAATGATAACCTAAAACTTGAGTAAATTAAAATATTTGAAAATAATATTGGTTTAAGGAGGATTTTAAAATCATAATAATTGTGTCACAGACCTTCAAATAAATTTTCAACTCAAAACTCCACATACAACTTCCAAAAATGCCCATTTGTGTTTTTTAGGCCTCAAGAAACCCTGATTTGGATTTAGGGGTATCAAATGAGTTATAGGTATAAATATACACTAAAATTAGGATAATTTTATATGTTTTAATGGGTCATACCTGTATAATTTTAAAAATATTTTAAATTCTTCACCAAACTCTCAAACAAAAATTCTCAAAAAAGTGCCTGCTTGTTGCCCGCAAGGTTGCCTGGAGATATTTTTTAGTGATGTAAGCATATTTTACATTATTTTAATTTTATAAATATTTATTGAGACCTTAAAAATAATTATACACCCTCTCATATCATTATATTCCCTTAAAAAGGTTTGAAACACTCATTTCACACTCCATCCATGAGAAAATTAGTCAAGAACCTTGATTTCCTTCGTGGTGTAAACCTATGTTTCAAATTTTTATATCTCATAATGAATTTTAAAGATATTAAACCACATTTAAAAATTAAATTACATAAAAATATAATTTCATGTAAATTTTCATGAGATTTCATTTAGTAAAACTCCAGATATGCACTTTTTAGTGCTTTCTAACTTGCATTTTCTCTTTTTTGCATGACTCTAGGTCTGAGTTTTGGCATTTTATTGAGTTTTATGAGGCATAAATACCTCAATAATTTTTAATTGGAAATTTAATTATCCCATATAATAATTACAACCACTATATACCCTCAATCAGTCACTTAAACCTCTTAAACACCCTTTTTTTATTGTCTCCCTTGCATTCTTGAAACCATGCAACCTGTACCTACACATTTAACCACTATTTGCATTGAAAATTTGATTTAATAAGGTTTATAATATATAATTATTCACCCTAATAAATCACATAATTTTCCATTTGCATCAAATATCTTTAAAATGTAGTCATATTTCCTGAAACTGAGCTATTGGGGTTTTAGAAGGGTTTTAAAGCACTTTTCCTTCTTAGTGATGGTTCATAGAGTTAATCCCATGTAACATAAAAATAAACCATGTAATATTGAGGTAATATGTGATCATGTCTTCCCATAGTATAATTTTAACCAACTCTTCTTATCTTACATGAACCAAATGTTTTAAAATATCCCTTACTATCTTACAAAGAGCTTGATGGAGAAATAGAAGAAACTTCTATCATTTTTGGACCTATGAGCTATTCTAGAGATTGGTTTTGGATTTATTAAGTATTTATGATGTTTTTTGGAGATTATTAAATCCTAAATACATTAATTTATTCTTCCAAAAGACCTGTATATAAGCAATTAAATGTGACAAAATGCCTTATTATACTTTGAACCTCATTTGAAGATGTTTGAGAGAAATCACAAAGAAAAAATAATGTGGTAATATTAAAATTAAATTTAATGAATTTATTTTAACCTTTAAGTGATCCCCTATCACATTAAATAACTTAAAATTGCCTTTAAAACAATGAACTTAACTCACTTGATAAGACATTTTCAAAGGTTTTGATAGACTTTGAAATAAATAAGTTAGACTCGCTTTATCTTAAATTTTTCAAAGTTATCTTAATTTATAAAAAACATTTTATATACCAATAACCAAAAATAAACAACCTCAAATTGGTTTTTCACATACCCTTGACCAATGGTGGTAAAATTTTCCAATAGGTCCCTCATGGCATCGAAAATTGGTGTGTGTAACAAACAAAGACGAGTGGCATGGCCATGACACATACAAGAAATAATACATAAAAAATACATGAGGCACACAAAATATGCAAAGGGGACACAATAAAAGGTACAAGGGAACATGTTACTAAATGTGAGAAAATAATACATATAATGACATGTTCAAATGTCCACATACACAAACAAATACCCTCGAATGGAAGAAGCATATAAATACAATCAGGTTTAAACCAAGTAAGATGGAAATGAAATAATGCATGAATATAGTACAAATATGTGTAAAATATAGGATGTAAATATGTTGAGTCTAAAATAGTAATACCTAACAAAAAAAATAAGTATGAGTATCAATGATCAATATCAAGATATAATAATGCTAAAACTAGAATGTAGATAATGTAAGGATAGACCCTGGTAATAAAAAATATGTATAGGATGCCCCCAAGTGTATGAATGTGTCAAATTAATAACCATGAATTGGTGTATATGCCCCTAGTGGGTAGATAATATAAAGTCTATATGAGTTTATTAGACCTGATTCTTGTAAGCAATTTGCAATCACTTGACAAGAATAAGTGAAGCATGCAGTATGATAAAACTGACTATACTAAGATATCATATGTAGTGTCTGGTAAATATAATGAGTGTAAACATAGAAATGCATAAAATCTATAAATTTTGTGTTTTATGATTAATATTTTAATATTTTTTGTGTTTCTAACATGTTATATTGTTTTTGTATTTTATAGATATATGTTATGTATAATCAAATAAAAAAATGAACTATGGACAAGGAGTAATGAAACCATACTAACCAATGAGTCTCATTGAAGACTCGATATCACTGTGGCCTATGTCAAATAAGAGAAGTGTGATCATGCATGATGTGTGAAAGGGTATTTGTGATCCCATAATCTATTATACTAAGTAATTTATAATTGTATATGTATCTACCTATGTAGTGGTGCTAGGAATCTGTGGTACTAATGTTCTAAAAGTGTCATTTGGTGATAGGATATATGTCTAAGTTAGTTTTGGACTCATTAAAATCAGGCACAAAAATGGGGTTATCTTTCAGAGCTCAAAATTTAACACTTGGATGCACCAACATCAATTCACATTATTCATAGGCCTTATGTTCTTACCCAAAACATAGCAAAGAAAAAATTGGGGCCCGTATTGGGCTAGTTGTGCTATGGTACAAGCACATGGCTTCTAGTACTTGGTTAATTCAAGTAGGGTTTTTAATAGATTCCTTAGCACAAGCCTTTCATGGACTATTCATAGTTTTCAGGGTGGTTCTATAGTCTTAAGGGTGCAAGCATTTGTTTCACTAAGCTTACTATCATTCAATCACTTGTAAGGGTCAAGGAACTACTCTCATTTTAAATGCTCATACTAGGCTCATGCTTTAGCAAGGGTAGGGAAAATTGGCATAGGCTCTCTCTACACTTAGTCGATATACAAAATATATTGATGTCATCATTTAACATAGGGATCCCATTAATGACATAAACTAGAATCTTAAAAATAACATTCTTAATATAAATGTATGAAACTTAAAACATTATAATCATTACACAATTCAATAGCAAAGTGAAAGACATTCAAACTAGAGACACTATGTTTTATTACAACCATTATTCATTAATCAAAGTCCATATAAAATAGAGTTCATAACATTAAAAATAGATTAAATACTTTTCTCATGCTACTTAGCTACCTAGAGGCTCACAAGAGAGATTGGGATATACAAATAGAGCCTTCATAGCATCTGAACTAGTCCTAAGTCTAATGGTGGCCATTACATAACAACAAAACTAATTCTCCAGATCTTCATTGCATCAATTTCACATCCTCCTTTATTCATTGGTTTGAGATCTTTTTTATAGCTCTACTAAAATTATTATGTCAAGGTGGAGTGCGTATCCAAAGTGTCAAACTAGATCCATGATGATCATTCTACCATATCCACCACCTTACTAGATTGTGTTATAGTCACTATGTATTACCCAACCTGTAAAATATTCCAAGAATCTTAGAAATGGTTAACCACCTACCAGCTAGCACAAGGTAAGCACTAATTCTTCAAGTTGGTGCCAAGATGCCAAAATAACAATCATCATGCCAAGTTATCACCTCATGCCGATGTGTCTATCATGATAGTGTGAATCCCATACTTACCAAAATAAGGTGTCCAACATAACCCCATACAAAATTTCTAGTCTATCCTTGGACTAGGTTGTCAAAGTCTTAGGTGCATAAAACTCAAGTGCACTCTCCTGAAGATCAGCGTTGAGTCCTCAAATCCCTTAATGTCAAACTTTATTTCCTCAATGCCATTATCTATTTTATTGTAGGTAGTGCTAAACATAAGCACATAAATCTTGTCTAGTTCCTTCCTAAAGGCCTCTAAACTTAGCTTATCCTTTGTCACACCCCCATTCAGAATTGTTCATTGATCGTAGGCCTTAGTTTACAAGGCACAAAAGAGTGATTCCAAGTTTTATTCTTGGTCATTTATCTAGGTGCTTAGTTTAATGACCTTCCCCATTATCTATCATCCTTTGACCTACTCATAAAGTATACCTACACCATCAGCTTCTCCTTTTCATCCTTTGTCTGCTTGAGGTATGCATCTATAACTAATGCCTAATTAGATAAGCTCAAGAAGATGGAATCATCTACATTTTTACCCTCTTGTATCTTCACAAATAGGTCCTCCACCTCTTCAATCTTAGCATCAAGCTCATTATATAACATGGATTAGATATCTTCTTCTTCTTTTTGTGTTAACTCTAGTTTCATATTTGGGAGCATCTTCTCCATTAACACACATATTTTATCAACCTTAGAGAGGTTCTAAGTATCCATATCAACCAAAATGGATGGTTTAGTTGTCCCTATGTGCTTTCATAGATACCATAGTTTAAACTTTGTGGCTTGCACTTCATCTTTGGCATCTTTACAGAGTGTCTTCCATTTCAATGTCCTGCCATCATTGATGAAATTTGTGTGCACCACTTTAGTTGCCATTTTAAAGATCACATTCCTAGACTAGACTAGATTCAAATCATGTGGGTTTATAATAAGGGAGTCATGCCCTTCCTCAAGTTTTTTTGGGCCCAAAATTACCTTTCTAGGAACCTCAAAGTATAGTTCATCCATGTAATGATTAAATGTAAGTACAGCTCATCCATGTAATGATCAAATGTAAATGCAAGTTATTTGTGCATCCTGGATGTGGTAGCCTCAGGGGGTATGAATTCAATCATATAAAAGTCTTCATCCTTCCACCCCTTCAATAACTTTTCCCTTATTCTCAATTCTACATCATCCTTCTCGATGATGGCCAATTTTGTTTGTTCTTTTTCCTCTTCATTGGCACTACCACTTTCTTAGGTGTTTTCCTCGGAGGACTCATCTTCTTGTTATTTAAGGTATTCTTCCTTGAAAATTTCCCCATTATATATTTCTTCCTCTTAGGGTTTCTTAATGCTCATCTCTAGGTTTATTCCCTCAACACCATCATCACCTTCTTTATGTTGGGGTTCTTCTTCATTCTCCTTTTATTTTTCCAAGGTACCATTATCACCTTATTTTTATTCAAGATCCCCTTCACTACTTGGGCACACCTATTGTGTATCTTAAACTAATTTTTTGGTGGAGGAGCTAAGTGCCTTCTTAGATTTCTCAAAGGTTGGTCCTGCACTTATAAGAACCTTCTTCATCTTATTCTCTTTCTTGGCCTTCTCTTCCTTGGCCTTTTCTTCCTCAACCTTAGCCTTTACAATATTTACCTCACTTAGGCATATTTCCTTCCAATCCCTCCTCTTCTTCTCAAGCACTAGAACTATCTAAATTTCTTCCTTATTATGGCCCATTTTCTTCTACAGCCTTATCTTTTCCTCTTCTATTCATAGAGGCTATGTGAAGGGTTCTTTGGATGAGGAACTCATCAGTTTCTTTGCTTATTCAAGTGTGTAGATTGTGCCACTTTAGAGGTCCTCATGTATGTCATTGGTGATATGTTCCTCCTCTTCTTTTACCTACATGATGTAGGTCTTTGTTCCTTCTTCTTCTTCCATCTCTTTCTCCAATCCACACTCAAGTGCCTCTTCCTTCTCTATTTATTCTAGAGTTATTGTAGAGAGTGCAATGGGTCCCTTAGACTTCTTTTTATGCTTATTACTAGAAGAATCAGTCTCTAGCATGAATGTTATGCACTTAGTAGGAGCTGAGGGTATATCTTATTCTTCAAAGGTGATCCTCAACCTTATGCACTCTTAGATTTCCTCAAGTATCTCTCCCTGTTTCTTTTGAGGAGACTTTTGATGCATTTTTGAAATTGGCTTCCCTTTTTCACTAATAAAGATGGGTAAATCATCATCTTTATAAGGTTTGGTGACCTTCTTCCATATATTCATATTATAATATAAATTGAATATGCACCCAGTTATAATTTCCCTATGGAGGGGATGGAGATTTATTCAGTCAGAGTTATACTCCTCATCCTTTATGGCCTTTTCTTTTGGGTTCATATATTAGCGCCTCAACCTTCTCCTTTCTTGGTCCACAACATTAATCGAGATATCTAATTATTTGAAATTGGGAATCTTCCTTAATACCATCATGAAATATTTAATAAAAAATACATAAGGTAGTTTGAGCTAGATGAATAGGTTCCCATATGTGAGCACTAGGTGCACTACACATAAGTGATGCATGATGGTGAAGGTCATTATTTATATAATATGTTTGGGGATATCATATGGGATGCACCATTCAATCCTAAATGCCTCTATGTATCATTCACACCACCCCTATACTCTTGTCTTTTACTTTTAGGAGAAGTTGGGTGGGTATGTGAGTTCTTGATACTTTAGCATCAAGGATTGCTTGTGTGGTGGGAACACCCATAGATCATCATCATCATCATCATCATCATCATTGAGAATTATAATCTCCTCCATCACTATTAGTATTAGCATATACTCCCACCTAAAGATATCACACACCTTGTGGCATTCTAGCACATTTTTCATGATTTCCTTAGCAATAAATATTGAGATATTAAACTTCTCCCCTGCACCATGTGGTGGGTGATGTATAAGTATGTCTTACTTATATAAAAACACCATTCACTAGGGCATATCTTAGAGATCACAAAGTGTACCATTTCCCTTATACCAAGGTCTTGAATGTCCTTGATTATGAATGTGAACCCTACCTTATATTAGCTTAGGAGTTTTGCAACCCTTTCTACCTCTTCATCATCCTCCATCATCTGGAAGATGTCCATCCCTATGCCTAGGATTTGTGTGATCCTATTGATGAGGCACATCAATATATACATACACCTCCCTATGAAATAGAATCAATCACCATAGACATGCGAGATGAGGAATTACACTGATCACTCTAGCTTGCCAAAACTTAGTAGCTCATACAACTGGGTCATATTTGTTGTCACTAACTTGTCTCAAATAGAAACATTTAATAGCATTGTACTTACCTTGGTATTCATCCCTATATCAACCATCTAGTATTGGTTGAGCTTCTACACATTGCTTAATATCTGATGGTTGTATTACTTTAGTCTGCATGTGTGCATAAAGGATGCCCATGTCTCCCCCACTATGACCTTAGTAGTAAATTGCATTTATCTATACACAAGCTTTACTCTTGTTTCTGGGTTTACTTATGCAACACTAACACCTTTAACTAGTTGCACCTCTTTCTTCATTGTTATTGATTCTTTTATAATCCATGCCTTCTTAGCATCCTTCTGTACCTATGGTAGACCCAAACTTAACCTGTTTTTACCCATATTAAATTAGTTATTGTTAAAGTGTGTTTTTTTTATCTTTCTAAATCCCTTAATCTTACTTTATGCATCTTCGTAGTCGTAGGGTCTGTGACTACTACTTTAGCTCTTTGAGCTTCATTTATCATTAATGGTAGCCTTAACATCACTCAAAAAAATTATTATTTATTTCTCCCAATATTATTTCTCCACATGCCTCTTTTCTAATATCAAATAGAATTCAATATCTAACTTTATTTCATCATTCTCATTTAGGGCCCTATGGGTGCTCAAGTTTTCACTTGGATGCATTTTCTAGCTTTGACTTTGGTTCAGCTCCAGTTTGGCTTTGTGCTTAGGTTTAAATTAGCACAAGGTTTTTAACCTAATCCAGTGTGTCATCTACCTCTTTATACCTTAATTTCATCTACACTATTAATTTTTTGTGAGTAATGTCATGGCGGCACATGTATTTTTTGAAATCCAATAAACCCATGAAATCCATAAATATTCACTACCACATTTGCATTTCTTGTATATTTTTGTGCCTCTACCACCACAATCATTAAATTATATTAATGTATTATTTGGTGAAGTTATTGGTAATTCAAATTATCACTTCCCACCAACCATTAGGTGGGTGTCAGTTTTCTTGATGATCTTCCTCCTATGCTTCTTCACCTTAGTACGACCTTTGCCCTTCTTATGGTAACCTGGGTGTAGCACTTCACATGCATGTGATTAAACCTCCTTAGTTCCATATCCTCTTCCATTTATACTTCCTTTCAATTTTAATTCCCTTTCTTGGTTTATTTCTCTATGCTTTCATCTATTCTTGCTTTAGCCTTCCCCTATCCCATGTAAATTCTTGTGTTGGTCTGCCAACACTTTTATTCTCTCTTCTTGATTTCTTGTACATGATCATCTTATGTGCCCTTCCTTTGTCAACTTGTCCTCATATCCTTCCAATTTTGATAGAATCCATGTGCTCATAAACTTAAGTGTCTGGCCTCAAATGCTTAGAAAGTATCCATGTTCTTCCCACCTAACTAGAATTATGTGTGTAAGCACTAGAAGAGTTTTTTTGTAGGTTTAAAAGTGCCTCACTTATTAACCCAAACATAAATAACATAAACATAATCAAAGATTTGGATTTCACCAAATTTTATTCTATTCAACATAACACAACTGACATATGATCAGGAAGTCAGTGTCTGATGGCACAAGCACCATCTTATTGACTATAGGGTTTTAATCTATTGTTGATGAAATCCTCAAGGATAATTTCACCTATCAATGTGTGCATATTTCATGTGTTATTATCCAATATTATTTAGATGATATAAGGTCCTATCCACCTAATTTGTAGCTTTCTTGGGTGCTTGAGGTACTTTGAGTCATATAGCAAGACCAATGCTCCTTCAATAAGTGCCTTATAGTTGATGTGCTTGTCATGTCAAAGCTTTTAGCATGCCTTTTATACTTGTTGAACCCATCTTGCTTGGGTGTGTGTCTCATCAAATCACTCTAAGTCTTCCATGTATACGCTCAAAGACTCTTGGTCATCTAATCGACCAATTTTTATGATGTCTAATGAAGGTACTAAAAACTCCATGGGTAGAATAGCCTCTATGCCAAATACCAATTAGAATGGTGTAGCCTTGTTTAGGCACTTGTATGTAGTACAATATGCCCATAAAACTAATATCACATGGTCATCGTAATATTTGTGATCAATGTCACATATATTTATGAGGCATGTTCTTAATATCTTATTGAATGCCTCAGTGGTGTTATTTGCTTGGGGATGATAAGGTGTTGTCTTGTGGTACACCACCATGTATTCAGTTAGCAAGATTTGAATGGAATTATTTATAAGCTACATGCCATAGTCACTAGTCAAATTTAGTGGGCACCCATAGCTAATGATGATGTTCTCCTATATAAACCTTACAACTATGGTAGCCATGCAATCTTTGGTTAGTGCTACCTTGGCCCACTTGGTGAAATAGTTTGTGACTCCCATAATGTATTACACACCTATATACCTCATAATGGGATTTATAGGCCTAATGAAGTCAATGGCCCATTTTTAAATGGTTCATAGGAAATGATGGGAATGAGAGGCATCTCATATTGGTGGTTAGATTTTCCTATGCACTAGTAGATGTCACATGCCTTGGCATAATCTTTTGTATCCTAGAATAGGGTGGACCACCATAAGTTTGGTTATAGTATCTTGTATACCATTACATCTCTAGTTAAATGGAATCCACCAATACCCTTATTCACCTCTTTAAATACTAAGTCTTGTTCCTTCTCTAGGATACATTGGTGTAAGACATCATTATGGCTCAACTTGTACAATTCCCCACCAATAATCTAAAAGGACATAGTGCAAACTATGAGTTGTTTCTTCTCTTTGGTTATCATAATCTAGGTTATATACCAAGATTTTATAAATATGATAATCTCATCTAAGTCTTCTAAGATGCATTAGACCCTGTATAGTTACACATCAGGCATATCATCTTCTATAAGTGCTAATGCATTTCCATAATTAATGCAAGATAGATGGTCTAAGCTTAAGCTTTTTTTAATAGGTTTGACTAAAATAAAGAACTATAATTCTTGAAACAAAACTATCCATCATCACATGTACCCATGGAGAATGGGCTTATTCACCATGTACTTAAGTGCCTCAAGATCAGTGAAGAAGATGAAAGGGTTCACCAACAAATATTGTTAGAACTTTTGTAAGGTGTAGACCATGGTAAGCACTTTGCACTTAGTTTTGAAGTAGTTATGCTCTACCTTGGTCAATTTTATACTAATAAAATAAATGGGATGGTCCATTTTACCATAGTCAAGTTGAGCCAGAATGGTGCCAATTACAGTATTAGATGCATTGACATAGACATGGAATGGAGTTGTCTAGTCAGGAAATTGTAATATTGGTGTGCTTAATAATTTTAGATTAAAGGTCTCAAATGCATCTTCTTACATTGTACCCCAACATAATGGTCCATACTTTTATAATATTTATTTGAATGGTGTCACAATATTGGCATAGTTCCTTATGAATTTCATACAGTAACTATAATGGCTAAGAAAAATGCAAATGTCCTTTTACATTAATGAGGTATGGAGCTAAAGGATGATGGAAATATTCACTGGATCAATGATTATACTATCCTTATAGATGATTTGATTGATTAAATTTCCAAATGGTGTCATTAAGATATACTTATTTAGGTTCAAAGAGATCTGTAACTTCTTGCACCTCTCAAACATCAGGCACAAGTTATCATAGTGATCCTTCACCAACCCATAAAAAATCCAATCATCTAAGTACACTTGGAGGAACTTGTGAATGATTTCCTTAAAAGTGGTGATCACCACTTAGGAAAATATGGTTGGAAAATTATTTAATTTAAAGGGAATCACATTGTATGTAAAATAACCCCATTTTATTATAAATGTAGTTTTAGGCTTGTCCTCCTCCTCAATCTAGACTTGATGGTATCCTGAGAACCCATCACTAAAAGTGTATCTTTCACAACCTATGACACCATCCAAAACTTCATCAGTGAATAGAGTTGGAAGGGGGTCAAGTATGCAGGTGACATTCACTAATATATAATTGATGTAGATCTAAATATGCCCATATTTCTTCATACTTATGACCATGGGGCTAACTTATTCAGAATCTTGTACACGGTGAATGATTCTTATGGATAGTATACCATCAATCTCAATTTTGACCTTGGTGCGAAGGTTTGGGTTCATGTTATAAGGTTGCTTCTTGACATGTCTTATGCCATCGACTAGCTTGATGCTCATCTTTCTAAGGGATGGGTGTGTGCCCTTCATGTCTCTATAGTTTCAAGGGAACAATTATTGGAATTATTTTAGGAGGTCCATAATATACACCAACTCTACATCACACCAATAGGCACCCAGAGTAGTAATATTTGGTTTTCTTTCTACATTAATATCTACTTTTGTCATTTTTAATAGTGCATAGTAGGGTTCATTCTTCTTTTGATATGATCTTTGACTTATCTATTACCCGTAATTGCTTCTATGTAAATTTTGGTAGGGTCTTCTTCCTCTAGATCACTATCCTCAAATTGATGCACTAACTTCCTTTTGCCTATCAAAAGTGTCCAATTATGCACATTCCATGTTTCATCATCCTCATCACTAGAGTCACTATTGAGGGGTTTTCTCTTTAAAGAAATCTGAGAACACCAACAATTTTCAATGAACATCTATCTTAGGTGCTCCTCCAATATTGTAGTATCCTCAAATACTAACCTTTGAACTATCTATAGTGGCTTAATCAATTCAAGGTTTTACAAAGAAAAGAGAAGGTGTGGGCAAACCATTCTTTAAGTGCATCCTAATTGCTTGTCTCATGGTGTATCTCATTAACAACATACCATACCCATGCTCATGTCTTCAAGTTTATATATGAGGCATGAACTCATAAATTCCTTGCAGAATTCTCACCATAGACATTCAATGTTTATTCGCATAAGCACACATGTATTATAGGGTTAAATGAATTATATTAGGTAGAGATGTCTAGGTCCTCACTAATCTTCCTAAATATAGTAAAAATGGTTTCCTTCACATATTTCCAAGTTGGCAAGCTAGGCCTCTGCACTGCCCACCAATAAGCGGCAGTTCTTTTTAATTTATACACTAAAGTGCCCATCATGTCCACTTCTTTTAGGATGCATTATTTAAGGTCTCAAAAATACTCTTCCACTAGATTACTCCCCACATATCTTGGGAGTGTCATAATTTTACCTTTACTTAGGTGAAATACTCTCTTTCACTTCTTCTTGACATAAGGGACCCACCTTTTAGAAGTTCAATCAATTTAGACCCAACCAGTCTTTACTAGTATTAGTTCCTTTACTTTCACCAAGTGGTATCTCTAACTAGTGGTCTCAAATGATTCCTTGACCCATCAGTCATAGGCAAAATCAATAGTATCTAAGCTTGATTACCTATCTTCCTAATAAATCACTCCTTGATCATTAGGTTTTAGTGTCTCAACACATTACTCTATGATGTTATTTATGTTATTGATCTCATCCTTAAGGTCCACACTCTTGACATAGGGGTTCCTTGGTCTTGTGAGAGGGGTATAACTACCCTCTCCTTTCCATTCTCAAATGTCATGTTTCACTTCTTAAAGCACAAATCTACATTATTTGCATAGCACCATAGCCTTCCTAAAATCTTTAAGTAGTTATCTTATTCAAAATTTGGTGCCCATGATATCTATAACTATGCTCTTAAAAATTATGATAGGATACACTTGGGTCTTGTTGGACATGAAAACTATATGAGGGGAAGGCCTCAAGGTTAACCTACCCATTTTCTCTTATGTATTCTTGGTCAAGATGCTCACCTCGATGTTTGTGTTTATAAGAACCTCAAAAATAGACCATTAATCAATAGTGGTATCCACGAGGAGTTCTTGATAATACTTAGCATGCCTCCTCCATGTGTGGCATAGTGAATTTAATTGGATTTTGGCCTACATGTTTCAAGATCAAGTTATTCAATAGGGGTAACATCCCTTCTATTTGTAGGAGGCACAAGATCTCCATTAATTCTTGTATCTCAATCTCCTAATTATCTTTCTTCTTTCAAGAAGTAATAGCCTACACTTATAAATCCCATTCCAATTGTAGCTTCCCTTGTAGGTTTTGTATTACACCCATGTCTTGTTTCAATACATCCTTTTGGTGCACTAGGTCTGGATATGGATCAAATTTTGGTTTAGGCCACATTATGTAATCAATGTGACCATTATCCCCATATTTTATGCATAACTTAGGTATTGGCATAATCAAAAACTAAGTGGTGAATTCACTAAGTATTTTCATGTACTTTGACCATCTTTATTTAAATTCATTACACCATCAAGGTCCATTTCTATATTTTTGGCTCATGCCTTATCATCCTTGCACCTTTATTTGTGTCAGTCAATCCTTGGGTTAACTTTTTATATAGGTTAGGGCATTCATAAACCTTATTGGATCCTCAAAAATATCCACACATGATATGTGTAAGGTAGTCATGTTGATAATGTTTTATGGAACCACACTTATAACATGATCAGGGTGGGAACTTTCCACCACTGCATCCTCCACCTCACTCTCTGGCACCTTGTTGCATCTCATAACCTGCATTCTATTGATCATAGCCTTGATTTCCTTGGTTAGCTTTCCCTCTAACTACTAAAGTGGATTTCCTTATGCCTCTTTCCATGTTCTCATGCATCTCATCAACAATCAATTTTGGTATGGGTGTAGGCATCGCACAACTAACAATAGATGGTTGTGTTGACTTGACTAACACATTGAAATAAAGGGTAGTTATTAATATTATGCACTTGTCAATAAAATTCCTAGCTTAAAATCAATGTGTACACATTCCTTAATAGGAATTTATTCCTATTATTGACTTCTACTTCATATTCAATGTACCATAATCTATTTCAAGCATCTTGTGATGAGCTAGTAGTAAGGTTTTGGAATTAAGAGGCCATGGATGTAATTTGTGCCTCCATAAATGGACTGATCCTAGTAACTATATTTTTGACTACCTCATCTCTAATCATAGCTTTAATGACTTTTCAAGGTTTCATAAAAGTTTTCATGGAAAGCACTCTTCAAAATGGCACTATCAACCCTCCAATGAACCACTATGCATGTTGGGAAGGGTGAATTTAATGTGGAAGCTTCAAAAGGAGAGTATTGAACCTTGCATCATATAAATTCATGATTTCTAAGAGTCCTTGGGTTATCTATTTTATCATGTTAATGCTCTATTGTTCAAATTATAAAATCTTAAATTCCTTCAAAAATGCCTCCTTCAAAGTGTCATAGTCAATCATAGCCTAGTTAGCATCAAATTTCATATACTAGGTATGGGCATGATCAACTAGAGTGGTTATGCATTGGTTTACCTTGCACTCCAATTGGGTTATTCCACACTTCATCACATGCTCTATGGCATTTTCCATTTCATGATACTTTGGCAAGTGCATGGCCATTTTCTAATAGATTTTTTGTGGGAGGCAATTGGGATCTAAGGAACTTGTCCCCCAAGCATCTATCTTGTTAGCAATCCTACAATGCATCCATATACTAGGTTAGGTGTTTGTCCCATCATTACTATTGGTGTTATTGATGTTGAAGGTGATGTACTACTCACTTGTGGTCCCATACCACTTCCTATGGGTTATTTCCCACTTTATGACATTGATATTGGTTGAGCTAGATGTTTATGCTTAAATTTTATTATGGTGAGCTAGTGCCTACTGGTCTAGAGGTAGCTACACTCACCTGCTTGTAAGGAATAATTTATTTAATCATAAAATTACACACCAAGTCTGTAAATCATCTAAAATCTATGTTAATAATAGGGTCAATTATCACTCTTGTGCCTTCTTCAAGTGGGGGATCCAACATGTGAGCATGCACCACAAGTTCAAATAGGGTAGGCACATCAAGCATATCTTTAGTCACCAAGTCTTATAATAAGAACCTATTAGATTCCAAACCTATTAAATACTGATCTCAATCCATTACTTCATCATATCTCTCCTCCTCATGCTATTGTATATTAAAATATCCTTCGCCATGCCATTTCTACTCACTATGGGTTCTCTCATCACTTCCAAGTTCTATATCTTCCATTAGCCTCCACCATCTCTTATTATAGGTCTATCTTCTAAGCTTTTAGGTACAAATCTACTTATCCCTTTCTATTTCACTTTACCTACATGTCCTCTTTTCCCCCTTTATGTTGCTCATATAAGAAAGGACTTTTTCCTTCCATCATCAAAGTTACAAACCTATAATACATAATTAGATTATTAATATTTGCATTGAATTCCTTCACAAATGTGCCTCTAGGTTCACACAAAAATTGATACTCTACTTCCTTAGGGAATGAGTATGTTGAAACTAAGAACTCAAGCATGTAACTGTTCAGCACTCCTTACCACCATTTGTTTATTACTCTAGTCCAAGTGGTATCCAAGCTCTCAAGACTCTTTAGGCACTCCATCCACTCATAATGTTATCCATATCTTTTTTTTTAGTGGGTCAAATATGTAGCCAACCATCAGTATACATGCTCAAGAAACTCATAGAAAAAGACATCATGTAGAGCATCATACAGGTTGCGTTGAACCCACTTTAATAGATTTTACTCTTTACAAGTTCGATGCTTTAATACAAATCTATCCTCTACCTATTAAATCCATCACTTTATTTTTTTGAGGGAGAGTCCGTACATTATTCTTTTGCACCATTACAACAACAAAATTTAATACAAGTCCCGACATTGGAACCAAAATGTTGTAGAAGAGTTAGGTGCATTAGGGTATGTCTAAGTTGGTTATGGACTCATTACAACCAAGCACAAACATGGGGTTATCTTTTAATTCTCAACATTTAACACTCAACTATGCCAACATCAATTCACATAAGTCACAGGCCTTATGTGCTCACCAAAACTGCATTATAAAAAGAATTGGGGCCCACATTAGGCTAGTTGTGCCATGGCACAAGTCATGGCTTATGGGACTCAGTCAATTCAAGGAGGGTTTTTAGTAAATTCCTTGGTGCAAGCCTTTCATGTACTATGCATATTGGTCAGTAGGCACAAGCCTATTTTTGGGGTGGTTATATAGTCTTAAGGGCACAAGCCTTTGTTTCACTAAGCTTTACGTCATTTAGATGCTTACAAGGGTCAAAGAACTACTCTCACTTTAAGTGCTCATACTAGGATCATGCTCTAGCAAGGGTAGGGATAATTGGCATAACTCTCTCTATACTTAGTTGATGTACAAGAGATATTGATGTCATCATTTAACATAGGGATTCCATTAATAACATAAACTAAAAGCTTGCAAATAACATTCTTAATGTAAATGTATGAAACTTAAAACATTATAACCATTACATAATTCAATAGCAAAGTTAAATAAATTCAAACCAAAAACACTATGTTTTATTGTAACCATTCTTCATTAATCAAATTCCATATAAAATAGAGTTCATAACACTAAAAATAGAGTAAATACTTTGCTCAAGCTACTTAACTACCCAGAGGATAATAGGAAAGCTTGGGCATATATAAATATAGCCTTCATGGCATATAATCTAGTCCTAAGTTGAATGGCAGTCATTACATAACATATAAAACCAATTCTCCAAAGCTTTGCTGCATCAATTTCATGTCCTCCTTTACTCACTGGTTTGATCTCTTTTTTGTAGCTATATCAAAATGCTTTTACCAAGATGGAGTGTGCATGTGAAGTGTTGAGATGGATCCTTAATGATCATTATTTTGGATCCATCACCTTATAATATTCACACTATAGTTATCACATATTGACCAACCTAGAAGATGCCTCAGGAATCCTAGAAATGGTTAGCCACCTACCAGCTAGTGCAAGGTAAGTGTTGATTCCTCTAGATGGTGCCAAGATTCCAAAATAGAAATAATCATGATAATTTATTCATTTGTACTTATGTGTTTGTCATATTGGTGTGAATCCCATACTTACCAAAACAAGGGGCCCAACAAACCCATTATCAACCATAACACTCTAGAAAGGATGATAATCTATGTATGATTATACCAAGAGTGCATGTAAATTTATATCATCATCAACAATCTCCTAGTCTTAGAAGGTGATGAATGGTTTATCTAGAACTATAGTGTGTACATTATAATGATTTTGTGTAATGGTTGTTCCTCCTCTATAATAGTATGATATGAAGTTGGTGGTGGATGTGTTTAATATGTGTAGTAAACCCCTGATGTGATCCTTACCTCATTTGTTTATGCTTTGTAAATGGATCTAATAATATATTTAATTTGTTAGCTTCTATTTGATGTAATTTTGGTGTCTTTTTGGGTGTTCCCACATAAATAATGTTAGCTTCAATCAAATCTTGTATCTTATGTTTTAGGCTTATGCATTTATTTATTGTATGATCCGGTGCCCTGTGATACTCATAGAATGCATTAGAATCATAGTTATTTAGAAGAGGCCTTGTTGTATCAACATATTTAATTGGAGTGAGAGATATGAAATTTAATTCTAAGATCTATTGTAAAACCCATGTTGGTGACTCTAGAAGGTTGGGGAAGATTTAGCACTAAGGAGCACATAAAACCAAGTGATGAGATGGCTCTAAAGTTGCATTAATTGTGGCCTTTTGATCACTCTTATTCTCGGTGGCCCTTACCTTGTATGGAGGATTATTTGAACTCTTAGCCATTGATTTTGATCCATTGGTATATTTTATTTTTCCCATTGATAAAATCTTGACATTATTTTATTTTAATTTGTGGCACAAATCTATGAATTTTGGAAACTTCTTAAATAAGATAGCTTCATGTAATGTTGGTAAGAGACTCTATTTGAAAATGTCCTAAAGATATGTGTTTGACATGGGGCTAGTCAATTTAGATAATATAGTATTGTATCATAAGATGTATTCTATGATAGGTTCATTTGACTTTTGTTTTAACTATGCAACTTGGGCATATGAGATCTTGTCACGAATATTGATGGAGAAGTGTGATAAAAACATGTTTACCAAAGGATTAAATGCTATGATAGATTGATTTGGTAAGTCATAAACCCACTATAGGGAATAATAGTTTAAATATCATGTAAATTAATTCATAATAAGATAATCATTGGACACATAGTCCAAACATGCCATGTGAAAATCTCAAAGATAGTGCTCTAGGTCACCCTTGCCATCATATAATGTAAGCTTAGGTGCCATGAATCCAAATGGTAAAGGAGTTGTTACTATGTGATGTGCCAAAGGTGTACGTAAGAAAATATTAGAATCTAAGGCATGTGATGTCCTAGTGGCTCCCTTCTTAAGATGTAACACCTTAGATTGCAGAGTATGAACCTCATGCATAAGGGATTGTACATCTAGAGTAGATGAACTAGCCATAAGTGGTGTAGTTATCACTGAAGGTTATTGAATTATAATTGTAGGTTAATCTATTTGATTTTACCCCATTATAAGTGTAATAATTTTATTATCAGGGGGAGTTGAATATTGACCATTATTTGATTTTTGGAGTTCTTCCTAAATAATAATGATGAGGTCATCTTGCATATTTGCATGTTTAAAAACAAAATCTTGTAATTATTTCTTATCAGTCTCATCAAATCAGTTTTAAATTATACCATTATGGTTTGGGAAGTATAAAAATAAGTTTTTATATATTTTGAATCTTTAAATAACACTAATCTAAGTAAGATTACAAAAATTATTAAAACAAATCTAAAATTTTGGAACTAAAATCTAAGCATAGACACAAAAAGGATACAAACCCTAAGAGCATATAGGGTTAGGGTTTGAGAAACATTTGAATTAAGTTGGGTTCACCAAATGTTTTAACCTTTTAGGATTTAGCTTATGTAAATCCTATATTTGATTGAAGGGATGAATATTCTAAATCAAGGAAATAATATGCATAAAATAACCATTGCTTTGTTATAGCTTTGACTAGCTTTGATGTTTTAAAAATAGTAATAAATATGTACAAATAAATACTTATCTATAAAGCCCTAATATGGATAACATGAGTGTTGGAAACTAAAATAGAATCAATTCAAAGTGTCAATAACTAGATCCTTATGTTATAATCCTTCGTAGATAGTGGTTCCATATTTGGATAGATGCACCATGTGGCTTTAGTGTCCTGAAATTGGTGCTAGTGTCCACTATTTAGGATTATCTTGAACTCTAGGTGCACCTATATCTATATTTTTGGGTTCTATTCCTACACGTACTAAGTATATAATTATGTATTGTGCCTATAATTATTGATTTATAATGTAAATCCTAATCTTCCTTGCAAGTAAAGTATGAGCTAAAAAGTGTGTTTGTTAGTAGGATAAGATGGACATCCTCAACACCTCATTGTGAAGAGAGTTGCCTACATACCAATACTCCAAGGAGGGATAAATCTTGATGTAGTTCTCCCCACTTAAGTTTTGGTGAAAGTGAAAGTGATACTAGTATGATAGTGGTCTTTAGTGCCTTGAGTGTGTTTGAGATTACAAACCTAGAAAATCTAAGCTTAGGGCTATTGTAGATGGTAGTATATAGAAGTAGGGTAGAATAGGTATTAATAACCTTGATTTTTCTCAACTTATGTCATGTTTGAATAGGTATTTTTCATTTAATTTTCATTTAGTGGATATAGGGATAAAAGTCATGTATTTATAGTGTTATATTACTTGTGTAGATAATAAAAGATGTTTTGGCCAACTTTAGAAGGGTTTTAGCTTTGAAAATGTATTCATTAAGAGAAGCTAGGGTAAAGGACATAGGCATCATTTTGGGGAAACTAGTGTCACATGGCTCTAATGTCTTTAATGTGGCACTAATGTCTAACTAGAAGAACACTAGGCATGAAGAGCCAAGATTAGGAAATGAGGGTCTGGGACTATATTTGAGCTGACTAGGGATGCATGTGGCTTGCATGAAGGTTAGAAAAGTGTGATAATATGCTTTAAGATAGGTCTAGGGATAATCTATGAATAGGTAGTCTCAAGTATAACTATTAGCACTCAAATACCACTTTTAGGTGATTACATTAGTCTATAAAACTATAACCCTATAGTTAATTAAGTCAACTAGATTAACTTAGTTCTATATCTTACCTTTTTGGCTTAGGAGACTCACTTGATTCATTTAGTTATGTTTCTCTAGCCCTTGTTTAATAGATAGAATTGACCCAGTCAATTCTATTTTGTATTATTTTCATACTCAATCATTTGAATTGACCCTATACTCTTTAATCAAAGGAATTAACTCCTATTGCTAGTAATTAACTCATTTTTCATTTTGTTTCTTGCTTGATTAGAGTAGCACACATAGAATAAATAGGAATTTATAATTTATCAATTTATTCACATTAAATTTTTTAAATTCACATAATTCCAAACCAAAAAATATTAAAATGCATTAAATTTATTCTACCCAAGGTCTACCTACTTGTATTTCATCACTAAGGGGGAAGCTGACTTATTTTTGTCCAAGTATATATATGTGGTTGATGGTAGATATTGGCAAAGATCCTGGCACCCTTATCATTGTGGGATTATGAAGTGAGGGGGTAGTCCCAAATACCAAGCTATTACCATCACTAATACATATCCCTTTCAATATTAGCTACCTAAAACCATCCTTAGATTGCCTTTCTAGTTCTTTTTTATAACCAACTCCCTATCATATATATTTCTAAAAAAATTAAAACATTCAGGAATAACTGTATGTGTTAGAATTTCTATTTTTATTTCTCTATGATAATTGTATGTTATATTGTAAAACTTTTATTGGCCAATTTTGGTACAAGTTTTATGGTGTGTGTCATAACTAGATTGACTAGTTTGACCCAGTTACCTATATATTTATTTCAAGTGTTCTACAAACTAACACTAGATCATCTAAAATCATAACTATCAAAACCTATATTTACCTTTAGAACATAATTAATGTACTTGAATGTGTCTCCTACAGTCTCTATTTTCTTACATAACATATTTGACCTGCTCAATTGTGTCTCTTAGAGTTCCCCTTTCCCACAAAACATAGTCTCTCTATTCAACCCAGTCTTTTAAAAACTACTTATTTTGTTTACCTTCAACAAATATTAAACCTATCTAATTGTGTGTCTTTTATACTCCCTTATTTTTAACATCTAAAAAACACATTCAACTAGTTTACTTGTGTCTTGTATATCTTGTCCTACATACTATCTTTCAAGACAATGTTGACTAGTTTGACCCAGTATCCTACCAGTTGATCCTCACTTCTAAACAAGTTTATATCTTCTCCCTTCATCATGAATTTTTTGTTTGATGATAATACAGAATTAAATCAAATAAAATGATTTTCACCAATCCTAATAGGTCTCCTAAGGAACATATTATGGCACCTACCTTAGATCAAAGTAATGTCCATGTTGCCACCCACACTACCAACTATGGGACACCTCCTCATTACTCCTTGGAACTTAACCCCTTGTTTTCATTAGAAGATGAGCATGACCTTGAGTACACAACTAAAATTATCTTTTTCATCAACAAAAACCCTCAGCATAGAGGAAAAGATCCTATAACCATATATAACCTCATGATGGGACCTTATATGGGAAAACCCCATTCAACTTCCCATAGCATTTCCTAATAATTTAGGGCAAGCCCTTTTTTTTTATCCCAACCTTTCCCCTCTATTATGTCTCCTTCCCACACTATGACATCATCATATATATCTTCTTCAACCTTCATTCCAAGTATTTTTACAAACATGGTAGGTTCAAATTTTAGTGGGGTTTTTCAAAATATGCACATCCATACCCATGCTACTAGTGCATATCATGCTACTAATGCTTATTTTGATACCAGTACATATCAAGCCACTAGTAGGTGCATGATAATACCTCATACCATGATCATAATGCATCACATGTTTCATCCACTAGCCAAAATGTTTCTCAAACTAATCAAATTCTATTATAAATGCATACATTTCAAACTAATAATGGAAATCAAATGATTAAAATTTAAAATAACCTAATACATCTAAAAAATCAACCCCACCATACTTAATGGTGAGTGAAAATTTCTATTAGAAAACTATCAAACAATTACAAAATGAACCTCTGTTACCTCAAATTTCTAGCATTAACTAGGAGGTATCACTCCCACCATAACTTATAATGGATCTATAGATCCTACCTTGTATATAAAAACATTTGATAACCTTTCTAAATATTAGGTTAAACTTAATACTTTCACTACCACTAAAATCTTAGCTAAAATTCTTTTAGGAGATGATTTAGATTAGTACAATAAATTGAAAACCCACTCTATTACTAGCCTAGAAAACTTGGTCAACTCACTGGTCTAAGAATTCAAAACTAGTGATCTTCCTAAGAATAACTTAGCTCATTTTATAAATTTTAAACACCATGAAACTGAAATGACACAAGTCTTCATCAAAAAATGGAAAAAAAATTCGAATAAATATGAGTATAATATGGTGGATGACAACCTCTTCCACCTATTTACTAATGCCTCCACCCTAAATTATAGTATTGCATTTGGACCCTTTCTCCAAAAACTTTAGAATAACATCTTAACCAAGACAAATGAAAATATTTTCTCATACGGTAATTTGAACCATCTCAACTTACAATGAGAACTCGCATGCTCATCAAAAAAATAATCATGAAACCAATGATGGTGTTATCTACACTCATGACACCATACACACCATCCAAGCTAATACTCCAAAAAATACCATGGAGCATATTCCTCCCCCTAAAAATAATTCTAATCATAATCCCACATTTTATCAAAATAATCATACTAATGTGTACAAGCTGTTATCATTATCATAAATTTAAAAACATCTTCCAAGACCTCTACCATGAGATCTTGACCCCACTAATCCAATGAAATCATGATATGATCCAAATAATTTTTTTTGGTTTCATGAAATTTGGGGCCATTCTCATGAGACTTGTAGACAATTAAAAAATCTTTCTATGGATTTTATCCTTGGTATTAACTTTAATCCCTTATATGAAAACATCAACAAGTTTATGACATATCACTTAAATCTCATGAAAATAAAACTAAAAATAAATATTTAAACCAAGCTAATGCTCATTTAGATATCTACAAGGATCCCCTTCTTAACCACCAAGAAAACATTGAACAACCTACCCCTATTACTAATAACATTTAAATTCTTATAGACCTTAACACCAATGATGAAAATGTGATTAATATGACTAATATGAGAAGAGTAGTTTCTTATATTGATTAAAACCCAACACCTACACATCACACCTCTTAAACATTTCATGTTATTGAATACACTTCCCCATCCCATCTCATAGAACTATGGCATAAGGGACCAAGACCCATACAAGAACCACCTCTAAAAACATAAATTGACCATACCTCTCATATCATTGATATAACTTATACTCCTTCCCCAACTTCCATAACTCAAGAAAACATACCTCAAACTTCCAACAATATTTTTTCTACTCAACCACAATAAATATCTCAACAAACAATCACATCACCTAAATTCACTCAACCCACTTTCAAATAACCTAAACCAAGTGTACCTTATCAACATAAGTTTCATTGAACATCCAACCCCATTTCCAGGATCTCTTACAACACTATGCACCTTTATCTAGAAATCTTATCATGAGTTATGGTGAATGGGATCCTTTTTTAAAAAAATCCCATCTCCCATCTCAAATTCCATTCTTATAGCTAATGATAAATTCTTCCTACCATTGTAATTGTCTAATGCAATTATTGTTTAAAATGAACATCCTTCATCCTCTTCCTATAGGATAAGAGGTGAACTTATCTATATTTGAATATAACATAATTCAATAATGTGAAGAGATGTCCATCCATGTTGATGAAATAGTGGATACTTCTCTCTCACTTAAGTTTCCTATCTCTTCTATGATTCTCGAAGAGATATTGCTTTGTGTAGATGATCCTCTTTTATTCATTAGTGTTCAAATAGGTGATATCCAATTTAATCATGTTTTAATTGATGAAGGTCTAGGCATTTGTTTTTACTCCCTTGACTTTATTAAAACACTTAGATACTCTGAATGTAACCTTAATTCCACATGTAATGCATGTCAAGGTTATGATAGAATAAAAATGCTTGTTTGGATTCCCATTACTATTCCTCCCATTACCATCCTTATGAAAGTCATGATATTAAACTTTCCACTTACAATATCTTACTTTGTTGACCTTGGACTCATCATGTGAGAGAAGCAATTTCATCTTCATGCCAATATGTCAAATTCCCTCACAATGGTGATATATAAAATATTCAAGGGGACACAAATCCTTGGAATTTTGAACAATTCCTAGAATACGATGTCTTTAAAATACCCACCCTTGAGCCCTTACCTAGTGTTCCATTAAATAATCCTAGCACTTCAAATATCTTGTTAACTCTCTTAAAGGTTATAATGGGCATCTAGAATTAATTGGTAATATTCCACCTAACCTCTTAGATTATAATGATGATGAACCAGATGAGATATGCCCAAAGATCAAAAAATTTGATCTCTCCCCTCACATCATCACTCAAATTTCTCCTTCTCTTAAACATTGATCCCATCAGTAACTTCCAAATGACATATCAATTACTTTAATCAAAAATACACATTCCATTCACCATTATTCATCAACTAATAAAATATTTCACACATGTACTATCAACTTACATACACCTAATTATGATGATAGTTATTTGTTAGATATCCCATTTTTAGCTGGATTCATCTAAGCTAAAAATGTTAGGGTTATTAGATATAGTTCTTCTTTATTTTAGTATTTTAATTCTTATTATATCATTCCTTATCTTATATTACCTATTATTAGTGTTTTCACTACTATTCATAGGTTAGAGATGGAACAATCATGTATTATGCCTCCAGTCACAATAGAGCCTCTCAGGATTATACTCATGAATCATGAAATGATAAGACCCTATCATTTTTCTAGACATCATGACCCTTATATTATTATTCCTCCACAAATGTTAGCCACTTTTCTTAGACCTACATCATATCCAACCTTATCAATATATGATCCTCGTCCAGTTTTCATTCCATCCCCTCCCTTCTTAAGGTATGGCCTTTTACCATTACCTCAACTTGATACCTTACTCATACAATGGGTAGATCAGCCTTATTATGATATTCATAGATTTTTTAGTCATAATACCAAGGATCATCATCTATATAAATATCCCTAGGCTTCCTCTTTTACCCCTTTATCTAGTAGACCTCCATAATATACTAATAGACATATTTGTTGCTTCCATGGAATCAATAGTCATTCTTCTACCCATAAACAAAAACTTAAGTATTACATCAACAAATTTTAACCATCCATTTCCTATCCTAAATACAAGTCTATCCCACCTCCCAAGATACTTCCAGAGTACATCCATAAATATGGGAATTCTATTGTATTTGGCATTAGTGTTCTACCCATCATAATGATTAATTTCACATGCTTTAATAACATCTTTGCTATTTCCCATAGTCTATACCAGTACCAGTTATTTCTCCTCTTAAAATTCTCTTGTGATCAAAGGCTCTTCTTTATTCATCATTCACACCTCCTCTTAGATCCATAGATACCATTCATATTAAGATAGATATTGCTCAATTTGAGTATCACACACAAGAGATACCACATGATCATTATTGTTCTTCTTCTACACCTACCTTTTCGATTGAGATGATATAGAAGGAAGTCTTTTGACAAATTTCTATGAATATTGATGAGACTATAACTAACATTAGAATTTAGCTACATAGACATGTGTCAAATGTTATGGATAGCATTTATGGTTAGATCCATCAACATTTTTGAACACAGCATGGTTTTCTCTCACATTATTTATTATTCTATTATATGATTTGGATTGGATTTGTGATTCCTTTATATATATTATATTTTTTACTATTTATCAAACATGATTTCACTTATCTATTTTGCATTGAATCATTATATTATGTTTTATGTGATTTGTATGGTTTCATTCTCTTTCAATTTCTCTTATGGCTTATTCTCACTCTTTCCATGAATGCAAAATTATGCTTATGGTTTCACTTATTTCACATGGATTCCTTTATTTTCTATATAATTTTTGTTTGTTAACTTTAAAACTCAAATAAATATAATTATTATTGTGACTTGGTCATACAACGCTTATTCCCTTATTATTTTATCTTTACCATATGATCATTTATCAAACAAGACTTTTCATTATACTACTCATATACACCGATATGTTTGATCTCCCTTTTTACCTTATTTTCCTTCCACATACTAAGCATACATATGGTTGAAACTTGACATTACACATTATTTTATAGGTAAGCCTAAGTTATTTAGTTAGTTATATCTCTAGTTACTTAGCCTCCTTTAAACAAAGTATAAAGCTCATTCGTGTGTATCACTTTTATCACTCATGTTGGTTATTCTAAGTCATATGGAGGAATCACAAAATACATAAAAAAATTTAAAATTTAAATCCTTTAAATAAAAGGAAATAATTTAAAAGGAAACATAAAATTCAAAAGTCTAATCACACCAAAATATGTGATTCTCTAGCACATCTCCTATTTCTAATCAATGTTCAAACTCCATAGTTGGCCTCATGATAGAGTCAAGTTCCATTGGGGTCCATTAACCCACTATATTAGGATAGGAGAATAAAAAATATATCTATAATACTACCTAATTTATCACATAAATACCAAATCTTCAAGTAGACCAACGGCTCTGTAATAGGTCCTAAAGAATGAGGAACATGTTATGGGAAGGTAGGTCCATTTTAATTCCTTGTTCATATAACCTTCATGAGTTGATCTTAGTTTTCCACCTATGTTCCTACACAAATTTGTCTTTATTATGAGCAAGTATCCTTTGTATTTTGATGGTAAATAGCCTCTTAGTATCTTTTCTTCTTACCTAGTACGCCTCATGTTTACTAAGGTTTTCTCATAAATAACTATGTCATGATTTTTATATTCCCTATTTCATTACAACAATATTAATATTCCCCTAAATGAATATTATTTTGTTAACTAATCATACTCCTAGGGTTTCTATTTATTAGTTTCATTATAAGACCTTGGATACGACCAAACATTCCTCACAAAACATTTTCTTATCTTTCCTCTTATAAACATTCACCTCATTGGTGTTCACCTTGTGAGTTGAAGTGTAATACCTTGTATGGGACCAAGAATTCCTCACAAATTACCATATTAAATCTCTTTAAATGTTCCAATGTTTCTATCCACTTCCTGGTGTTCCCTTTGTGAGTTATAGTGTAAGACCTTGGATAGGACTAGGCTCTCCTCACAAAATATTCTATTAAATATTTCATACTATAACGAAGTCACAATAAAATTTCATGCTTCAAATTTGAGATACTGTGTGTTACATTATGATTTACACATCATTTACACACTATCCATTTTGATTTAGTATATTTTATGCTTGTTTCATAAACACTTCACTTTTATCTTCTTATTTTTCAATTGTGTTTATGTTTACAACCCTTTTATTAATTTTTCCATACTTCCCATCTTGATCTATAATGATTAATTTGATTTATACTTACATTTTGTTTTTCTTTTCATACTTTCCATCTTGATTTAGTATGATTGATTAAATTTATTGTTTATTTATCTTTATACCATTCATTTTAACATTTTTACCACTTTATTACAAATATTCATACTTCCCAACTTGGTATAGTATGACTTATTTTTGTTCTAATTTGCGGCAATGTTTTTTACTTATACATGGTTTGAAAATAATTGTTACTTTACCATTTTTAGTTTATTATATTTATTCATCTTTTGTTTTACACATTTTCCATTGTGATATAGTGTGCACTACATTTTATGATTATTTATAATTTTCCAAATCATTTGATTTTATTTTTAACCATGCATGTGTATCACATAATGTTAGAAAAGAAAACATACATCACATATTTCCCATAGCATATATGAAAAAAGTAAAATACATGTGCTAGAATGGAAATACATCCATACATCCATCCACAAACAATAATACACATCATAGATCAATATGTGTCCATATCAATATATATAATATGAGTATAATATAAAATAAATTCAAAATAAAATAGCTAAAACTATAAGGTTGTGCTTCATCATGTATATCCTGTGGTCGATCTATGCTACTCATAAATGCCTATGACTGACCCCTATAAATGGTATGTTATAATGAGTTAGTTCAAGATCTAAATCCATTGAATTATCCCTATAGATTGGCCACCTATGCTTTCACACATCTAAGCTCTACAATAGTCACCATATGGGTGGTTCATTCATGTGCCAATGCCTACCAAGCTTAGGCCTCTCCCTCTCCTACTCCTATAGATATATGTAAGCCATCTCATCATACCTTTAATTATTTAGTAGCCTCCCAGCCAATCTAAACTAGCTAGCATAAGCTGGGGTAGATGGTACCATAGGATCTACTAAGGTAGATGGCTCATAATGTGATAGCACCCCATCAAAAATACATGGTGTATGGCCATAATCATGACTCCCCATCTGATCTCCTCTATAATAATCCTTATAAACAAAAACCAAATATACAAATCTCTCATGGACATATATATAAAACCATATATCTACATCAAATACATAAATGATAGTGCAACTAATGATCTATGTCAAACAAGTTAATAAATTAAAGCATTTCTTACTCATGTTGGTGTCACCAACCATAGTCTCCCTATTATCCCAACCATTGAGCACCTCCTATGTTATTTGCCTCTATATAAGTGCAAAACTTGGAGTCACTACCCATGCCCATTATTGTCCCCTCCTTAGTTTCCTCTCTATAGACCAGTTATGTCTAATAGTTACCATGGGATCTCTATGTGTTACTACTCATGCTCATGTCCCCTACTTATGACAGTGCCTCTATCTCCTATGAGATCATGATGGTTGATTTTTTCCCTATTATGTCTCTATATCTACCTCACCTACATCATCATCTTCAACATACAAAATTATAACATCCTCTACATCAGGGCTTGTTACTCCTTACTATTGTGCCTAACTTTCCCATGTTCTCACTCATTAAGGCCTAATAACATGTATTTTTGTACATACCCCTGCACCTCCTTTACCTTTCATCTCTCTATCATGTTGTGTTTAGTAAATAAGCACTACTAAGGGAGCCACCAAATGTGATAGGTCTAATTGTCATGATACATGAGCTATTAGATGTGGCTCCACCCATGAAGTATAATGGCTTATGATGTGAATGTACACCAAACCCATAGAAATAGTATCCCAAGTTAGTCAAATAGACATAATATTAGTATAGGGATACCATACTATCTACCATCATGTCATAGTTTATTAATCCAGGACATGGGGCATGGCATACACTTCATGATCCTACCTCCATCGTACCATCTAAAGTAACCCATCATAACCTATATGGGGCAACCCAACTGATAGATATATAGGGAACCTCTCATAAATCCAATCAATCAACAAAATTATGGGGCCCATAGTTTTATACACTTAGATAATCATGCCATACATACCATGCATAAAATACACCTAAATGATAGAGCTTAGATCATGCAATGCACCTTGATCTAGAATAGATTAACATAAGGATACTACATATAATGTTACCTTCCCATCTAACTTGTGACACAACACACATGTTATCTTAACTCCTATCATGTCCTTTTAGATATCCAGAATGTCCTAGATATACACATCAAACTAACTAACCCACAACCTAGGGTAAATCCTCTTTGAGCCTATCTCATAATAGGTTAGGGTTCACCTCTCATCGTCCACCTCTAAAATATCACATATGATAGGATTTTATATAATCAAAAGTCCAAGAAAGGCTTGGACATCCTTAAAGGCGATGCCTACCTTTATGTTATTCCACTCCACCTCCCATCAGAAAGTGTTAGTCAGTCACTCCCATGCTCCTAGGAACATGATGACCAAATCAATACTGATCAGGATCCTCCTCATCTCCATGATGATTTCAAAACACAATGAAAATAGTCAAGCTCTATCCACACCTGATAGCTACTCTAGAAAATTTGGTATTCATGATCCATCAACCAAGCACCAAAATATTTATCCTCTCTACAAAATATAAAATAATAGAGAATGTATTAGATCTCAATGTAATAATGATAAAATGCATTCTTAAAATTATTTAAAAATTAACTACTTCATTATCCTATTTTTACCTATCTAGATAGCACCTTAGTTAGGGGTCAAGTTCATTTAAGTTTGATCCATACCTAAACTAACATGGGAATGGTCTAAGGTTGTGGGTTGCCTATATCTAGACCAAAAATCTAGGATTTTTTATGAGGCTAGCTCCTCATATTTTATGATTTGGACCTTTCCTTATAAATCTATGACTATTTTGGGTGAAAAGGGGGGGGGGCAAAATTTGCATAAAATAAAACCTATTCTAAGTTGTGGTGATGCACCAAAAATTTAACAGATCTACTCTTAAGCTTTGACTCATTAATACACTAATGAATTATGAAAGAAACTAATGCAATGCTTACTATTTTTGTATGCAAAAATATTTCATATAGAGGTCTATTTGACACACTTAGACTAGGGAGCAATGAAAATAAGGTCTAGTTAAAGACACTTAAGTTTAGTTGTTCACTATATCTTTGAGAGATCAATGTTGAAACACACTATATAACCTTAAAAGAAAGTTTCTAGCACTTAGGTAGAGTTTGTACATACAAAAGGAAGATGAAATTCATAGTTGCATATTAAAAAAACATAGAACATTAACTATAGTTTAGCAAAATGATTAAAAAATACTCTATTCACTATTCCAAGAGGTGTCAGATACAATTCTGGTTAAGTCTAGTCATACCAACCTAAGGGATGCAAAATAATAGCTTGATGCCTATATTTATAGTAGAAGGGAAGAAAGAGAGAGTGAACTTTAGCACTCAAAAAAGGGAGAAAATGAATTAAAATCCATTTGAAAAACTATTAAAATTGCTTTCATAAATCAAGCTCCCTCAAACCCTTCCTGATTGATCCAAGTCACTCCAGTCCATGCATCATTATGATATCTCCTTTGTGGTGATCCATGGTGGCTATAATAGTGGGATAAAGTCATTTTCATTTTTTCCTAATGTGAAACTACTCATGATTGGTTTTTTTATGCATTCCCAAGTGGGGAGAAGGGTCACTTTCATGCAGGTAGCTTTGGAAATGAAGAAGTTAAAGTCTACATGTATGCCTCTATAGGTTCTCAATGGCATCATTTGATCCTAAAATATTTACTCCTAGATTGAATTAGATCATGCTTGAACTTAGCTCCATACTCTTACTTTGGTCAAAAAAGGCTCTTGGGTTTGACTTTAGATGTTGAAAACTAACTCAAGCCAATCAAATTATTCCATCTAGTCTTAGTTTTCATTAGTTCTATAGATCCTAACTATCAGATCCTTGACTTGTTAACCTAGCTTACTTCATTGATATCGATTAGTATGAATTCCTGAGAACCATCAATCCTCCACTAGTTGAATGCATCCTTAACACTTTTCATGCCTACATTTGTTCCTAGGATTCACTAACCCTTTGACCTCTACTCACCATTAGATTTAAATGCCAAATGTCAACCATTGATCAACTAGGACTCACCATTTTAAATCTAATGGCTAGTTTATGACCTTAAATTTGACATCTTTACTTCTGTCAAATGACATTCACATAATCATCATTGATGGTCATGCAACCATAAAATTTAAGCTCAATAAGATTGTCTTGCCCTATCCTTAAATTTGATGTTCCGATGACCATCATTCAACATTCTTCATAACATGATTGATGTCCCATGGACCATTAAATTTGAGCATAGATATATTTTTTCTCAAGCTTTATTTTTACATTCACATGAATGTCTCGTGTTGAAGGCCCATTTTTTAAGGCTTATAACTTGAAGAGAAAAAGTCATGGAGGCCTCAAACTTTCAAGATATGTTCCTAAGGTCAAAAGGAACAAACCCATTTGATTTTCTAGTCTTGAGAGTTTTCTAGGTGAAGATATTAAATGCACAAGTTGACTATTCCATTTTATTTTGCATGACATTATATCTTTAAAATGGATAAGTATGAAAAAAAATAGAATTTGGTTGAGAGGCAAACTTTGGATCTCCATAAATTTTGATGCACTTTGGTAGAGGACCTAAATCTTTGTGCATATAAACTTAGTACAATTGTGAAAAAATTCATATAACCAATTCTTCTTGACTCATCCACACGTATGAGATCTAGCCTCAATAAACTACCAACTTATGTTTTATACCACTGGATCCAAAATGTCAAGGTGAACTCAATGAAGGACGAGATGGATCCCATGCACTTTCATATCTATTATGAGTAGTTTTGACATACCATAGAGTCTCTAAAACACTTTATACCTATCCCAAATACCCTTTGATCCACTACTTTATCAAACCATGCAATATCTTAGTATGTGGGCCAAAAATGGCCAACATCTTTGGTGACTCAGCTGGCTTGACTATCCTATTGGTCATGGAACCCAGACCTTGATCAAGCTTGCTCAAATAAAAACCTAATTATAAATAGACTCTACTTAACTTTTGTAAACACTTCCTTAGAGTAATGGGGTGGAAAAAATAATAAAACAACAAAAGGCAAAGCAAACACCTAAACTACAAATAGAAAAACTAAAAAATAACAATGTGCAAAAGCACTTGGAGGAAAAGAAATACCTATCTAATAATGTACAAGGGGAAAGATATGGGACCAGTAGCAGAACTTGAAATACCTCCCATTAATATGGATGGGAAGGCTCTCTTCATTCAATTTTTTAAGCTCAAAAGTGTTTTTCTCTTTGTAACCTGTGATGACATAGGGTACACTCTACAGATTGTCAAACTTGGAGTGTTTTCCTAGTTTTACATGGTCCTCATCCCATTTGAGGACTATCTCACCTTAATGGAATGTCTTCAATGAATCTCTTTTATAAAATGTCATTTTGACCTATTGTTGGTTAGACCACATGGCATGCATGGAATCATCCCTTATTTCTTCTAACTCTCTTAGTTCATTCATTTTGACCTACATTGCATCACTTTCTAGAAGTTCTAGTTGGTATGCAAACTCTAAAGCTCGAAGCTTCAATGAAATTAGTAGCCTTATTTCATTACATATATTAAGAGATAAGTTTAGTTACCAATGTCCTTCTTTGGGGTGACTCTGTCAGCCCATAAGGTAGTCTTTAGCTTTGTGTGCTAGGATCTCTAATTATCTTCCATTGTTCTCTTAATGATATAAATCAGATTCTTATTAGTGGACTCAGTGAGTCCATTACCCTAAAAATAATAATTAGATGAAGATTTCAGATAGATATCCTATTAAAGATCCCACTCATATAGCTTTGTGCTACTATATTCTAAAGCATTGTCTGATATTATGGTGGAAGGTACCCCAAAATGGGTGTTTAGGCTCTAATAGAATTTGAGTACAAAGTTCTCATTTGTTTCCTTCAAGGGGACTGATTCCACCCATCTAGTGAAGTAATATATGGCTATCAAGACCCACTTATGGATAGCACTAGATGGAGGATTAATCATGCCAATGAAGTCTAAACCCCATTGCATGAAGGGTTATTCAACTTGAATAGGCTTCAGTGGAATAGTAGCTAGTTTTTGTTTCCCTGTAAACATTGCACATTTTGAACACTTCCTTACCCCTGCATGTGCATCTCTAAATAAATTAGGCCAAAATTAACTAGTTTTGATGATTTTTTTAGCTGTGTTCCTAGCTACAAAATGGCCTTCTTGAGGACTATCATGAAATTGCTTGAGAATCCTATCAAATTGGTTAGTTTCAAAACATCTTAAGAGCATACCTCTAATTTCCTTTTCAAATAGCACTCCATCAATAAGAATGTATGGCACTAATTTTAGCTTGATGTGTCTTCTATGTGATGCATTGAAACCCATTGGACACTCTCCTATTTGGAAAATTCTAGTAATATCCTATGTCCAGCTTAATTGAAGAGTATCTTTTATCTTCTTGTTGAGTATCTTGGATTACCAAGACATTCTCCTTCTCTTCTCTGACATAATCTACAAGATGTTCACATAATCCCTTTCCTCAAACTAGCTTTGTGACCCTGACCTCAATGTCATACTCCCTACACTTGGTGACCCATCCAGCTCTTTTTTCATTTAAGTCTCTATTGAGGATAAAATCCTTCACACTTGGATGAGCCACCATTAGTGTGATATTACTATTTGAAACTAGATGCTTGAATTTCTTCAAAATTCTTACAATAGCAAGCACATCTTTTTCAACAAATCTATATCCTTCTTCATAATTCTCTAAATCTTGGTTTAAGAAATTAATGGGTTGCTCCAAACCTTGATCATTTTTCTGCATGAGCATAGCTAAAATTACCTCAAATGTGGAAAAGGCATACAGATAGAAATCCTTATTTAAATTTGGATTTAATAGAGTCAGGGAATTAGATATGGCCTCCTTGATGGCCTAAAATATCCTCTTATCTTCTCTTGTCCATGTGAACTCTTTTCCTTTTCACAACATATGAGTGAGAGGTTGGACCATCTCTACAAAGCCTGGACTGAACCTCATGATGAATTTGATCTTGCCCAAGAACCTCTGCAACCCTTTTTTATGTTTATGTAGTGATAGAGCAAGTATTGCTTCAATCCTCTTAGTATAAATGGATAGACCAAATTTAAACACCACATGTCCAAAAGTCTTCCTTCATGCACTAATGAAATACATTTCTTTGGATTTAAGAAAACTCCAAATTATCTAAATCTATCAAAAATAGATCTCAAATACGTCATATGATCATTATTATTCTTCAATAAAAATTTTATATCATCAAGGTGAACTAAAACCATATCATTAAAAAGACCATGAAAAGCAACATCCAATTCACTTTGGAAGGTGGCCCTAGCATTGGAGAGTCCAAAAGGCAATTTACAGTATGCATAGGTGCCCCATTTTATAGTAAAGGTAGTCTTATGCCTATCCTCCTCTTTCACCATGATCTGATTATAGCCAGAATATCCATTAGGCAATGAGAACCTATAAGAACCTACCACCTTTTGTATAATTTGATCCATGGAGGGTAGTGGGTAATTATCCTTGAGGGACACCTTGTTGAGGTCCCTAAAGTCAACACAACCAAATTTGTCCATTTTTTTTCCTTATTGGCACAAGGTTTTCCACCCAAGAGGAATGTTTAATTGTAAATATTATACTAGATTCAATCAATTTATAGATTTATCTTCTCATGAGATCCTCCACTCTTGGGTTGGCAAGCCTTAGCTTCTACCTGACTAGCTTGGCATTGATTTCTAATTCAATGGTGTCTTGTGCAATTTTGGGGTCAAACCCTTTCAATTATTTGTACTCCCAATCAAATATATCAGAAACTTCTTGGCAAAAAGTAATAAATGTAGCTCTTTCCTTTATTGGATTGATCTTTTTGAGCCTCAACAACTTGCCCTTAAAGATCTCTACCCCTTCATAGTGTTCTTCCTTAGCTTAGATGCATGTTTTCCCTTTTCTTACTTGGTCATCCTCATTTAATATGATTTCTAATTTCACAATCGCTTTTGGAAGCTTATTATATCTTAGTTGTACCATTTAATCATCATATTGATTTTGGAACTTGTCGTGGTTCTTATGGTAGAATTCTACCTCTTACATTAGAAAACATATGATTTGATCATCATTGTCAAAGACTTACCAACTCACCTCATTATCAGGTATAGATGGTTTTCATATAACCTTGACCTTATATTTGATTTGTTTTCCTTTGACTCCTTCTGCTATCTAATAATAGACACCAATGGTAGTAAGCCTATTTACATGTTGGTTTGCTTCTCTTGGTATAGACTAGATATCAAATGCCAAGAAATCTTCCATGAGGTTACATACCCAGTGATTATAGGCTTTCAAATGGTGACTCTTAAATAAACTTAGGCCTCTCACCTACTACACTATAAGCTCACTATCACCCTTGACTTTGAGGAGCTAGATACCTCTCTTTATTATTTCTTGCAAACCATGCAAAAGAGATTTATATTTAGCTATATTTGAGGTACAACTGAATTGGATTCTTATAATAGAATGTTACTTTTGACTTGAGGGTGAAATAAACATGGCTCAAACTCCACTTTCATTCTTTGACCTTGATCCATCAAAAAACAAAGTCCATTTATCATCCTTTTCTTGAGAAATGTTAGTTAAGGAAGGTACTGCAGCACCTTCCTCATGCATATAGTACACTCCTAAGTTTGTCTCTTTAATTTTATTATATGGATCAAACCTATAACTCTCAGATACCCATTCATCTAATTATAGATATGAGATGGATTCAAGATGATCATGGGGTTCTTGTCCAATAACCTCTTCAACCTCTTTAAATATGACACAGTTAGTATTTGCAAGATTGGGTATATAGTGTTCTAGGTAGAACCTGGTGATAGGCTCAGACCTTATGGTGACTTTGGTTCCATATCTAGTTATAAAAATGATTTATGACCAATCAAATGACAAATATCCTCCAATATTAGTAGTAAATCCCCTAGACAAGCAAAGGGCAAAATATGGAGGTAGGTCTACCACAATTACATCTTGTTTAATGATAAAATTTGGATAGGAAGCTAATGTAATCTGTATATATTTAAATATGCCTATTGTCTTAGTAGTGGATCCATTGAATTAGATCAAACCCTTTTTGTTAGGCACATATTTGATCCCAAACTTGTCTAATATGGCTTTGGGCATCACTGAGGTTGAAGCACCTAAGTCTATCATGCAATTGTGTACTAGACAATCCCCTATGATGGTTGAGAAATAAAATGGGGGAGGCTTAACAACCTTAGAAGGATAGATAATATTTTGAGATTGATTTTTTCTTAGAAATTGATTGGGAACTTGTCTAGGGGCTTGATTAGGCTAAATATTATTGACAAAAATAACATTCACTTTATCAGCTATCTTTTCCCCATGAGAACATTTAGAGAGCTCTTGCTGGAGAATCTCTTTTTTACCAAGGATAAATAAAGCATCATACAGGTACATAACTACATTAGCCTTCTTTAAATGATCCATAATATTAAAGGGAATACTAGTACCTTTGGTCTTTACCTTAGAGGTGGAAGTATCAATTATAATTTGAGTAACATGAGGAACAAAGTGGGACCTCTGCTATTTTACATGAGGTTAGGGCACTTGTTGATTTGTAGTAGCCTTAGAAACCACATCTAAAGAAGTAGGTTACTGACTAGTCTATGAAAATGATGAATAAGTCTTAAATTTCCCCAAGCTATCTTCCATCATCCTCTTCTTATCCCTTATTTAAGACAAAACTAGTTCATTTGTCCTCTATAAATCTTGACCCATATTGGCTGCTACATGCTCAAACACACATTCCCCTTCCTAAAAATTCATGCATGTGATATCAAATGGTGCTCTACCCATGCTCCCTTATTGGCTTTGAGCTTATGACAATGACATGGCAAGCATGTTGTCTTGACTCATTTTTGGGCCTTATGGTGGAGGAAGCATTATATCATGACCTTGAAATAAAGAAGCATGTTTCCAACCCAAGTCTTGATACATGTCTCTAGTAATGGCCATCACCATCTCATTAGACTATCTCTTTGACTTCCATTGACCTTCTTGAGCATAGTTGTTTTGAGATGGCATAATATATCTAGAATTACTTGGAGCATTAGGATTGTATTGTCTTGACTAAGGATTTTTCCGTTGTCCTTTTTTATTAGATTGATAGGGTGGACTATTATACTATAAAATTTAATTATTATTTTGATATGGCCTATATGATGGAGCATGTTGCCTCTCTATTACAACCAACTTATTATTCTTAGCTTTGAGAAGACTCTCTATCTTCCCTAGTCTATTGTTTTTCTCACCTTCTATCTGATATAACTTTGTTGACTTTGGAACTAGGGTAATAGTTGGGTAGGAAGATGTATCTTTGGGAAGAGAGGCATTGGTGGCCTTGGAGCCAACTTGCCTATTTGTATAAGTAAATTTTCATCCCTAATTTCTACTTCAAAATCCCTATGTAGGGTGTTCCTCCCATGGATTGAATCATTATAGCTACATCTGAGTTGAGGTCCTTCAAATATTATAGAAAAGAATAGCTGGGTATAGGCTTGACTATCATAGAAATTTTTCCCCAGGTCTTCTAGAATCTTTAGTTGAAATCCACCATGAACTCATAGTGGAATCTCTTGATTGTTGTAAGTTATTCCACAATTGAAAGATGATCACTCTTGTCCTCAAAGTGTTTTCACAAGACCTCTCCAAACTCATCCTAGCTATTGATTGATGTAGGTGCCAATCCTCTATACCATTGAAGTGTTTTTCCTTTGAAAGAAGTTGTTAACAACCTCATTGCTATATTTTCTTAGGTTACATGATGGTTGAACATAGGTTAGCAACATCTACCATATGGTTTTTAGGAGTAACTGGATTCTCTCCTATATAATAGGTAAGAGCCTTTAAAACTAAGATGGGAATATCATCCCATTAAGTAATATTTAAAGGAAAACTACCATTGAATAGCATAAAGGCTTGCCTTTTAGGAATAGCCATTTAAGGTATGGGGTTTATAATAGTGTTTCATTGAATAATATTGGCTTGAATAAGAGGATTTTAGGAAATAATAGGGGGAACAAGATGGGGAAGCATAGGCTTTGACTGAGAGGATTTCTTCTTATTTGTTGATGGGAAAGGTAGCTTAGAGAGATCTGATTCCTTCCCTTTTGTAGAGGATCTTGTGATAACTCTAAGGGGCATGAAAATTATGTAAATCTAGAAATGAAAATCTAAAATTCACTACTATACTTAGATATGCAAAACTAATAGTCTCATCAGGCATGCCAGAACTATTAGCTATCCAAATAGCACCCTAGTTAGGGGTTAGATTCATTCAAGTCCAACCCATACCTAGACTAACATGAGAATAATCTAAGGTTATGGCTGCCTATATCTAGACTAGACCTCTAAGATTTTTTATGAGGCTAGCTCCTTAGATTTTATGATTTGGACCTTTCCTTCTAAATCTAGGACTAGTTGGGATGAAAAGGGGGCAAGAAATTTGCATAAAATAAAACATATTCTAAGTTGTACTAATGAACCAAGAATTTAACAAATCCACTCTTAATCTTAGACTCATTAATACACTAATGAAATATGAAATAAATTAATGCAATGTTTAATATTTTTCTATGCAACAATATTTTGTATAGAGGTCTGTTTGACACACTCAAACTAGGGAGAAATGAAAACAAGGTTTGGTTAGAGACATTTAAGTTCAATTTTTCACTATATCTTTGAGAGATCAATGTTGAAACACAATATATAACTTGTAAATAAATTTCCTAGCACTTAGGTTGAGTGTGGACATACAAAAAGAAGATGGCATTCATAGTTTCATATTAAACAAACACAGAACACTAAATATAGATTAATTAAATGATTGCTATATACTTTATTCACTATTGCAAGAGGTGTCGAATATAATTCTAGCAGAGTCTAGTCATACCAGCCTAAGGTATGCAAAATAATAGCTTAAAGGCTATATTTATAGCATAAGGGAAACAAGAGAGAGGGAACTTTGACTAAAAAAAAAAGGGATCAAACAAATTCAAATCCATTTAAAAAATTGTTACAACTACCTCCATGAATCAAGATCCCTCAAACCCTTCCTGATTGATCCAAGTCACTTCAATCCATTACATCATTATGATATCTCCTTTGTGATGCTCCATAGTAGCTATAATAGTGGGATCAAGTTATTTTCATTTTGTCCTAATGTAAAACTACTCATGATTGGTTTATTGATGCATGCCCAAGTGGGGAGAAGGGTCACTTTCATGCAGTTGGCTTTGTTAATGAAGCAGTAAAAGCCTATGTGTCTACCTCTATAGGTTCTCAATGGCACAATCTGAACCTAAAATATATGTTCTTTAATTAAACTAGATTATGTTTGAACTCAGATCCATGTTCTTGCTTTGGTCAAAAAATGCTCTTAGGTTTGACTTTGGATGTTGAAAACTGAATATGCCAATCAAATTATTCCATTCGATCTTAGTTCTCATAAGTTCCATAAATCCTAGTTGTCAAATCCTTGACTTGTTAACCTAGCTCACTTTGTTGATCTTGATCAATATGAATGCTTGACAACCATCAATCCTCTACCAATTGAATGTATCCTTGACACTTTTCATGCTCACATTTTCTCTTGGGATTCATTGACCCTTTGACATCTACTCACCATTAGATCTAAATGCTCGATCAAATGACAACTATTGATCAATCAAGACCCACCATTTAAAATTTAATAGCTAGTTCATGACCTTGAAATTGATGTCCTCACTCTCAACAAATGACATTCACATGATCATCATTGATGGTTGTGTGACCATCAAATTTAAGATCAATAGGATTGTCTTGCCTTGTCCTTAAATTTGACATCCCATCGACTATCATTTGATGTTCTACAAAACATGATTGACATCCCATAGAATGTCAAATTTAAGCACAAATAAATTTTTTCCCAAGATTATCTATTTTAGATAATTTAGACTTATCTATAGTCTAACTAAAAAATAAATATCAAGAATACACCTACATTATTCAAAATTTTATAATTTTAAATTATCTCCAATACAATAAATGGGGAATAGATCCAAATTATTACCATACTCTCTGTGAAAATTTACATAACCCAAAAACTATTCATTTTAAAATATTACCTCCCATCCAATTTAGGGACAAGTCTAGATTATCTGAAATAGTCCTTCAAAAAAAAATTGACATTCACGTGAACATCCCATGTTGCAGGCCCATTTTTGAAGGTTTATAACTTGAAGAGTAAAAGTCATGGAGGCCTCAAACTTTTAGGATATGTTCTTAAGGTCAAAAGGAATAAACCCATTTTATTTATTGATCCTAAGAGATTTCTAGGTGAAGATATTAAATGCACAAGTTGACTGGTCCATTTGATTTAACATGATGTTATGGCTTAAAAATGGCTAAGTATGGAAAAATAATAGAATTCAACTGAGAGGCCAACTTTGGATCTCCATAAATTTTGATGTGCTTTGGTGAAGGACCTCAAATTTGGCACATATAAACTTGGCACAATTGTGAACAAACCTATATGACCAATTCTTCTTGACTGATCCACATGTGCAAGATCTAGCCTCATTAAGCTACCTACTTGTGCTTTCTAACACTAGATCCAAAATGTCAAGGTAAACTCAATTAAGGACCATATGGATCCCATTCACTTCCATATCTTTTTCAAGCATTTTTGACATACCATAGAGTCTTTGTAATACTTTAGACCTATCCTAAATCCCCTTTGATCCACTGCTTTATCAAACCATGCAAGAGCTTGGTATGTGGGCCAAAAATGGCCAATACCTACGTTTCTTATTTTCCTATTATGTCAACCTTTTTCTACATATATGTCCCTTTTGATACTAAATTAGCCTTGTCACCTATTTACCATACTAATTCGACCCTCTGATATGTAGCCAATCCATTATTACATACACAATCAGCCTTTTTGATACTAAATCGACCTTTTTTCATCCTTTGCATAATATATAGGCCCTATAACATGTAGTTAACCTAATTTTAATAGACTATATTGGCCACTTACTATGCACTGCATCAGCTAGAATACACTAAGTTGGTCATATCTATCTTTCTAACTGATTTGGTCCTATACTACGTAGTCGGCCACCCCCCAACAATACTAAATTATCCCTCTACTATGTAGTAGGACTCATTGACTCCTCTCACCATTTCTATCTAAGTTGATAAGGTCAACTCTATTTGAAATTTGTGGTGACTTTTCAACCATTTTCCATAAATGCCTTGGGCATTTATTAGTCTGATTCTTTCCTACCCAATATCCCATTTTGTCCCTAGTCTACTTAAAATTTTCCTAGGGTCATTTTTGGTATATACATTTCCTCTAATATTTTTTTCTTATCTAGGTTAATTAAAATTAAAATTACCAAAAAATTAAAATTAATGCACCACTTACTGGAGTTGCACTGCTTATGGCCAATAAGCATCGTCCATGTCAAAGTTTTCATCTCCTCACCATGGTCACTCTCAAGGCTCAATTAGGTATCTCAAAGTAGTATTTTCTCAGAATAGTAAAAATTAAAAATGCATTAATTTTCACCCTCTTTATATTTTTTATTCACAATTATTTTCCTACCTAATATTTACCAATAGATTCTATTTTTCACCCATAACTTTATTTTTACTATCTCTTTTTTAAAACCAAAAAATGTTCTATAATCCTGATGTCATAGATAATTTTTACACATACTAAATGTATATTTTACAAAATAAAATGAATTTTAACTTATTTTGTAAGTTTGTTTAATGTTCCCTACATTGAACACCTTCACATTTCTCTCACTTTATTTCCACTCTACATCACTAAGGTAAGTAAAGGTATGTATTTTTCAATTTTATCCTTTCATTTATCCTATTCACTTTTTACTACAATTTACTTAGCTCAATGTTGTGTGTTGATGTGTTCTTTTCCCAAAGCACCATCCCATGTTAAAAATATGTGACACATGATGATATTCAAGTGGGGCATATGTATCCACACAATATTTTTAAACCTTATCAATTACTAATGTTTTTTCTCTTGTAAGAACCCATCAAGACTCAATCTCTCTGAGTGCACACCTTAAAGGGTGCATTAGGAAAGAGGTGGTAAAACCATTGGTACTTTACAAGATTGTTATTTTTTATACCAACACAAACATCTCTTATACATTTCCATGAGATTTGGAACCTCCCATTACATGCTCCTCTAAGCAATTCACCACCTCAAATAGCCCCTACCTAAGCCAAAATCTATTTTTGTCATTTACCAAACACAGTCACATGGACCGAACCTATTTGTATAAATGAGAATGTTATAGGACTAACTCAGCCCAACCAACTTAGTTTAGGACCTAACTACTTAATTTATTAGTTTAATACCTAAATGCTTTATTTATTAAAGAATTGGGTCAACTGGGCTAATTATGTCAGCTAAAACTTTGGAAGGGTTTAGGGTTAGATTCGGCTATATAAACACATCCTTTTTACCATTATCATTAGAGAGATAGAGATAATCATTTATTTATGCATCTATGTATCAATCATTCTACTTTAAGAGTAATTTATTAGGGTTTCATACTTCTTTTTTAGAGAATAATCTTATCTTGTAAAAAATTCTTTTGGATACATAGGAGAAATCATGTAGCCTAGAACTAACTTATCTTTGTTATCCTTACAAACCATAATAACCTCTTTCAAAGCATCCATCTCTATCTTATCCCTTGACCAATCTCAAGGCCTATTTAGGTACTTATTTAGCACTAATGTGGACCACACACATCCCTAAAATCTTTAAAGCAATCCCAAATCCTCACTTTAGCATCTTATCCCTTAGTGACTCAGTTTCTATCAACTAAACACTAGCACTATAATTATTCTATCAACTAAGACAAAGGGGTCAAATTAACACCACCTCACTTTCATTTGAGCTTAAAATTGAAAACACTTGTCAATTCTTATTTCCAATAGTTGTTTAGATTAAATCTATTTGGAAAAAAGAGGAACGTTGCGTGTATTCTCTTTCATTTGTCCCCTATAAGGAACCCTTAGAATCAAAAGTGTCATTCCTATTGAAAATAGCCTAGTCCAAGGCTTAGAAATAAAGTGATCTAAAGCAATCCCCAAAAACTTTTCAAAGTTTGGGTGACTTTAAAAAAGACCCTAAAGTCTTTCTACTTTCATGCTTTCTTTATTTTTATGCAAGTTCTTTAGGGAAGATTTGATCTAAGGTTTCACCTCTCAGCATTGACTTCATTTGGCTCCTAAGTGGTATTTCACATGGGACATAGTGGCACTTTGGACATCACACTACACTGAGTGAACAACAAGATGTAGTGGTTGTAAAAAGGACTAGACCTTTTTACAACAAGCCAACTGATACAGACCCAAAATCTATGATTTTCTTTTGCATTGTTCGGCATGAAAGTCATTGTGTAATTGATTCCCTTAGATCATTCAAAAACTTGTTAGATCTTAGACAAATCCCCACTTTTCATAGAAGTATTATCGGTGCAAGGTGTGCCTTAAGGTCCATGTCATAGTACTATCATTTGAGAGAAGTAGGGTGTAAAAACCCTACTATATAATGTGCATTTACTTTTGGATGAACACTTAAAATCCTATAAAATGATGTATATCAATGGATTCCAACAATACCAAGCAACCTTGTCAGTTTAGGATCTAAGAGTGATTAATTAGTTGGTCTTATCCTAGATAAAAGTCTTGTTTGAAGTCAAAACTTGGTGTAAACAAATAATCTAAACCAAACATATAGTGAGGCGTTATGTTTCCCATGTGAGATCATCAATTTTCCTTGTTCAAAGATACCTTTAATGGTGATAGTGCCCCAGTTTAGGCACTATTGTCCTTTTCCTACCTTTATCATCAATGAATATCTTTTTGAATTAAAAACCATTTAGGGTCAACCTAGACCTATTTTAAGACCTGCACAAGTTCTAGAATAATATATATACACGAATTTTATCCCTTTATTCACTAGAAGGAAATCCTATTGATTTGTGCAACAATTGAGGTGACAGGTCTACCCCAATTGATGACAAAACTTTTGAGGTCCATAACTTTTGCATCGTATATCCAATTAACTCACCGTTTAAACCATTGGAAAGATAATAATGAGGAGAAAGTGGTGAGATGTCATGGAGATCTGATTTATGAAGTTTGACCCTATAAAACCCAATTGAAGTTCCCTAAATTTCAAGTTTAGTAGTGTAATCTAAAAATAGTAAGTTTCTAAAAATAGTAATTCCTCAAATTATGTATTGTTGTAAATCATGGAAGTCAAACCAATTCATCTCCCTCAAGATTTATGACCTTCCACATCCTCTCCCCACATTCAAAAACATGTATAAATGAAGATGTAACCCAAAATGGAAATCAAACATCTCTTCTTAGAGATAAGCATATGTTTAGGTCTACAAATTTGATCTATAAAACATCTCTTCTCAGAGATAGCATTATTTGAATTGTCTTGTTCTTATTTATTGAATTATCTTTCAACCAAAGCTTTTGAGTTTTGGATCACATATGAAGATAACATAAACAAACTTAGAACAAGTTATACAAAATCAAGGTTATCAATCCCTATTCTTCCATACTTCTACATACAACCATATAAATCCATCTTAAGCTCAGAATACTCAGATTTCTAGTCTTAATATCCACTCAAAATAACTCAAACTAGCATTCATAATAGCTTCAATTTCACTTACACCAGCACTTAAGTGGGGAAAACTACATCAGGCTTGATCCCTCAGATTATTGGTATGTAGGCAACTCTCATCACAATTAGGTGTGGAAGATGTCCAACCTACCCCACTAACATCACACTTTTCTACTTGTGCTAATTAAATGCCCTAGAAACATGAAATTTTAGGGTTTTCATATAAAATCAATAAAAATAGGTCACCTATAGGTAATCAAAACTTGTGCACATAGGAACAAGCTTGGTAGACTCAGATATAGTGTACCCAAAAGCTTATAATAGTCCTATATAGAGGACACTAGTGTCAAAATAAGGACACTAGCACCATTGGAACTACTATATAATTAGGGATCTATTATCTAGGAAGGGATTTGACATCTAGATCTTATTTGTAACACTCAGATCAACTCCTACCCCAATTTACAGTCTCCAAATCTTTCATCTTAGTCAATTTTTAGATAAGTACTTATTTACATCATTTATTATTATTTTTAGAAAGGTCAAACTAGGTTAATTATATTACAAATCAATGGCCATATTATTACATATTTCTAACCTGAATTACTATACTCATATCCTCTAATAACCTAGGGCTTAAACTCCATAACCCTAAAAAGTTAAATCATTTACTGAACCTGACTTACTTCAAATATTACTCAAACCCTAACCCTAGATGCTACTAGGATTTATATCCTTCTTTTTCCTATTTTAATTAGTTGCATTAAGTTCTTAAATTTTCATACATCCTATTTTAGTATCCCTCTTTCACTTTATTTACTATATGTCATCTAAAAAAGTTATCTCTCTTCCCTTAATAAGAAGTGTTAGGCTTAGTGGCATTCATATTGAGCATACCTAGATTCTTTTTATTTGTGCTTTTACCATGGAAAAAGGACCAATTATAAACCCCATCATTTACCCTTCACACCCTTATTATGTGGACTTCAATGATAATGCATTTGAAGATGAACAATACAATCAATATCAAGATGATACACAAGATGGGAATCAGGACACTCTCCCCCCACTTAACAATGAAAATATTATAGTCAATAAGGATGAGATAAAATTGAGGAATAGCCCCATGATCATGCACATATTTTGTAAGCCATAATGGAAATAAAAAACAAATCAAATAATGGTCAATCTTTTACACCCCTAGATAACAATAATGTTACACCTACTTTAGGGGTAATTCAACTTGTACAACAACCTATTTTAACTCAGTAACCTTAAATAATAGAAACATCTCCTATGGCTAGTTCCTCCTCTTTATATGTATAATCCCTTATGCATGAGATTAATTCTATATAGGCTAAGGTGCTACATCTTGAGCAGAGTACTACTAGGCCATCACATGCCTTGGATTCTCATGTTCTTTTACATACACCTTTGGCACATCACATAGTGGCAACTCCTTTGCCATATGGATTTATGAAACCTAAGATTAATTTGTATGATGGTAAGTGTGACCCAAAGCACATTCTACAAGCTTTTCATGCAACATGTTTGGACTACGTGTTCAATGATTAGCTCCTTGCTAAGATGTTACCATGCAGTCTAAAGGACTATACCTTATATTCATTCTATGATCTTATAAATTAGTCTATCACTGGATTCAATCTATTGGAAAATATGTTTTTATCACACTTTTTAATGAACATCAGTGATAAGATCTCATATGCTCAAGTGGTATAACTAAAACAAAAATCTAATGATCCTATTTTAAAATATGTCTTGCAATATAAAACTATATTGGCAAAGATGACTAGCCCCATGGCAAATAGATAACTCCAAGACATTCAAATAGAGTTTACTACCAGCATTGCATGAAGTTATCTTGTTCAAGAAGTTTCCAACATTCACACATTTATGCCACATAGTGAAAGAAAGGGAAGTCAAGCTTATCTCTATCGGTAAATTAAATTACACAACTAGATCAGAGTTAAAAAATAATAATTATAATAAGCCTCCATACAAAGTAAGGTCCATTAAAAATAAGAGTGATTAAAAGGCCACATTTAACACAGCTTTAGATCTACCTACTCTCTTGGTTTTATCAACTCCTCCACTAAGAGTTTTCACCAACCTTCTAAAATCATTGGCATGTGTTTTAAAACATCTCTTGGAATGTAATATCATATCTCTCCCTCCCATCAAAGAGGTTGATATGACATGGCCTCTTCCAAAGAACTATGATTCCAATGCATTTTGAAAATATCATAGTATACCAAGCCATATTACAAACAGATGCATCATCTTGAAACATAAGATACAAGATTTGATAGAGTCTAACATTATTAATGGGGGGACACCCATAGAGTCACCTAAAGTTTAAAAAACAAAAGTTAAGGCATTAAAAATATTTTTGGATCCATTTCCAAAGCATACAAATAATGAGGTAGGGGGAACTTTAGGTATTCACTATATGTATCAGGCATATCCACCATCAGAATCATATCACACTACTACATAAGACACACACCCCCTAAATAATATCATTAGTGTGTATCATACTATAGTACCATCTAGACCACTCATCATTTTCTTAGAGTAGCATATTATTGATGACAATTTAGATTTATATGCACTCTTTGTATAAGCCTACATTGATCATCATCTTATTTAGAGTGTTATGGTTGATAATGGGTCAAGTATTAACATGTTCACTATCACACTTATATGACCTTTGGGTTATTCAGAGTAGGACATTTCTCCTACTGACATAGTTATTCGTGATTTTAGTGGTCATGCTTAGAGCTCCATTGGGGATATTTTACTTCCAATATAGGCTAAACCAGTACATGTGGCCACTAGATTCTTAGTAGTACTTAGTGTAGGCACATTTTACATGTTATTAATTAGGCCATGGATACAATAGATACAAGCCATTATATCCACTATGCATAGATGCTTTGAGTACATACATGCTAATTACATGGTCATAGTTGAGGGTATTTCATATGAGTATCTTTTACCTATCCCATAAGAAGTCACACTACAACTACCAATTACAATTTCAAGAATATTTCTCATTAGTACACCATAAATTTTAGTTGAGCCACTAGTGCAGGTGAGGTCTACTCCTATAGTATTACCACATATGCATACTCCCCCATGGAGACCCTTAGTAGAGATAACCCTACATTAGAGATATGTTTTAGATTTTAGAGGGCCTCCCTTTACCGCTAGCCTACTGAGATTAGTATTATTGAGTTCTTATGGTTCTCAGTATAGGGTGTCCATGCCAATGACAACATCTTCTACCACATGGGTCCCTAAGACCCCTATAGTTCACAAGACAGCCCAGTCAACTTCACATATTCTTAGCACCACTTCACAAGTAGTGTCAGATATATATCATTTAGTACAATAGGTTATGGGACCTCAATTACCTTTTCGCATATCATGCATGATTATTGTTCCTTTATTAGACACATGACACATTAATAGTGAACCTCCCATGAGACTCATTATTTAGTAGCTTATTCATTTCTTATACATAGTTTCCTTATTTCTTGCTCCTTGTATATAGTTTGATTTTTCATGTTACTTGTACATAGCTTATATCAAAAAAATAAAAAAAATAATATAATATGCCAAAACATAAAAACATTCAAATATTTACTCAAAAAATATAAATTATAGATTGTATGCATTGCCATATTTACACTTCTTATACTTGCTAAGTACTACATATGTTAGCTATCTTAGTATAGTTAGTTTTTATCACACATATATGTTTTACTTATTCTTTTTTAGTGTTCAAAGATACTTAGAGGGCTCAGATCCACTACACACATCTAGATTTACTATTATCTGGGGGCATATACATAGATACATTGATTAAGCATGGATACATTCACCTATTTGGGGGAATCTTATACATAGTTCCAATTGCTAAGTTACATCTATATACATTTTACATCATAGATTTAGAAATTTTATATCTTTATATTGATCATCCTACACCTACTCATATTTTTTTCTGACTACTACTCATTTAGACTCAGCTTATGTACATATTTGCTCTTATACAAATTTGTATCACAAATGCATGTTTACTTTCATTTATAGATTTCCTATTTTAGACTTGATTGTGTCTCTATGCTTCTTTTATTCAAGGGAATTTAATATGTCATTTCTTTATGGATCTATGCCACTTTTTCTCATTATATGTATGCTTTGGACATGTGTTCATGTCCTTGTGTGTGCCTTCCTAATTATGTATATGGGCATTTGAACATGTCCTTCCATGTGGCTCTAAGCCAACTTGTTTGTTGGGTTTAAATGTGGACATTTGAACATGTATTTGTATGTCTTGATGTCTCAAACTTAGTGACATATTCCCATGTCCCTTGTCTTATGTCCCCTTGGACTACTTTGCATGCCTCATGTGTATTATATGTATGATTTTTTATATGTGTCATGGCCATGGCACTTGTCTCTTACTTGTTACACACTCTAGTTTTAGATACCATAAGAGACCTCATACATCTCCCCTTACTAATTGGGTGTTGTGATGGACATTATACCTCATCCCCCTAGGTAGTTACTCAATTATTACTCAGATTTATTATTCATAGATATTGTTATATCTATATTGACATCCTTTTGAATGCTATATTTAACATACATTGTATATTATAAACTTATGCTTAGATTATGTTACATTCTGATGTCATGTGTGCACATTATATTGGTTTATTGTGCAAATATCATATATGTTATAGCTAACACACATCTTGTAGATATTTTTATTTTGAGGAAAATTCTTTCATAGGTTCAACAACTCCCCTCAAAATAGAGGCATACATAAAAGTTTATCATAAAGATCAGGCTATTTAAATCCACTTAGAGTATAATTTTTAGTACACATGCACATAATGCAAAAATTAGTTTCAGGAGAATATAGTGGGAAATAGTGACACAAAAAGTAGTTTTAGTTGCACAAAAATCATAATAGTGGGACATTAGTGCCCAAATTGGGACACTAGTTCCACCAGCACTATTATCCAAGATATGGCACTATTATCTAGTAGCTTTAGTTTTAAGAAATTCTATATTAGATAGAAAAGTACCATCTAGCTTTGCATAATTTTAGGTAAAGATTACCAAGTTTGGCTTAGTTTAGCACATATTCATACCAATTTTCTTAGATTGGGGGCATCATGCATGGCATGATCATTCTTATTTCAATTTTAGATAGTTAGATACATATTATTACAACTCAATTTAGAATCCATATACTTAGACATCAAATTTGGGAGCATGTGTGTGGCACATTATTTCCTATGCTCACTTATGCTCTAGTTGATCAAATGGAATGACAAACTCCATGTCATTTTCTATTTTATACACACTAGACACCATGTTCCAAGTTACACATGAGATTCATGCCTTATTTCATCTATAGGAATTCACGTTCTTAAGTGGCCCATAGTTACTAATATTCTTGAGTGGTCACAAATCCAACTATATAGTTTTAATTAATGTTACACATCTTTAGTTACATTGTATAGTTTTAATTTTAGATGCATCTACTACACATGGGTAGGAAATGATGGATTCATAGTCTACTTGAGTTATTGAGCCACCCACACATGGGGATTGAATAAACCATCAACGCAGTCTAATTTAATCACTATCTACATGCACACATTGGTTGTCACTAGGTTTTTTCATTGGTTCACATACACAGTGAGGTGTATTCATTTCTTTCCTTTCTCTTATATCTTCACTCAATTTTGTCTTTTGTTTTTTATATCTCTTAATTAAGGATTGATCTATATGTCAGGGAACCTAGAACAATAAACATGCTCTGATGCCTACTTAGTCAGGATCTTGCTCTACCAATTAGAGCACATGTGATTACTTCTTGTATTAGCAACTAAACACGGAATTATACCAGAATCAATAAGTAACTAGAAATATGAAACAACACAGGAATATGAGAGACAATACACAATTGTATTAATAATCACTCAGAAGAATATATAATAAGGAAGATGCCACTTCTTCCTCCACCTCAAAGGTTCGCCACGCCTCAAGACCTTCTTCCCTCTCTCTCTCGGTCCCAACAATCAACTCCAATATAGAATTGATGTTCACCTCTCCAACCAGTCAGTAACACGCTACCAGTTCACCAAGTACACAACTGTACTCCAAGTAGATCCCCTGATCTCTGCTGCTACTTGCAAATCACTAGACCTTACTCACCAATGTAGATATCTCTACACCCCTGAAGAACCCTTGTCCTTGCCTCAACAAGTCTTTATGATTCTTCAACCAGTACCCCAGTGGATCAGCTCCTTGACCTTGCAGACCTTGCAACTCTCCCTAATCATACACACTCAGCACCCCTTTGGAACTAGGAGGAGCTAATCTAGCTCTCTCTAAAAGCTCTATGGCTTTCTAGCACACTTTTATAATACAATCATGAGTCCATATATAGATCTCATCCAAACAATAATTAGACATCTAATACAATAATTAAATCCACAACTCTCAGTCTAAAAATAGCTCTAAACATGAAAACACTTGGTTCGTCAACCAACTGCCCGTAATATACTCACAGATCGAACCACATAGGCGATCGACGTCGGTCCCTGTCTGCTTAGGGGTGCTGACGCCGGCCGATCTAAGACCGACGTCAATTTCCTTCTGTCTCCTTCCTACTGTCATCGGTTTGCCTGACCGATGCCAGTGTCTATGACACTCCGCAACTCTTTAGCAACCTCCTCCATGTCTGCATCAATGAAGCTTTTAGCTCCATAACCTAACAATCTCCCACTTGGAGATAAATAGATGCACCTGTACCTATATTTGTAGCCTATCTAATCTATTTCCTGGCTTGTATCCCTCTTCAAGATCAATCCTGAATACCAACCACCACACAACCTGTGATGTTATACCTGTCATTCAAGTACCCTGCCACATTCAAACCTACATATCCATGTAGTGAAGAACTTGACCCTGCATAACAAGAATCCCTGCTGCTAGTCCTACTGAACTGCCCTCCAGTACTCCTTCCCCGAATTGACTCCATACTTTTTGACAACCCCCACTGATTGGGAAAAACTCAGGCCTACACTAGACCTCATGTGATTTTGAACCCTATTTCAAGCTAAGCTTAAACTGTCCAACCATTGGTGTGGTTTCTGATTCTGCATCCTGCGTAATGAACCTTGCCAACACCATCTTCACATCAACTCCCATTGGAGATAAAATCTCCATATCTCTTATGCCAAAGAATTTTGCTGCTCCAAATTCTCCATGACACACCTCTGAACTAACCTTACCTTTTAGCTTAGCAAATCCCTGTATGTACAAAACCTGCTAGCAAACCATCCACATACAGTAATTAGATAATGTTGCGACTCATCATCCACCTAGTAAGAATAAAACCACAATAGTTACACTGACATTGACTAAATCCATGCTTAGTCATCCACCTGTCAAAACCTGTACCACTGTCCTGCAGCTTCTTCAAGACCATATGCCTTGGCCTTCCGTCTCTTATGTCCATCCACTATCTTCTCTAAAATGGGAATCCATTCCATCTCTCAGTGCTTTCTTCCAGCTGACAACTCTACCAACAAATACCCATTTGGTTCATCTCCAAGGACTCACACTCCTCATCCATGCCAAGCTCCCACTGTATCTAGACTCTACCTGCATTGCCTCTTCACATCTTCCTAGTTCTCAACCATCAGTAAGCAATATAAAGAAGGTGAACAACGAATATGAGGTTTACTTACCCTTTCTAACCTCCACATGAGCATTTGAGACTTGTTGATAGCTAGCTATCTGCCCAATATCCATTCCAGTGACCGATCTCAGCCATCTCCTAGTCTGCTCCCGACCGATGTCGGTTCCCTACACTGACCCTGACTGCCGATGTCATCTCCCTGGCTGACGCCGGTATCCTTTCTACCGACATCGGTTCCTTATGACTGACGTCAGTCTTCCTGTTGCCAACATTGGTTACTGTCTGACCGACGCCGGTACCTGTGTTCGTCTGTGAGTGATAACTTTTTACCTGTGAGCTCTCCATGGATCAAAATCCTAATCAAATCAACCCTACTCTGCTCAGAATAAATCAGTTCCCTCACTTGATCTTTGTCCGTCATCTCCTCCATGAACACCAAGGCTTTCTAGTTCTTCAGCTTGTCAAAAACATCTATCTTCCACTTGAAAACCTGCATTCTCCTTCTACATATGTGACTAAGCCTATGAAGCCACATCTCTGCAATAGAAGGTGAATCAGCAATACAAGTAGATAGATAAAGGATACCTACTTTCTTACCACCATCCAATTCAAGTGTATCCACTATGAGAGTTACAGTACATCTCCCATCACCCAAATTTCTTGAAGAAATTAGACTCATCTCTAAGACTGGTACTTGCATGACTTCTTTCAACTACTGAGTGTCATCCATCTGCAATTTCAGCTTCACTTCCCCTTTGCCAATTCTTTGGCAAGGCTCTCCAGCTCCTCTCCCTGGGGCTGCATGGAAAGAGGTAGCATAATCTATTATTCAAGATTCAACTTCATCCAAGAAACCTCCCAAAGCATCTTGTGCAACAACACCTGCAACATCTGCGTCTTCAGTTCCTTCATGCTGATCTGCTACCAACCAACAATTTCTTTTTCTTTGCTCTTTCTTTCCATCAATCAGACCATTCATGATATTCAGTTTCTCCATTCATAGCTTACTTCCTTCTACCATTGCTATACTCCCACTCAATCAAAAACCCCTATGAGTAACATGTAATCAACAAACACTAGCAGATCTGAAACCCCCTGTTAGTCAACCCAACCAAAAGCTCTAATACCATGTGTCAGGGAACCTAGAAAAATAAACATGCTCCAATGCCTACTTAGTCAAGATCTTGCTCTACCAATTAGAGCACATGTGATTACTTCTTATATTAGCAACTAAACATGGAATTATACTAGAATCAATAAGTAACTAGAAATATGAAACAATATAGGAATATGAGAGACAATACACAATTGTATTAATAATCACTTAGAAGAATATACAATAAGGAAGATGCCACTTCTTCCTCCACCTCAAAGGTTCACCATGCCTCAATACCTTCTTCCCTCTCTCTCTCGGTCCCAACAATCAACTCCAATATAGAATTGATGTTCACCTCTCCAACCAGTCAGTAACACACTGCCAATTCAACAAGTACACAACTATACTCCAAGTAGATCCCCTGCTCTCTGCTGCTACCTGTAAATCACTAGACCTTACTCACCAATGTAGATATCTCTACACCCCTGAAGAACCCTTGTCCTTGCCTCACCAAGTCCTTATGATTCTTCAACCAGTACCCCGGTGGATCAGCTCCTTGACCTTGCAGACCTTGCAACTCTCCCTGATCATACACACTCAACACCCCTTTGGAACTAGGAGGAGCTCATCTAGCTCTCTCTAAAAGCTCTATGGCTTTCTAGCACACTTTTACAATACAATCATGAGTCCATATATAGATCTCATCTAAAAAATAATTAGACATCTAATACAATAATTAAATCCGTAGCTCTCAGTCTAAAAATAGCTCTAAACATGTAAACACTTGGTTCGTCAACCAACTGCCCGTAATATACTCACAGCTCGAACCACACAGTCGACCGACGTCGGTCCCTGTCCACCTAGGGGTGCCGACACCAGCCGATCTAAGACCGACATCGATTGCCTTCTATCTCCTTCCTACCGTCGTCGGTTTGCCTGACCGACGCCGGTGTCTGTGACACTCTGCAACTCTTCAGCAACCTCCTCCATGTCTGCATCATTAAAGCTTTTAGCTCCACAACCTAACACTATATATGTTTCATTTGTAGGACATGCAATAAAGCATGTTTCATACACTTAGATCCAAATTCATAGGCTTTGCCTCTTAGGTAAGTCTAGGTACGCTTATTTTTCCTTTATCCTAGTCATTTCACTTTGTTGTATTTATATAATAAAGGGGGGAAATGTAATCATCTAAAAATGACACTTAAATGTTAAGAGTGTTACTTAAGACCACCCATCCCTAGCTTAACCCTAGACCAATATTAGGTCCTATTTATGCACTTCTCTAACCTTTATGCAGGCCACATACATCCTAAAACATATCTAAAGTAGTCCCATATCCTCACTTTAGCATCCTAGCCCCTAGTTCCTTAAGTTCTACCACTTGGACACTAGCACCATAATTGGGATAGTCATGTCAATGGTACTAGTGTATTTTGGCATTATTATCCTTTCTTACCTTTTGTCACCAATGAATATCTTTTGAAATCAACAACTGCCCAATTTCATCCTAGACCTCTTTTAAGACCCATACAAGTACTAGAACTATATATATATATATATATATATATATATATGAATTTTATCCCTTTATTCACTAGATGGAAATTAGATGTAAATATAAATTTGAAGTATTCTAAGCTTATGATGGTAGTAGATGGTTGTATGCAGAATTAGGGTAGAATAGGGATTTTTAACCTTGATTCTGCACAAATTATTTTGCATTTGTGCTATTTACATCTAATTTCCATCTAGTGAATAAAGGGACAAGATTCATATATATATATATATATATATATATGAATCTTGTCCCTTTATTCACTAGATGGAAATTATATGTAAATAGCACAAATGCAAAATAATTTGTGCAGAATCAAGGTTAAAAATCCCTATTCTACCCTAATTCTACATACAACCATCTACTACCATCATAAGCTTAGAATAATCAAATTTCTAATTTCAAGATCCACTCAAAATCACTCAAACTATAATTCATACTAAATTCACTTGTACTTTCACCCAAAATTATGTGGGTAAAATTACATCAAACTTGATCGCTCCTCAGACTAATGGTATGTAGGCAAATCTCATCACAATGGGGTGCTGACGATGTCTAACCTACCCCACTAATATCACATTATGCTACTTGTTGCAATTGAAACCCTAAAAATATGGAAGTTTAGGGTTTTCATATAAAATCAATCAAAATAGGTCACCTATAGGGAATAAAAACTCATGTGCATAAGAATAGGCTTGGCAAACTCAGATACAAGTGCACCCAAAGCTCAGAATAGTCATGTATAGAGGAGACTAGTTCCAAAATAAGGACACTAGCACCATTGGTACTATTGTATAATTAGGGAATTAATGTTTAGGAAGGGTTTTGGCACCTATATCTTGTTTGAGACACTCATATGAGCTCTTGTCCTAGTTTTTAGCCTCTCGATCTTCTATCTTAGTTGATTTCCAACTAAGTACTTATTTACATCATTTATTACTATTTTTAGAAAGTTAAAACTAGGCTGATTCTATTAAAAATCAATGGATGTATTTATTAAATAATTATACCCTAATTTAATATACTTGAACCCTTTAACAACCTAGTACTTAAACTTCATAACCCTAAAAAGTTAAATCATTTTTACTCCTTTTTAATAGTAGATAGATGTGCATCTATTAGCTTATGAATATGTTTCTCTCTCCATGCATTCAAATTACCTATACATCATTTTGAGTAGATTTATTATTTGCATGTTTACTTTTATGTGTATTATCCCCATTTTTGCCACAAGCTTTTGTGATCACTAAATTAGTTTTACTTTACTTTTTCATTCACTTTATTAGAAACCATAAGACCTAGCTAGGATTATTATGTGGTATTGCTTGACTAGAGGATTTGGAACCCTCTTTACTGATATTTTATGGTAAGATAACACCTAAATAGGTCTATTATATCCATATTTGTCATGACCTCTATTATCTAGATGTACTAACAAGTGGAATGGCTAGTGTGATTTATCTTCTCTGAGCTAGGATTGATTTGTAGATCAGCTTCATTTTCCCTTGACATACACCTTGTAATAGTTATTTATATAGAGATCATGATTTTAAATTAAGATATATATTTGTACATAAAATTCTATCAACATGACCCAAATAGGAAAAATAAAATACCCAAAATGAAACATGACCCAAAGGGTCCACACTTTACAGACAGTCAACAAGCATAGATCTATCTAGAAATTGTAAACTTATTCAAAAAACACAAAATATAAATGTGATTAAATAAAGGAATGATTATCCTTATTATGACATTAAAATTATAAAAAAAAATTAAAAAGTGAATACACAATAATATGAGATGAAAATGAAAAGTCTCAAGTCCCAAACAATTACGTCAATAATTACCTTATCCATCATCAATAATATATACATGTAAAGTAATACAAAAGTAATTTTAAAAATAGGATTGTACAAAATTTGGGTGCCTCAAATTCATATGATGTCTATAAATTATATGATATAACAATAGTATTTTTATTTCATAAGAGGTTACATAGGAGGCAATGTGATCAACTCATTTCGAAGCTTGTCCCTTAGAATTTCACTTTGATTCTTGTCATGATTGTGAAAACATTTTGCACCATTATTTTTATATGTATTATTTTGAGGAATAAATCCCTTTAATGGGGATTTAGATATATTATTTACACTATTATGTTCAGGATTTATTATATTTGTAATCGTGCCTTTAATTAATGTAACTTTTAGATTTAGATATTCATTTTGCTTTTGTAATGCCTTTATGAACTTTTTTCATGGTGACCATTTGATATAAAAGGGATTCAAAAGCACAAACCTTAGGCACTTGTGATTTAATTTTCATACAATAACCTTAAAAGGATGCCTAGGAAGTGGAGGGATAGAGGAGGAAAATGTTGACTATCTTTGTTTTGGGATATCCTACCTCTCCTAATAGTAACAACATAGACCGAGAATCCAAAATAAATTGTGAGAAAATAATTGGTGTGGGATGGTAACTAGTAAAATATTGAGGTCCAGGGGGAGGAAGAATAAAATGAGTCATGCATGCCCTTTGGCATCTAATGTTAACAAAAGGCAACTCATATTAGATGTTCTAATAATATGATTTGAAAAATCTTGGGATTGTTCATTGTTAATTTTATCCTTATTAGTGCTCTTATATTTGATCCATTTTATTTTATGATTGATCAAAACCAACCATAGGTAAGTTGAAAAATATGAAAATATTACCTTTATGACTTGCATTAACAAAAAAATATAATGTGTGTTCATTATAGCAATGGGTAATGCGTATATTAGGGACAATCAAAAAATAAGTTTGAAAACAAAACCCTCAAGCTAAAATTTTAAATGATAGAATGATTAAACCCTAAAGGGGGCCTAGGGTTTGACATGGTTCTAGTAATATAGGGTTCACCAATATTTTTTACCCTTATTTATATTAGAAAATCCTAATAATATAGGAATTAGGATGTGAATTCAGATAACTAAATATGAAATTCAAGCATACATTTGAATGAAAAATATTAATATTGATTGCAATGATTTGATAAGAGGCATATGATAAATATATTAAGTATAATAAAGGGATAAGTACTTAAATTTTTTGATTGACTATTTTAATTTTATTGTGTTTAGATAGTGGAAAATATACTAAATCAAGCATGTGATTCGTTAGTTTTTAGAAATGTGTTTTAATCTATGTAGGGTCAGTTCCATCAACTTTGGTTTAGTATCAACTATCGATACTAAACTATAGTGTTCAATGGTAACCTATATGAAAAATAGGATCTACATCCATATGGTCACCTTCACCTATCTCTAAAATTTTTGTATGTGTGATGTTAAACCCTGATGATACACAACTCCAAAAATTAGCCTCCTTCACCTTAAAACCCTAAGTATGTTTATGATGGATATAAACCTCACTAAAAAAAGGAAAGTGTGATGGAATGAGTTGACCCTAATCACCCTCATTTATGATTAATTATTACCTATGATCATATAATCTAAAGAGGGATATCAAGCCACACGTAGTTGTCCCACCTAGTGTGATTTTACAATTGTTCTCTTTCACTATATGAAGGCAACTAATGATTTAGATTTGATACTTGAAAATGTCTACTTTGAGTTGGATTTGGTATGCTTCAAACTTTTATTTTGTCTAATCCTAAAGTTTGGATTTGAATTTGGGAGGAATAAAGTAGTCTTTCTTAATGTGCCATAGTGTATATGTGTGTACCAAATAAGTGCCAAGTCCTATATCAAGTGAGGCCTTGATTTGTATATATATGAATCCAATTGGGTAATTTATCAAACCAATCATGTGATAGGAAAATCACTGACACTAAAAATACATTTGATTTTTAAAAAGTATCCCTTATTAGGAGAAGGTTAGTAACATTAAGATTAGGTCAGTATCAACTAGCAATACTAACTTATTTCAAAGGTAGTGACCCATACACATGAGGACTAAATTTAAGGTTTATGGATGTCTACATTGGTTTGGCATAGATTTTAAGGTTCATGTAGGTGTTTGATAATAAAAAATAAGGTCAAATTCATAAGGTAACATGTAGGTGTGAAAGAAAGATGGGTTCAGACAATACTTATGCATGCAAGCCATATGTGGTAAATGTATGGCAAGCTTGTCATTATCAATTAATTAATACCATATTTTAGTATCTACAACAAAAAAATATATACCTAATTAATATTCCAATTCTAAATGAATAAATGACTATGAGAGGGTTTAAAAGAGTATCTTGATTTATGGGAAATTTAAAAACATTTATCATAATCTAAAAACAAAATTATGTTTTTTATCATAAGATAATGATAACCTTGATAATTTGTCATGATCCAATCACCTCCCAAAAATATTACACTCCACATTTATAGGCCTTAAAACTATTCACGTCATGTTTATGGTTGATAAAATAAAATTAAAAACTAATTCAATGACTACATCATCAAGTTTGGAGCTCCAAAAACCTCACTTAATATTCTAAAACTTCACAACAATCATTAGGAAAGTTATCTTTTTCTTAAAACCCTAATAGGGAAACTAAACCTTAAAAGGATAAGGAAACATATTTTTTTGAGAGCCTATACTCATAATCATTAAATTTTTTAAACACTGGCTACTTATCAAGCCCTTCAATTGTACATAATATCAAAGGCATCACATTGTAGACACTCATATTTGGTATTTGACACTTTAAAATGTGTAATTTGAACAAAACTTAGACCATTTGACTTATTCTCATACATAAGACTATTATTCACCATTCCTCTATCCAGTCTCTCATATACAAGCTTGACCCTTACAAATTACTATTACTATTATATAAGAATTTCTAATTCTTTTTTCTCAAATAAATTTTTATCAATTTCATATTATCTCTTGGCTTCATGCTATTGTTCCTAATTTTTGGATTGTTCATGCCTATGAGATAGATATTTTGTGATAGACTTTCCACTCAAAGAATAATTATCCATGTGTTCAAAATTCAAAATTTCCATAAGGGCTAGCCCACACGTTTCACAAGTTATTTCAAATCAAATAACCCAAATATTCCATTATATAGTTTCATCAAGCCTAATATTTTTTACATCAAACACCTATCTAGCATTGATCATATATGGGCTCGTAAATCACTCTACACATTGAGATGAACGTCAAAAAAAGTTTCTAATTTTGAAACCTCTCAAAGTAGAAAAGCCTTGAGTTGAGCCTAAATCACTATTTACAAGGTCAAGTCATAAGTTTTCAAGTTTTAAAATGTCTACTCAAGATTGATAGCATCTGAGGATTACACAAGATTTCACACACTCAACTAGGTGGGAGAATTACATATGGTTTGATTACCTCATTGGATTATTCGATCTGTAGGTAACACTTAGTCACAAATGGTGGCTAAGGCTAGCTTAAACTTTCCATTACACATGTTGTCCTAGTTTATAATTATTTTATAGTGCACAGTTAGGGTTTGAAGTAAAGAGAAAATAAATAGGGATATGTACATGGAATTTTATAAATTATAACACACAAGCACTCTCATTAGACACATATGTAGTGGGTGAAACATTCATAGATCAACAAAATTATAGTGGATAAATTCACAATCTAGAAGATAGATTTTCACTACATAAGTGGTCCAAGGAGTGTGAATTTTTCCAAATTATGACAAAACTTTTCTTTCCATATCTGAGAATTCACGGGATTATTACAATACATTTTATATGATTGTAACATGCCTACATATATGCATTCATCCAAAACAAGCTAAGTACATCATTTTCTAGTCCTTTCCAAAAATAGCAAGTTACTATATTTAGCAAGTTGCTATCAACTTTGTATGATTATTTTATATCTTACATAATTTTATTTAATCAATACTTTTATGTTATCTGGGGTCACATTGATCCTAAATTCACCAAAACTTTTGGTGAACCCATTCTTGTAGTGGGGATACAAAACCCTAGTTTCCTTAGGGTTTCTTTCTATCTACTAGGGTTTCACATTTATGACTTTAAGATCATAATTTTAGATTTAATTTTTGAATTATTGTAATTAAATTAAATCATGGATATAATGGATATGCATAATATTTATTTTTTAATTCGATCTATGATAGTTATAGTTACATGTTCTTTTTCTTTAATTTTGTATACCTTTCACAATCATGTAATTAAATGGATTTAATTATTAATAACAAATTAAAGTTGAAATGTTTCATAAAAATATTGTTATATATATTAATAACACAAATTGTTTAATTATTCAATCCGAGATACTTATGGTTACAATTAGATTCAAAAGAGCATATAAGACTCATTTCATTCCTCCCCCTATACTCAAACATAGTAATGGCTACCATCCCTCTCCTTATATTCATCCTAGACATATATTAGGTTCTAAGGTCTATGTTATCACAACATGAAGAGGTCAAGTACCAAGTAACCAAACTTTTCTTCCTCATCCCCAACCACCACCCCTAGTAACAACTAATCCTACCAAGGGTTATGATATCATTGGTCAACTTAGAAATACACCAACAAATATTTATATATTAGAATTACTCAAAAAATCACCATTCTATATGTAGCTTTGTGTTATACAACTTTACCAAGTGATGTAGAACCAAATAATGTGGCTTGTATAATAATTATGTTATGTTAGACTAAGGAAAGTATATATTTTTAAAAATAATATTTTTCCACCCACACACATTATTAACCAATATCTCTCATTATATATTCATGTTGAAATTAATAATATGGGAGTTAAGCAAGTTTTGGTGGCTAATGGATATGGACTTAATATTTTTAATATGTATTTCCTTAATATAATTGGTATATAAGTTAAAAACCTTGACTACTCATATATGAATATTTGAGGATTCAATAATCACAAAAGGTGTTTGGACAAACAACATTGAACATCATTGTGGATCCTAGAGCAGTTGCTAAAATATGGTAGGCCATGCCTAATGACCGTAGTTATAATATTATCTTGGGAAGACCATAGATTCAGTATATGATTGTAATACCTTCAAATTTACATGGTTTCCTAAAATTTATTCATTAAGGATGTATATACTTGTCATATAGATCAAGAACCATTTAAACATTGTGAAATAACACAACCTATGAAAATTTTAATCCTCATATGCATATTTTTCATTAAAACTATGAAGATCCTACTTCATGTAATGATATCCTAACACCATTATTTATTACACCCATAGCTTCATCATCACCAACAAATTTAAAATGATATATTTTGGACTAAAATATTTTTAAAAATTGGGATATACAAGATAAGTATTCGGGAAACATACATGAGGCATTATTACTCCCATTGTTGCATTTAACCATAAAGATAAGTAATGTCTTGGTTACATAAATAATCTAGTGGATCAAAATAAAAATATAAAATTTAACATTTACACACATTTTCTTAAGTTAAAACCTAAACTTGAACAAGAATTCCATCATGTGTCAGCATTATAATTAGTACATCCATAATATATTAATGATAATGTACTATTATAAATTTGGACATTATATGAAGTTTATAATGCAGAGTCTCTCTTGAAATACTTAGGGGCATATGACAATCTCCCTTCCTTCTATCATAAGAGTAGGTTTTATCATACAACAAATGCCCACACATATTTTGGTAAGAGTTAAGGTACTAATAAATATGTACAACTAGATGGCTCATATATAATTCCTACCAAACCACTTGTGAAGGATATATCAGCTTTGATAAATGAAGAAATAATTGAGTTTAATTTTGGAATAAATAAAGATACAAGACCTATACTTCTAGTAACCATACTATAAGATGATGAAGGTAAAGTTTTTGGAAAAAATTACACTATTACCAATAATTATTTGCCAAGGCTTACTCATATATGCCAATAATGACCCTATAGTCACAATGCATAATCTATTATTATATCTAGATGTAGAACTAACTAAATAAAAAGTGAGAAAAATGCATCTAAAAGTAGCTTTCTTGGTTAAAGATGAAATTCAAAAACTATTAGATGAATGGTTTATTCTATCTATTGATTATCCCAACTAGGTTTCTAATATAGTGCTAGTTTTAAATCCTAATGGATATATTAGATTTTGTACATATTACCATAATTTAAATAAGGCTTACCTTAAATATTATTTCATGTTCCCAAAAATTGATATGATTGTAGACTTTATAGCTAGTTAAGAGATGTTATCATTTATGGATGGATTTTCTTGATATAATAAAATAAAGATAAATTCTAAATTCTAAGAAAAAGCATCATTTACTACACAATGGGAAACATTATACTATGTGGATATGACCTTTGGATTGAAGAAGGTAGGGGTCACTTATGAATGAGCCATGATGTATATTTTGTCATGATTATATAAAAGACAATAGAATAATATGTATATGATTTAATGGTTAAATTTAAACATCAATAGGACCATGTTGTATATTTATGACAAATATTTGAATGAATACTAAAGTATAATGTACAATTAAATCCTAAAAAGTGGGTATTTAGGGTAACATTAGGAAAATTACTCAGTTATATCATATCTCAGTGAGGTATTTAAGTAGACCCTAATAATTTCAAAGTTATTGTACACATGATTCATACAAAAGGACTAAAATAATTATGATCTTTACAAGGAAAGATCTAGGAATTACAACATTTTGTGGCACAACTGGCCAATATGACACAATATTTCACATAATTACTAAAGAAAAAATACAAATTTTGAATGGGATGCTAAATGTCAACAAATTTTTTAGGCAATAAAATAATATTAATAAATGCACACATTATCATGCCTTTTATATAATATAAACCCTTTAATTTTATATATTTCTACCATGGATCATGCCTTAGGATCTTTATTGGCACAATATGATGATGAACACAGAAAATGGGTGATCTATTGCATCAATCATATACTAGTATATTATGACGAAAAGTAAAATGCAATAGAAAATTTATGTTTATCTCTTGTTTATGCAACATATAAAATTTTACACCTCATGATCAATAATGAAACACAAGTTATTACAAAAGTGGACCCATTCAAATTTCTCATGTCAAAACCATACTTATCATGTTACATTGCTAAAATCATGATGCTCCTTCTAGTTTTCAATTTAAAATTTGTATCTCAATAGTTCATAAAATTACAAGTAATTATTGATCAATTAGATGTAACACCATTACTTAATACAACACCAATCAATGATAATTTTAGAGATAACATTACATCATATCACATTGACGATGATACTTAGACATGTACTCTAATGGAACTAAATGAACTTCATGTGCTAGCATAGGAATAGTTTTGATTACTCTTTAGAGTAAACCTATGCCATTTACATATCAATGAGGATTCTCATGCTTAAATAATATTACCAAATATGAGGCACTCATTCTAGGATTATATGTTATGCAGGCATTTCAAATAAAATTTATTCAGGTATATGGGGACTCAAAAATAATTATAAAATCAAGCTATGAATATTTATAAAATTAAAAAAGAAAATGTGATCCCATATAGAGACATGGCACAACTTTTTTTAGAACTTTTTGATCAAGAGTATGCCATGAAAAGATAATTAGCATATTGATGTCATGGTTAGTATAGCTTCTTTAGTCCTTATTGAAATCATTGATGACCAAGAAATTTTTACTATTTCAAAACTAAAACAATTATTGTTTACAATAATAGACGTAGTGGCTTTATCAATTCTTTCAACTATGTGTGGTACACAAAATTCAAAATGGTATGTAGATATCTATAATTTATTGCATAAAAATGTAAATCTTGATAATTTATTAAAAAATCATAAATAAAAAATTTAGGTTGAAGTGACTAATATGTTATCATCAGTGGATATTTATTTAAGAGATTATTTGACAGGTAATTACTCTAATGTCTTAGCTAACAATTGATTAAACTAGCTCAATAAGAGGTACACAACAATGAATGTGGGAGACACTTCAATGAAAAATAAATGTCTTAAAAAATATTGGGTAAAGGATTTGAAGGTTGTGATTCATATGGAGAACTAGATTTCTATGGGATTATAGGGTTTCCTCCCCATCCATCACATTATCGATTTATCTTCAATCTAGGTGGGATTAACTCTTTTTTTACATCACATTTATTGTGTTGAGTCAGGATAGCCTTATGTCATTTAGGTAATGCTACCTTAAATTTATTAAATGGAAACCACCACCATTTTTGTATCATTTTATGTAAGGTTAGCTAGTGAAATCCTAAGAATCAATGACACCAAAATAAGCTTAGAATTTTATACCAAAGATCTACTATGAGGTATTAAATTTGACCCTATCAGTCCTTTATTAGATGCAGTTTTAGATTTGTTGAATTTTGATATATCCTATAATTATTTTGAAAATTTTACCTTAGTTGATTATTTTATGGGTCAAGTCCCTCCAGAGAGACTGTTAAAGTAGTGGGTTCCCAACCACTAACAAGGCCATGGGGTAAAAATGGAAGGGGTTCAAAGCCTCATTAAAGATTTCTTCATGTTTCATTTTACAAACCCTAAACATTAAAAAGATATTGTTAACCATGTCCCCTAGTTTATTTTCAACACTATAGTTGTTTTCTCCCATTGGATTTGAGACTTTCAAGTGTCAAAACATGTTAAACTTTAAATCTCAGTTTGGGTATAATTTTTAGGCTTACCTACTCCTCTATGGAATTTTGTTGACTAACTTATTAAGCCTTTAGGCCACTTTATCTACCATGAACAACTAAATTTGTATGTAGCACATCCTTAAATAAGGGTCTATGTGTAAATAGACCTTACCAAAGATCTCAAGGAGTCCATATATATTCAAGTGGATAATAATCATTTCATACATTATGTGCTTTATATCAACCTCTTGAACACTTATTTCTAATGTTAGGCTTTAGACCATATGATTAGATAATGCCCTCTAATGGCCCTCATTACTTTTATTCCTTAATTAAAAAAATGTGTCTAATTCAAAACCCCATAATGGGAATTTTTATGGGTGGATGATAGTCTCTAATAGGACTAATAATGTATCTAGTGGAAATTCCAAACCCTAGCCAACTATTTACTAGACCATAGGGGGACTGAGCTTATCAATATATTCTTGTAAAATTTGTGTACCCACAAAATTAAAATCCCCACCTCCTATCTCTCATTCTCCTCAAGTAGTCACCCATCTTATTTCCTCTCCATCTCTCTCTTATAGCTCTATCTTCACAACCCCTTTTAGGGGTGAATGATTCAAATTCGAAGCTTAGTCTCATGAATCTCAATCGTAAGTATATTCTACCACTCTCTCATATCCCCTCACCTTCTAGAGATGAGGATTATGTGTCAAATAAAAAATAACCTTTCAATCTTAGAGACTATGCCCTACCTAACTTAGTTTTTAATCATTTTGTAGCCCTCTCGGGTCTCATAGAGGTAAATGATATGAACCTAGATGATTCCCAATGATATTTTATTCTTTTAATGTTTGATGGATCATTGATATGGCATGTAAGTATATGGTTAGGATAAATTTTCATATTTTTTCCAAAATGAAAATATTATACATAAAAGAAGTCAAAATTTATGATTTCTTCCTTCAATCTACTCCTTGCACTATATGGCCTAGGGCCTTTTGTAAGGCCACCTATCAATAGCTTGGTCATGGAGTTATTGTCACCCTTTTAGTGCCTATGATTTATCAAAACATTATTTCTTAGGTTTTTGACCCTGCCCATTAGGTTGCTAGACTCTTTTTAACTATTATAATCACATCATTGTCTTTGTCAACTTGTGTGCCTCTAATGATGTTATGGATTGCACCTTACTTTGGAGATGGTTAGCAAACTCTCTTTTGAATGTGCATTGTATTCTTTGTGGTGACTTCAATATTATTGAGTCTATTTAAGACAAAAAAGGATGTATCCCCATGAGATGGTGTGCAAGGGAGAGGCATGCAAGTTTTACATGCAAAATAAACTTAGGTTTTTTTATCCTGACCATTGCAGGATGAGAGAGTCAAATTCTCCTTGGTTCACATGGTCTAATTTTCATCAAGGAAAAGATAAACTTCTTAAGCATTATTACCATGATTTTTTTAGTAGATAAGACCTTTTATTCTTTGTTCTTGTTCATGATCAGCCTATTTAAATGATCCTAGACACTTTCTTGTCTGACCATCACCCTATTTACTTCTATTTTGAATGCACTACCCAAAAAATTAAATCCCATAATTCTCATTTTTACCTCAATACTACCCATCTCAAACATGATTAGACTATTGGTCATATCATTAGAATTTAGAACCTGGCTCCTAAACCCACAAGGGATATTGGCTAGATTGACTGATGGGTTGATGCAATAGCCCGCACCACCTCCTTTCTCTAAAATTATGAAAAATAAGTATCTACCTTTAAGCCATATGTTCATCATGATACAAATTGTGAATACCTTAGGTTTTCATAGGATTTACAAGTTATGCCTTTAAACTCTCATATATAGACTCAGGCTGTCATGTGGAGATAAGATCTAATCAATTGAGGCTTACAAGGTTAGAGGAGCATAACTTAGATCACATATTCATTGGTTGAAATTTGGATACAGACCAAAGAATTTTTCTCTCTCCTTTAATTAAGACAAGATTCAAACAAAATTAAAGCCATTAGATGTTCTTAATATAGGTTTACCAAATTACTTGACATCTTACAAGATTTTATGCATCATTATCATGGTGTGTTTACTACACAACCCTCTTCCCCTACTCATGAAGTTATTCTCTCTCAATGCCTTAGATTTGTCCCTTGTAAGATCTCTAAAGTGTGGAGAATTACCTATGATATAATGCTCAACCTCAATGACCTTAAGGAATCCATTATATCAAGCCCTATGGAGTTGATGGGTTTCCCAATTCTAACAAACCCTATGGGATATTATTGGACCTGATCTTCATAAAGTCTAATATAAAGCTATTTTATTCAACTCTTTGGGCCATCTCATCAATCAAGGTAACATAAAATTTGTTCCTAAGGCTAGAGACCCTAAGGTTATTACCAACTAGAGACCTATCACCTTGATTAGTGTATCTTAAAAAATCATAGATAAAGATTTAACCCTTAGAATCAAATAGTTGATCCCCTTAATTGTGAGAAGTGAGAAAATAGGGTTTATTCAACATAGTTACATTTTAGATAATTTTATGATTGTCTAAGAAGTATGGAATGGGCCAAGATATCCAAATATAAAGCATTATTAATCAAGATTTATTTTGAGAAAGTTTATGATCAGATTGAGTGGATTTATATTATAGCTTTGATTCAGACTCTCAAGTTTGGTCCTAGGGTTGTTCACATTGTTAATATTTTATTTCAAGATGTTGGTGTTTGTATTACTATAAATGGTTCTCAATCCCATCACTTTGAGCTTCACATATCTATCAGATAAGGATGCCTTCTTGCTCCTCTTTATGTTCTATTTATTAAGGGTTTTGGCTATCTATTGGCTAGCCATGCTTATAGGGGTTTGGTGAAGGGTATTTCACTCCCTAATTCAGACCACTAGTTGATTAATGGCACTTTATTGAAGACTCTTTCCTCACTCTTAAAGAATATGAGGACTCTTTTAAGTATGTTATAGAATGTATTGACATTTTCTTCCTTGCCTTCGGGTCTTCCATTCGATGGTAGAAGACCCAATGCTATCACTAGTCCCTTTCACCAAAACCTCATTAGTTAGAGGGCTATAAATGGAAATGGATTCTCTATGGGCTACATTTAAAATTATTAAGCACTCCATTTTCTTTTAGAGACTCACCTATAAAATTTTTGTCTTATGTCATTCAAAGAGCTGAGAAAAAAAATTGAATCACCAAACCCTTGATTATAGCTAGGAACTTATAGATCTATTATAAGGTGCTCATTGTTACTCATGTTTACTACTCATCTTGTTGTGTTCCTTCTGATTCTCTTATGTGAGGTTGGAAAATCTCTTGAGAGAATTTCTATGGGATAATTTTGAAGGGTGCCACAATTTTCACTAAGTCTCTTGGGCCATTTTTCATCACCCTAAAAAAATGTGGTGGGTTTCGAATCATTGATATTAAGCTCTAGGGGATTTTTATCAATGTTAAATGTATTATTAGAATATTTAAAGGGGATGAGGCTTGGAAAATTTATTTGAGACATTACATCTCTCAAGGTTTCCCTCTTGGTAGAAAGGCGTGGAAAGGGATTGGTTTACAAAATATTATCATCACTCCTATGTCGATTAAGATAGGGGTAACTTTAGTTATGAAAAGTATCTAGAAGACCTAGGAAAATATCAAACCTCACCTTATCTGGGTGGGAGAAGGGTTTATAAATGGTATTTCTCTCAATTATCAGTATCTATGGTGGTCTCCCATGTTGAATTTCCATAATTTCCCCTTTTCCATGGTCCCTTGGGTTAAAATCTTAAAACTATTTAAAAAAAGGTATTCACATAATTGGGGACCTCTTTTACAAGGCCACTCAATACTGGCTTCCTTGGAATATGGTGAAATCTAATTTCAAACTAAATAAGGAAGATGAAAAAGCCATTTTTAAATTATAGAGTTCCATTCCTAAAGATTACTTACACAAAATTGGAGTTTCCTCTCTTATGCCATGATGGAAGGACTGGTCTTGATTACCCTAGGCTAGGTTATAATCTTTTATCTAGCCCCTCAACATATTAATATTGAAGCCCTAAATCATTGGTAGTCTCTTAAATCTCTCCATCATGTTTGGGTGGCTTGTATTGAGCCTAAAAAATCCTATTTCCTTCGATGCATTATTTACCAAAGTTTGCCTAGGGGGACTAGCTCAAACACATGGGGGTCTTGAATCCCACTTATTCATCTTATCACCACCCATAATCCATTAAGCACCTCTTTTGGTTTTGCTTTCATGCCCAGTCTACCTAGAGATGGATTCATACCCTTTGTAAACCCTTTAGGGCTGAAATGTTCACTGGAAAGATGGCTCTCCTAAGGCACTCCTCCTTGCTTCTTATAAGATATAATAGATTCTAGTAGATTTGGAAAACTATAAATAAAGCATGTTTTAATAATGAAGATATGGAAAAAACACTTTTTGTAACTAATAAAGTTACTATGATTGGTAATGTTACCCTTTAAATCTAGATTCAAATAGATAAGGTTTGACTCAGGCTCCACCATCTACAGATCCTCTTGGACCATAGTATAAATTCTCCTTATATGGTTAGTTACGAGCTTCTTTATCCCTCTTGCCACCATTCCCCTTGGGGAAGTGGGCATGGGGGAAAGCATCATCAATCTCATAGTTTATGGTCTCAAAGTTATAGGATCACCTCTCCTCAATCTTATTAGTCATTTCCTCTCTAAGGATTTGATAGGGGCAATAGAGATAGTGGTGGTATGGGGGGTTAGCTTCCCCTTCTGTAGGATAAGTTATCATGGCTAGATTTGGCCATTTCTCCTTTCATACAGGATTCTAAGTAGTAGGATGAAATTGATAATAACTAGTAGACTAATGGTTGGGAGCCCATCCTAGTCAACAAAGACTCCCTTGCTCAAATGGGGTGGGGAGGGAACCCCTAGGATCTTCCTCTGGTTATGCTTGTTACTATGTTTATTTTTGTTTTTTAATGGATTATTTATTGTTTGTGCCTTTGTCTTTCTCTTTTTTGATTGATGTGTACTTGAGTTAATTTTAATTTTGGTTTGTTTGGTTGTGTGGTGGCTTTTTTGGACTTTTCTCTTCCCAAGGCTTGTTTTATCTTAGTATGGTTATTTTCAAGTGTGACTTCTCCACCCATATTTTTTACATAATTAGCAATGTATTTTATCTTATTATATTAATCAAAGTGTAATTTTCAATCAAAAAATAATCAATGTCTTACAATTTAATAAGGATGAGATATTATTGGCCTACTATGTAATAATAATGTCATGATCATGTTGAATTATTCAAAAAAAATCAACATAATTTAAATCATGCATTTTCACAATAATTACAACCCATAGTATAACCATGGCCACTTTCTTTGTGGGGATTTGATTTGGTAGGTAAAATAAATCCAAAGTCAGTAGATGGTCATAAATTTATCATCATAACCACATAATATTTTACAAAGTGGGTGGAAGTGATGCCTTTGCAATCAAATATAGGGGAGGATAATATAATTTATTGGTGACAAATTATGTCATGATTTGGGCTCCCATCAGCTATTATTGTAAATAATGGATCACCCTTAAAAATAAAAGAGTTAAGAATTTTTTGTTAAATATAGAATTTTCCACTCATTTTCTACTCCTTATTATCCACAAGGAAATGGATAAGCAAAGTAATAAAATAAGACAATTTCTAAAATAATAGGGAAAATAGTTGCAAAGCATGAAGAAGATTAGCACAATCAAATGGTTTATGCCTTATGGGCTTATCACACAAGTATTCGTACACTAAAAGTTTAACTCCTTATTCTTTGGTTTATGAAATAAAAGAAATGTTGCCTCTAGAGTAAGAAATATCATCCTTGTGTGTGTGTCTTAAAGGAATTATAAAAGATAATTAATATTGATAAAAATAACTACACGAGCTCAAAGTGTTGAATGAAAAATACATATAGGCCACAATGCACCTCAAAGTACATAAAAATCACTTTAAGAAAACATATAAAAATAAAATTCAAAATCGATAATTTGAAGTTAGGGATTTGGTCTTAAAATAGAATCAAAAGAATAAAAATGTAGATAAGGAAATAAAAAGTTCAAACCAAATTCACTGGAACCTTTTTTATCATAAATAAGTTGGGTACATGGGTTTATCACTTAGCTTCACCTGAGGAAAAACTTGTGAAAAAACATATGAACATCATACACTTACATTGATTTTATACATAAGCATCTCATATATTTTTAAATTCAAAAAATAAAATAAATAAATAAATATTAAAAAAAACTTATATGCATGACATATATTGCTTGTTTAATTGATTTTTAATGTTTTATCATATATAAATTAACATATATCTAGTTTTTTTCTATACACGTGTTTCACAATATACATAAGCAAGATGTAGGCCATATAAGTTTCATATGACTTGGACACACAGATGCAGGACTTTCTTACACCCTAGAGCTAATCTCCTACACTAGAATAACACTCTTACTAGGGGCATCTTAATGTTTTACATAGGTTTTATCTTTTTATGATTATTTCCATTAATCATATTGAGCTACTTTACACTAATTACACAAGACTTGCTTTGACTCATACTAGGTGCATTGTTGGATATTGTAATTAGATATATATAATTATGACATACATTGATTATGTAGATTATCCTTGCATGTTATATGCATGATAGATGTTGTTACTTTTTTGACTTTGCTTTTGAGACATTAATTTTTCATTTGTGTGTGCAAAATTGTTTTTGCATTATGTGTGTGACATTAAATTATCCATTTAGTGTGGCCCTTAGCCTTGTGTGACATTATTATTCATTGTGTGTAACTCTTATACTCTTTTTACTTTGTGTGGATAAATCTATGATTGTTTGCTAGGTTTTTTGATATTTTTAAGCTTGTTGGTGTCATGATCTACATCACACACTTTTCTTCTTATTTACAGTGCCATGATTCATATCATGCAACTTTTGTGTAGTTACTACTCAATTTATGGATACTCATTTCTATATTCATTATTCATTATTTTGGTCATTGATATATTTATCTCGACATGAAGCTTATATGCTTAGGGTACATGTCTCATGTGTACTTTTATTATTATTATTATTATTATTATTATTATAACATATTCTTCACATGTTATTATATGTTATAAACATATTATATATTTTTATATACAACATGATGCATTTAACTACTGTCTTTTGACACAAGTAATTTTCAAGCTTCATTCCTCATTTCAAAATGGGTGCATACACAATGGCTTGTTTTAGATACTAAGACTTAATAAAACAAAAAAATTAGATTATTTACCACATATTATTTTATAATGGTACAAGTTTCCTTATATATTATATATTTGCTAAGATAGTATAGGTTTTTACTCAAATTATGGCATATTTGACTCAAATTTGGGGCATATGCATGTCATATGTCACATATTTCACAAGATTATGAGATATTTTCACATATCTCATGAGACTATTAGATATGTTACATGTTATACTTATATAGGTCATTATATTAGAGGCATGTGTGGGGCACATGTTCACATAATTTGGAAGCTATTATGATATATTAGCACAAGCTATATGACTCAAATTAATAGATGAAATGGTAAATCATGTCATTCTCTGCTCAATATTACTTAGATTTATTCTAGGAACACAATATACTATGGCATTACACTAGGCATCTTAGAGGAATTACTAATATTAAATCATATATCTGTCTATAGCATATGACTCACAAACTTTATGTATATTCTCATGGACTAATAAGGCAATACTTAGATTTATTATAAATCTAATGGCTTGCATTTACACATATTATTGGAGTTGTGTGGGATTGAAGTTATGCATAATGTAACTTCTAGCCACTTCTCTATTACAAATGAGGTTTTGGGTGTATTCAAATCAACCCATGTTCTTACACATACATTAATCAAGCATCTCCATGAGGAATTTTAACCCCATTCTCCATTGTCTTTCAGAAGACAAGATTTGTTCACATATACATAGGTGTATTCATTCTTTTTTATAGTTAATTTTCACATATGTTCAATGTTAATACTTTTTTTTATTTTTACATCATAATTAAAGATTAATTCAAACATATTTCCCTTTTAAGTTTTCATGGAATAAGGTGAAATACATAGTTCATGCTTGAGCACACCAATTACAGTTATCCTCAGGTATCACCTTTTATCCTTTTACTCTAGCAAACTCATTAACCAAAGTAGAAGGTGGGGAAATGTATGAACTCATATTTGGTATTAGGCACTTGAAAATGTGTAATTTGACTAAAACTTAAATAATTTAACTCATGCTCATATACATGACTCTTATTTGTCATTCCTCTAGCCAAACTCTCATATATGGGCTTGACATTTACAAATTATGTGATGGTTACACAAGAGTTTCCATTTCTTTTTTCTCATAAAAATTTGTATAATTTTTAGACTATATCCTAGCCTTAGGCCACTATTCCCACTTTTTGGATAGTATGTGCCTATGAGATAAGTTCACCACCATAGACTTGTCAACTCAAAGAAGACTTATCCCCATGCCCTTTAACGAATAAAGTTTTGAATTTTAAAATTCTCATAAGGGTTAGCCTACACATTTCACAAGTTATTTCAAAGGAAATAAATAAAATAGTAAATATATAACCCCATGAAGCCAAAGAATTTTTTCATTAACAACATATCTAGCATTGATCAAACACAGACTTGACAATCACTCTATGCATTGAGACGAATCTTCAAAAATCTTCCAGATATGAAACTTATTAAAGGATAAAAGCCTTGATCTAAGTCCGAATCACTATTTTAAAGGCCAAGTCACATGTTTTCAAGTGTTAAAATCCATATGTGAGATTACACATCTTATTATCATTACATAGGATTACACACACTCAACTAGGTGGTAAAATTACATATGTTTGTATTCCCTTTGTGGAGTAATGCATATGTAGGCAACATTTATTCATAAGGGGTGGCAAGGTTAGCTCAACCTTTTTGTTTCACTTATCTCAATTTATAATTTTTCTATAGTGCACAACTAGGGTTTGAATCAAAGAAATTAAAAACATGGATCTTCATGGGGGTTTACAAAAATTAGAACACATGAGCACTCTCATCAAACATAAACATAGTGGGATACATAGTCACATATCAAAAATTACATTGGATAGGTATACAATATAGAAAATAGGGTCATATTGAATAGGTGTCAAGATATCATAGATTTATCTAGACACATTTAGAGCTTCTATTTATAGATTTGAGCATTCATGGTTTTATTCCAGTGTATTTCAAATGGTTGTAACACTTGTATAGATATACAATCATCTAAAATAAGCTAACTACATCATTCTCCTATTGCTTTCCAAAAATAGAAATTTGTTATATTTGTCAAGTTACAATTAGATTTCTATGATTATTTTATATAGTAAGTAATATGATTTGTTTAATAGTTCTATTCTATTTCAAGTTACATTAATCATAAATTCATCAAAACACACACAAAGTAAAATACACTTTTGACTAATTATTTAAGTGTAATATAAGTTTTTTGCAACCATGATCTTCAATGCCATAATGAATAGTTTCTAAATGCTTAATTTATTAAATAATGTAGTAACAAAAATAGTAGATGTTCTCTCATATTTCTTTAGATTTTTGGGTGCCTTCTCTATATGCTTGATTTGTTTGATGTACTTAATACACTAATGTGATTGTGTATTTAAGGACCTTTTAAATTTAAATTAGGACTAAATTGACACATAAACTAACATTAAATGGGTGAAAATTTGACAAGAGAGGACATCTAACACTTATGGGACCCTACTAGTGGAAAGGTCCACACCCCCAAAAATTTACCAAGTATGTTTATGGATAAACCAAGTGTGATAGAGGAAGATAAGGGGAAGAGGGAGAATAAGGGAAGAAGGATAAAAATAGATGGTAACATACATAAATAACCAAAAATGTGCCAATAAAGTGAAACATCGACCAAAAATAGACAAACACACATGCACCCTAAAGTGATCCAAGTTTACAACTAATAAATACCTAGGGGAATTTTTAAGTGTCTATAGTGGGACATTGTAGAAGACTTGTCCATAAAATTTGAAGCTATAAACATGTAACTAAAGCTATGATTATTGTCACCTAATATTTTGATATGATATAAAATACTTTATAGGATCATATAATTGGCTACTTGCAAGTGTGTAGAGCATAAAATTATGTTCATGGGAAAGTGTTTGAAATATAAATATGAATTTATAGGTTCACTTGTTTATTTTTGCTAAATCCCTGACCTAGATTCTCAAGAAAAACAAATTGGGGCTTTGCATTAGGGTTTAGGTGGATAGTGTCCACAAATTAGTCCTTTAGTAGCTATATCTCATTTAGAAGAACAATGAAATTATTGGGGGCCTTGAAATAACATAAATATGTCTTTCATGTCTCGACAATATATTAATTATTATATATGTGATTGATGATCAAATTAAGTAGCCACTTTTTTAGTTATAGCAGAGTTTGAATTTAAATGTGGATATGTTGGTGTATATATAAAATTCAAAGAACTTTAAATATGAAATACATATAGGAGTGAGATTACTCAGTTAGTTAAAGGGGAGAGCCAATCTAGGACCTAATAGGAGACCCAATGGACAACCTACTTAAATGGATATAAGAGGGTTATGAATGGATGTGAATTATTGATGACAAAGGATATGAAGTTACAATGCATTAGAGAATAAGGAAAGCAAAGAAGATAATGACATCCATTGTAGAACTATAATATAAAAAAATTATTATGTTAAGCTCTACATAATATCTAAGAGATCAAATGTTCAGTGTATATGTACTCTCTAACTTCATTTTTGTCTATGTAACTAAACATCAAGAATATAAGTGTACATTAATATATAATGGAAATATATTGAACATTAGTTGAACCATTACAAGATTTGGTGATAATTACTTCATAACCAATGAATACTATGACGTTACTATCTATCATTACTCATGAGTTATGGTCTATAGTACTGACACTACAAGAGTTGTGTGGTAGTGCTTAAGTGGAGTTAGATCTTATAGATTGGCATGTAGGTGTGGAACCTAATGCTAATCATGTTGATGCTAGTATAGAGCTATAAATGTAACAATGGTAAAATATGGTAAGATATAATGACCTAGATCCTCTTGGATCAATCACTCCTCCTTGAATATCAGCATTAAAAATTGCATGTAGTTATGGTGAAAGATGTGGAAATAAATTGGCAACCTGCACTTCTATAAACCATTTTCCTTAAGAAGGAACTTGACCTAATTTGATAATATAAAAGAGAGGATCTATTTTTTATGTGTTTATTTGACCTAAATGTTAATGACTTGATATGATTCTACTGGGATATTGCAATCTAGATTTATCTATGTATGTTGAATAAACTTTATAGTGTTTGGGGTATCCAATAGAGGTGGGAAGTAGTGGCACAATAATTATACATTGAATAGTGGATGTAACCCAAGGTAATATGGAAGGTTAAACTCTAAAATGTTCTCCCATAATTGTTTGGTGATGGTATAGGGTCTATACCAAACTATAAAAATCTTACGATAGGGTCATGTCATTCATTCCTTCTATAGGTGTAGCTAGACTTGATCACCAACCTATAAGTTGTGCAATGACTGATTCTTGTCATGACGTTACTTATATTTCACATTAACCAATTGAAAAATGATTTACACTTGATGTTAAATGTGTTGAATGTGCTCAATGAATTGAATAACTTTGTCAAGTTCATTTTGAGCTGAAGGATTTGCTTGTTATTATTGATGATAGATTAAGGTAAGTTACATTGATGGGTGTTAAAGGTTATAAATCCAAGAAAAACTAAAAATGTTTATGTGTAGTAGAGTTGTGTAGAGTTTTTTATTATTATGTTTAATAAAAGGTAAGATTTCATTCCAAGTGCATTGATTCTTAAATTTTTACCCTCTCATAAGGTGTATTATCATCTTATTTACTACTTTCATTTGTCCATTAGTCTACAGATGGAAGACAATATATTTGTTTAACTTTATGTCTAATATAAACCAAAGTTCATTCCAAAAATTATTTGAGAACCTTATATCCATATCAGACAAGATAATTTATGGGATTTTGATGTAGATATAAACATGTTGAAAGTATGATTGAGTTGTATCTAGAGCTAATATTTCTTTACTACAAGGTATTATAATTGTCATCTTTGAGAATCTATCAACTACTACATAAACACAATCATTACCATGCTTCATAGTAGGATATCTTGAGAAAAAATTCCATATAAATGGATTCCCATGGTCTTGCTAAAATTGGCAGAGGTGTGTACAAACCTTGCTTCTTAATAACTAGCTTGGAAATTACACATGCATTATAAGACTTGATATTTTTCAATAAACTAGACATAAGATGTGGTGAAAATAATTATTTTTGCAACACTGTAAAATTATTTTCAACTCCAAAATATCCTCCAAATTTTTTAAAATAAGATTCCCATATTAGTTTATGTCTCTTTGCCCGGAACACCCAAGTGCCCAAGGTGATATAGGAATCTATCCTAAAATTATAAGTTTGGAACTAAATTACCACAAAGAAAATTCTAGTAGATATCTATAAAATCTATGTTAGATGGATAAAATTCAAATCATGTGTTGACTTCATGTCCACATGCATCGAGTATAGAAAGGAGATATTGAACTAGTGGATGGCTCAGATAATCTGCAACTAGATTTGCACTTCCTTTCATATGCTTGATGTTTAAATGGAATTGTTGAAGATAAGATGACCATTTTTTATTCCACTCTTACAACAACTCGCTCTAAGCATGCAAGAACTAAAGTGACATTTGATCTATACATATCATGATATTATTTCCAAATATATAATTATTCCAATACTTACATGTTTGAATAATATCATAAAACACATGATCATATGTTGGGTAGTTTATTATTGATGTGGTGAACATTTCATTATGGTAACTAGGTGGCCATATTGAGTGAGCACTATAGTTTATTACTGATGTGGTGAGCATTTCATTATAGTAAGTAACTAGGTGGCCATATTGAGTGAGGACTACTCCAAGTGAGAAGTCCAAGGCATTTTTCTTAAGAATAAATGGTTGATAAATATCAAGTAAGGAAAGTATTAGTATGGAACAAAGTCGACCTATAAATTCTTCAAATTTTTTATATTTTGAAAATTCCCAAATTAAATTTTATTTTGTGCCATATTTTCTAGAGTTGAAGTCACTTGAGAAACACCATGCACAAATCTCCTGTATAATTTTTCTAATCCTAAAAATACGTAAATCTATGTGAGATTCTTTGGTTATATTAATTCATAGAAGACTTGAATCTTGGTTGGGTCCATGCTCACTCCTTTTACATCTACTATGTTACATGTATCCCATATATTACATCTCCAACATAGGAAATGAACATTTCTCCATGTTTGCATACAACTTGTGTTTCTGAAAAATGCCAAACACTTGTTCTATATGGCACAAATGTCCATCCTATGTTTTGATAAAGATTAGTAAGTTGTTAAGGTAAACTATAATGGATGAAGTAGTGAATGGACTAAGAATGTCATTTATCATCTGCATGAATTTGGCTAGTGTGTTGGTCAAATTGAAGGTCATGACTAACCATTCAAACAAACCTTATTTGGCCTTGAATGTTTTCTTCCATACATATATAGGTTTAACATGAATTTGATGATAATAAAAATTAAGATTGATTTTAGTGACATATTTTTCACTATGGAATTATTCCAATAAGTCCTCAATACTTGGAAGAGGATAGTGGTTTTCTATTGTGATATTTTTGAGAGATTTATATTTAATACATAACTTCTATGTGTTGTCCTTCTTTGGCTCAATTCTAATTGGGATACTGTAAGGTGATGAGTTGGGGTTGATATGTCATTTTTCCATGAGTTCATGGATCTTTCACTTAATTATTCATTCTCCAAAAATAATTTATGGTATAAATAAAAATTAGGTAAAGGTAATTTAGGAATCAAGTTAATAGTGTGCTTCCCTACATAGTGTGTAGGCATTTCTTCTGGAAACTTAAATATATAATTGTATTCTTCCAACTTATGGTGTAACTCTAAAGTCATTGTTTCTATTTTTTTATGAATTTTTTTATTTATTTGCATTCCAAGGATGTTATTATGCTCATATCTTATCATCAAAAGCACAAAACTCTTACTAGAAGTGACTAGCTTCTTACACTATTTGGTGCCAATAAGTGATAACTTGCGAACTATTTTTAATATGTGGTATCTCTTATCACCAACATCTATGATAGAATTTATAAGATTTTACTCATAGACTACATGTTAAAGGTAAATATATGGTTGAATAAATAAAACATCACCTACCTCTACTGAAGAAACATCGCAAAGCAGTGTATCTTGAAAAGGCTTCATGTTGTACACCAATTGACACTGATGAGTGGCGTGTTTCTCATATCCACACTGAACCATCCAATATAATATGGTTTTGGGTGAGGCATCAATGGAAATTTTAATCTAGAAATGATTTTAAGAGAAATCATATTCTTCTGACTTCCACTGTCAATTATGAAGTTTACTAGTTGAACATTGATTCGCATTTGATAATGAATAAATCATTATAATTCCTTTGTTTATGAATGGATATTAGATATGTTTTCTATACCTACCATGGCATTATGTTTATATTCCATTTTTTTATTACCTTTTCTCAAATGATGTTATTTTTGTACGGATTACTTCAAGTTGTGCAAGTAGAGTCTTCCTAGCACAACACTCCTCATTGTAATGATTATTAGAATTATGAATTGAATTCCACTTGTTAGTATTTGACTAATTTTTATGTTCATTTGATGATGTTTAATATTTTGAGGTTACATGGAGCTATTTCCTAGTTTAAAATTTTACTTGGGAGATTTAGACTATTGGTTGTTCTGAGACTTGTAATCTTGTATCTTATTCTTGACCTTGGCCTTTGATTCAAAATTGAAACCAAATATGTAGGCTTACCATATTAAATATATCCATAATAAATGAATATCTAATTGGATATGTGATCTTAAACCTAACCTATACTCCATAACAAGGTTTTGTTTTATATCTTGAATCATAAGTTTGGATACCAGACTATGAAAGGTATCTATGTATTACTAGACATATTATTCTTTGCCTTGGCTCAACTAAGAGAAATTGATGTACTCATCATCATAGTTTCCAATAATATAATAGGTTTATTTGAGTGCTTCTATGAAACTATTCCATATGTCTATATGTCACAACCCTGGAATCTAAACTATAAGATTCTGAATATTATGAGGTTATGAATTGTTATTACCACAAGTGAGTCATACTATTATTCCAAAATTAAAATTAGTTTATAAAATTTATTGCATAAACCATTACTATTTAATATTTTTATCAAATAAATATGTTATCCCGACTAACACCAACTAAATTTATAGACTACGTTTATGGTTTAGGTTTGATCATAAGCGCATCAATAATAGAATCAAGCATAATGATTTAATGTGAAAGAGAGAATATATATAAGAGATTCCATAAGGATCCCTTAAATAATATTAATGTCCCCTTCTTGAATGGTTAGGTTATTGCAAACCAATCAAGTTAGTGTGATGATTACTTGTATATCCATGAACTAACAAAATACAAAATTATCATTGTGCAATATTTCTTTAATGTTCTTAAAAAAATTGATATTAACGGATTGTATTAAAAATAACATTATTTCATTCATCTCATAATTCTTATCATAGATCATCTTTACTTAAATAAACTCACTTATACAAATAAAACATTATGGAATTTTAAGAGTTACATACTTAAGCATTATATAAAATGAACTCATTTCTTTTTCGCTAAGGACAAGCCTCTAAAAAGGGGTTCCATTAGAATATAGAGTATTATAAATAAGTTTATATTTTCCACATTATAATTAATTTTCCAAGGTACTCATTTATAATTTATTACATTATAACATAATATTCTAAAACTCATTCATATCCTTTTAGATCTCTTTATGAAATAGAAAGTATCTAACAGTTTCCATGTTTTATTATTTCAACTAATAATATTTTATATATTATCAATATCATGTTAAAAATAGACTTAGAGAATCCCTAACACATATTAATCAACCTTAAAACCATTCTAATATTAGATACACATATCACATATTTGAAAAACCAAAATGGATTTATGTGTTATAATATGCATATCTAAATTTTGTGTGCACAAGAATTCTAATTGGTATTCTTTTAAAGGGACAATAACATCATTTTGAACCCAAACTTATCTAATTTATAGAATGTCATTTACTTAGTGAGTTTTAATTCAAATAGCTTGTTTAAATTAAATAATTTAAACTTATTACCAAGAGGAAGAATCTCTCATTAATATTCGCCTTTGTTTTGTTTCTCAAAACCAATTAAACATTGTATTTAGTTTCAAATGTTTTAGTAAAGTGTAATTTATAGTTGTTAACTCTATCTTGAATATGTATGAATCTTCCTCACTACGATTTGTTACACTATCTAACTTCAATAATTACTATCCAAATTAGTTAAATAGTTTCTGAAATTCAAGATATAACCATTAGTTTGTGTAATCTTGCACATGATCAAGGAATTTTTTAGTAACTTTAATTTATCTTTGTATCCAAAAATTCACACTAAGTAATTTCCATTTGAATCCATTTCATATTGTAGTAATATTTATGATGAAATATAATTAAATGAGTAGCTTTGAAATCAATAAATTCACCTACATCCATGGCTTAATTTTGGTGTTAACAAGTATTAATTCAAGCCCTAATGCAAATCATCATACTTAGTTAAAAGTTCATGCACATAACCTTCCAACATTGCATGTTAGTGTAATAACTTGATCGATATTTGAACTCAATTGTAATAAAACACTTCCATCTCACCTCTTGATATTTCCATCAAGTAGTTGATTATAATCAATACCATTATTGTTTCCATCTATTCATGATAAGATAGTATGTGTGAAAAACTCAAGGATTTCCTATACAATATTTACAAGTAATAACCACCACTTTCATGAATGAAGAAAACTAAACAAACTAGTACATTTTAATCCCAAAATTCAGTTTTAGTAAGCTACGATAAGCTACAACCATATAAATCTTGGCTCTCAATGAGGAATAAAACTTTCAATTAAAAAAAAATCAAAATTTATAATTTCCAATGAAACTATATCATTATCCAACCAATTAGGTTATCAACCAATTTCTATTATTAATCGAGAGGTAAAGAATAATATATTAGATAGTTCAAATCTAACATGCAGTAATAAATATCGTAAGGTAGAAAAAATAATATTATTTTGTTTAGAATAGGACCTCACTTAACAAATTCATAATCATTGTTTAATTATTTACTCAAACATTTATGATAGCATATACCAACATTTTTCATAAACCCCAAAGTGAATTTATTCAAGTATAGTTGAAGACTAAACCTTATATATTCATTCAAATGAACAATGTAGCTTTGAATACTAATGAGGAATTAGATTTCTTCATATTTGGTAAGACATAAAATTCCTATCTATCTACAACAAGATTTTATTTAAATAATTCCTTATGAATTTCCTCACAACCTTTAAGATATATCACTAAAAGAGAGTTGATCCAATACATATCACCCAATTTAATGCAAGTAAGGAATTACATACATACAATTAGAAAGTGCATGGTCATTAATGCCTCAAAATTCCTTGGCATTTAACTATGAATTCAATCATCCTTTTTAGGAGTTTCTTTGCAATTAGATAGAAATTATGCACTCCACCTATTTTTTTTGCCAACATAAAAAATGGAAATGTTGAGCCCATCCATCGATGGCCCATTTCACCCCACCCATTGATAATGAGGTTGCAAGAGTTTCAATGACTAGTATCTCTATAGAATAAAGGTTCAAATTTGAAGCATAAAAAATGGGTGTTGTTTCCACCACAAATTTCAAGGTTCCCATTCAAAACAAACACAATCCAAAAAGGAATGTCTCAAAAATAAAATTAAAAAAAAATCTAATGTTTCAACAACCAACTTTGAAGAAACTAAAGAAATCATCAATAACCCAACATGCATACACCATTAGTGGTAGATCTAGGAACATGTATTGTAAGTACAGAAACCTAGCATAACATCTAGGGTTTTTAAAACAAAACCATACAATATATCCATACAAACAATAATGTTCATCTCATGAAATAATCAAATACTCAATGGATAGAATGCCAATTTTATCTATTACTAACTAACATGAAGCATGGGACTAAAATTCATGAAAAACAAGTTGTTTTCATGCTCCTCTTTCCCCTTAAAAATGTCATCAATGTTTATCCAATACAAAAGAAGGAAAACTCAAGAACAATGTACATAGGAAATCTAGTTACTTACTTCATGCCAAGCAAGCAAGAAGACTCAGGTTTGGTTTGTGCTTCTCTCTTTATTTTCCTTTGTTATTCTTTTTCATTTTTGCTTCTTGGTGATCTTTTTTCTTCTTTTATGCATGTTTTTTTATGTATGAAACCCCTTTTAAAACTAATAATAGGTTCCTTCCATGATTAAAATAATCAATGCAGGCATCATGAAAGGCTTCCACAAGGACTCATCAAAATTCCTCCAAAAACATGCATTAAACTATAAATTGGGTCCTCGATCTACTCCATAAAACTTCCTTATAACCCCAAAACCCTAACAATTTTATATTACCTTCAAATTGAGGTCAACCATTGGCATAATGATAAAACAATAGACCAAATATAATCAAATACCCAATGGCCAAATTAGGGTTTATAATAACAAGTAAATGATTAATACCAAATGACTTTATAAAATGTTTATGTGCAACATAATCATCAACCAAAATATATAATCAAACATTTTGACCTTGTTAAGGCCTTCAAACAATAATAATCAATCATAATAGTTCCATGACCTTAATTAGGTCTCAACAAATCTAGCAATCCCTTTGCTACCAATAAATCAAGTGATCATGCTTTTGACCAATTATGTCTAATTAAAACTAATTATACAAACTTTAATTTCCAAGCAAAACTAAATTGAAACCAACACTAACTCTAACATTAGAAAAATAATAAATACTAGAGTCTAGTAAGGCACAAATTGACAAGATCAATAAACTTGGTCAAAATGATCATAAAGTTCAAACAAGAATGTAAAAAAACTCAACAATAATAAAACAACATGCATAATTGGCTTACACCAATGATGATCACTTATGTTAAACATACAAAATTATGCACAATACAAGTTTTCCACAACATTCACACAATACAAAATAGGAATGGTGGAACTAGTTAAAAAACCAAATTCATACTTTATAATATATAATCATATACTGTTGATCATTATTGATCTATAAAATTATTCCTTCTTCTAGCCTATCTTAGTCTCTGACAGTACCTTCAACCATGCCAATGACATCAAAATTACTTATACTATAGTAATAATGATAAATATAGTATCATAATTGCATAATCATCATAGACATATATCTAAAGAAATAAAAATGTATCATAATTATCAAAATCATAATTCTAGGTTATCATCATATAAATATTAACTGATATAAAAAACTATAAATCAAATCATATTAAAATATTCTCAAATTATAAGTATTCAATTTTATGTTTAAAGTAAAAGTGGGATATGACATCCACTCCCCCTAAAATGAGGTGCAGTTTTGGGGCCTATAAAAATAAGTGTGGATAGTGTATCTAGAATTACTTTCATCTTCCCACGTAGCACTCTTATCACTCAGTTGGTCTAGTTAGACTAGCAATTGTTGACTATATTTATTCTACAAATTTAACACTATGTTGATCCAAAATGTGTAATGGTTCCAATTGGATCATTTCCTCTTCCACAACCCACACATTTTTCCAATCTAGAAAATGAAAGGGTTCAAAAATATATTTTCTCAATAAATTAACATGAAACACATCATGAATTCCAAAAAGAGGAGGAAACGTTAGGTAATAGGCAACAAGGTTAATATTTCCCACAATGTCAAATGGACCTAAAAAATGTGGAGCCAGTTTGGATGCCTTGCCAAACTTTATGGAACTCTTTTGTGGTATTAATCTCAAAAATACTTTATTTTAAAATTCAAACTCTCTCAGTGTTATTTTTAAGTAACATATCTTTTTTACTAATCTAAGGTAACTTTTAACCTTTTTCGTATGATGGCCATTTCACTATCATATTCTTACAATAATTTAGGTCCAGTTAAGACCCTCTTTTCCAACTCATCCTAGTCAATTTAGATCTAGAATTTCTATCCATACAAAGATTCAAAAAGTGTCATCTTTAACACTGAATGATAAGTATTATTATAATAAAAATATATTAAGTGGAGGTAGTCTTTCCAATTGTATTGATGATCCATGACATACATCCCAAGAATGTCTTCAATAATTTGATTTAGATTTTCTATTTGGCCATCTATCTTTGGATGATGTGTTGAACTAAAATTTAGTATTATGTCAAAGGCATCAGTCAAGGTTTATCAAAACCTTGATGTAAACAAATTATCTCTATCAAAGATAAACACTTCTGACACCCCATGAAAGTGAACAACTTTCTTCACAAACTTTTTAGCAAATATAGGGGCATCACCCATTAAGTTAACTACAATAAAGTGTTCTAATTTTTTGGCTTTATCAATAAAAACTAGGATTGTGACATGCCTAATTTGTGACATAGGTAACCCTCAAATATAATCTAATGAAACAACAATATACATATTTTCTAGAACTGAATGTGGGTACAACAAACCCCCTGATGGCAATGTTTAGCCTTAATATGCTGACATTCCAAGAACTTAACAACAAAAATAGCTACATCATTTTTTGTACCAAGCCAAAAATAATTTTTTTTAATTTGTGTGTCATCTTTTTGACACTAGGGTGATCAAAATGTGGTGATGTATTCTCTTATTCTAATAATTTTTCTCTCAAGTTATCAATAATATGTACAAAAATTATGTTTTAAACCTCAGAAGACCATCTAAGTCAATAAAATAATCAAAAATGGCTTTGCTAACCAACACTTATCTAAATTTCAACAAATTTATCTATAAACAAAATTATTTGTTTGTTGTTTCAACATAATAGTTCTAAAATTTGATTGAAAAATAGAAAATACATCAAGGTAAGTCTTTATAATTAGGGGATCAACAACCATGTTTTCATTACCTTTGACATAGTTGATGTCAGTATCAAAGTTTCCAATAGAATCTAGCCACCTTTATTGTATTGCATTCAACTCATCCTGAGTGAAAAAATGCACAAGGTTGTAATGATCAACCTTGATCTTAAAGTGCTTACCAAGCAAAAATTACTTATGTTGCTTATGATCATACACTATAACATTTAGCTCAAGGTCATGATTCAAATAGTTTTGCTCATATTCCTTGAGTTTGAGAGAGTCATAGGAAACCACTTTTCCATTTTTGGGTCAAAAACCCCCAATTTCAACAACAAAAGAATCTTCCCAAACTTTAATCATTTTGGATCTGTAATTATAAGAACAATTGTATAAGTTAATAAATATTTTAAATTTTGGAAAGCCTCCTCACAATGATGAGTCTAAACAAACTTCTTACCTTTGTTTTGTAGTGAAGTGATGGGATTAACAACTCTAGAATTTTTTCCACAAACCTTATATAGTAACCAACTAGACCCATAGAGCTTCTAACTTCATACACATTCTTAGGAGCGAGCCATTCCTAAATTGATTTGATATTTGTATGATAAACAACCAACCCTTTCTTGGAGATGATATGGCCCAAATAATGGATTTATCTTGGTAAAAAAATCATTTGGACAGATTGCCTTATAACTTATGGTGCCTTTTTCTCTGCAATGCTAAACATAATTGTTGTTAGTGATCAGCTTTATCCTTTGAATACACAATGATAACATCTATAAAAACTAAAATAAAATAATATAGATAATCTTCAAACATTTTTTTCATCAGATTCACAAAGGCATTAGGTGCATTTGTTAGGCCAAAAGGCATAAAATTAAATTCATAATTGTTATACCTTATGAAAAAATAATTTGTGTGCACATCTTCCTCCTTGATATAGAGTTGATGGTACCCTGATCTAAGATCAATATTAGAGAAAACATTTTTAATTTCATCAAATAGATAATTTATTATTGGGATTAGATATTTATTTAACATTTAATAGTCAATGCAAAGTCTTAGAGTATCATCATTCTTTTTGACAAAGATAACAGGAGCTCCCCAAGATGACACAATAGGATGAATCATGCCTTTATTGAAAATTTATTGTAGTTGAATTTTTAATTCCTGTAGATCTACCACATTCAAGTAGTATATGTTGTTTTGGATGCATGTGCAGATCCATGTATTATATCCAAAGAAAAATCAAACTCCCTCTTAGGAGGTAAACCATGTAATTCTTCATGGAATACATACTTAAATGCATTAAAGATTGGATGATCTTACAAGATAAATTCCTCATAAGATAACTCCCTCATTTAATTAGTTTAAATTTTACAATCCTTACGAACTACTCTTTTCAACTGCATAGATGAAAGAATTTTATGATCCAACAACTTCAAAACACCCTAGATTACTACCCAATTACCCAAGTCATCAATACATCATCCTTTATTATTGAAAATATCAATATGATATTGATGCTCTTAAAACCAATCCATTCCCAAGATTTGATCCTATAATCCCCAAGTGTATATGATTAAATCTTGATTTATATGTTAAACTAGTCTTGTTCACTTGATAAATATATCTCAAGGCTCTATCATTTTGGTTTGATCTTATTCTCAGCCAAAAGGATCATACTCACCACCTCACTATGTTTAATTTCTTATTCCTTAGTCTAATCCTAATTATTATGATTATCCAAGTCACCCATAACCATAAAACACCTAAAATCTGATAGATATTCTTTAGAGTTAGTTACAAAACCTTGGTAACTTTTCTTCATCCTAGATAATTGCATTCAAGGTGGGATAATATCATTGATGGTACTATCCCTACTCCAAAAAAAGTGTCCTTACCTTAAAAACACTTAAATTTTAAAATCTTTTGAAGTGTATAGTTCAACCTAAGAATGTCATTGACTCTTCCATGAGTATTATTTCAAAAGAGCTAGTATAAATACAAGTCAAATCCAATTCTCTTGGGAATATAATAATTATAAATAAATCACACATTCAAGCTCAATAAATCAATTTCATAACCAATCTATTATGTCCTATTCATCCCTATTTTCATATCAAGCACAGGAGTAGTCATATTACATGTCTACGTCATTCAAAAGATAACCTATGATCTATAATTGCCAAGTTACAAGCTAGATCACTACATGCATTTATATATAGTATATTTTACCCTTATACATATACGTTCCCACACATAGGGGAGAACTACACAAGTCTGAGGCCCCGCTTAGTGTATTGGCTATGTAGGCAATGTCATTGATAGAGAGGTCTTTGAGGTTAGCTCGACACCATGAGCCAAGTAACCCATTTTTGGCAAGGTAATTTAACTTAAGGTGGAGGGATAGGGTTTGAGATAAAAATAGTCATAAACAGACTATTAACAAGATATAAATATATTAGATTAAATGTGATAGAAAACTCATAAAGACCCAGGTGATCGTATCTTGATAAAATGACATCCCATACATGATAGTTACATCGAGATTCAAATAATAACATCAATGTAAGTGTCTATAAGATGATTCAAGTGTCCAAGTAACCATAAATAATATTTTTAGAGTTTGATGACTAGTTCTTGAACATTAGACATCTTTTTTTCACACCTATGCATCTCAAATATGTCTATGTATCATTGCATAAGCTAAGTATTATTTCTTATTTGTGATTATGCAATCAAAATATTATTTAGAATTGTACTTTTTATATTTAATATTTTCATAATTTGGCACTGAAATAGAATATCATAAACTAAATTATTTAATTTGCCTACTTTTAGGAATATATTATCTCACTCTTGAAAGGATTATCCCTCCCAACCCTTAATTTCCAAAAAGGGTTAAACATTTGTTGAAACTGACCTCTAAATCTTCTTATTGAAACTTAGAGTGACCTATATTTTTTGGCTTCTTAACAACTCCATTTCAAATTTCCTTGGTGGTTTCTTCTACTCAAGTTGGTATATACAAAAACCTCTTTTTGTTTAGTGAAATCCAGTATGAATTTTTCATTTTTATAATTTATTATTTTTAGTAAATATTGACATATAAGGTGAATGGTGTATCTATTTTATAATTAATTTATGGGTTTTGTCAAAATTAATATTTTATTCAAAAAATCTCTTAGATCTCTAAAATAAATTTTTAAGTTGTCACAATTACTGATTCTTTACTAGGAGTATTCTAGTGTTTTGCTTGTGAAACATTTCACATTATTTATCTTATATTTGATTCATACAAGATAAATTTTTGAATTATTTAGAGGTTTTTCATGTTCCTATCAATATAATAGGAAACCTATTTTTTCTTCAAAATTATATATGAAGTTTTAAAAATTACTATTTACTATTTTTAATACATCTTGATAAACAATGTATAAGGAATACCTATTTTTTCCTAATTTTTTAGGTTTTTCTTATTGTAAATTTTTATTGAAAACCCTTTATAAAAAATTTTAAAAAACCATCTGATCTCATTAAATTACTACATTCTTATTTTTTTAAATTTTAATAAGTTTTCCTTGAGGTTTTCAACTTTTTACGGTTTCAAATTGTAGTAATTATTCAATTCTAATATTCCCTATCATTTTGGAATATTTGATAACATTTGTATGTTTCTCCTTTCATAGTCTCATATTATTCTTTAAAATATTTAAAATGGATAAAATATAATCTCTTACTCCTCCTAACCCTAAGGAGGGTGATAACTACTTTCCCTCTAACTAGGTTCATGTTATGAGTACTCCAAGGGGTAAGGTGGCCCATTCTATTGTACCTATATTTCCTTAAACCCCTCCACCCCCCACTAATAGTGAGTGTGGAGGAAATTTTAATGGAAAATAAATGTCCCATAAAATATTAAGACAAGGTTAATATTTTCCCACAATGGAACAATAATGTATTGAACATGCTAAATTATGTGTTCAATTTAAAAATACAATAATTTAAATCAAGCACTATCTCATGAATTACATATATTTAATTCATCATGGCCTTTTATATTTTGGGGATTTTATATGATTGGAAAGATAAATCCAATATTTATGGGAGCTGAAAAATTTATTATTACATCCACTGAACATTTTACCAAATGGGTGGAGACAATTCCACTTGAGTTTACCATTAAAGATGAAGTATGTAGATTCTTGATGACAAATATTATTTCCTAATTTGGTTTACCTTCAACCATTATCATGAATAATGGATCATCATTTAAAAACAAAATAGTGAATCATTTTTGTAACAAATATAAAATTAAACATACCTTTTCTACACCATACTATCCACAGGGTAATGGATAGGTAGAAGTGACAAACAAAACTATTGTTAAGATAGTGGGAAAAAATTTGAAAGATATAGTATATATTTTCATCAGTATATGGTTTACGCCTTATGGTCATATCATACTAGTGTTTGTACCCCTACTCGAGTCGCACCTTATTCTTTAGTTTATGGTATTGAGGTAATTTTACTAACTAAGCTTGAAATCCCCTCTTTATGGATTTATCTCAAGGATATTATTCAAGAAAATGATTACCATGAAAAATGATTATATAGTTGGAATAATTGCATGCAAAATGCACACAGGCTATTGAGAATCTATAGGTTTATCAAGATCACATAAAACATGCATATACTAGAAATGTTTGACCACATCAGAATTTAACATAAGCGATTCAGTATTAAAATAAAACCAAAAGAACATAAATAAAAATAAGGAGAAATTATGGAAATTCAAACCAAATTAGTTAGGTCCCTTTGCTATTACAAAAAATTTGGGCAAATGTGTCTACTACTTGGCTACACTCAAGGGCAAACCCCTAATGAGCCCTATGAACATTATGCACTTGCACAAATATTACACATAAAATGACATTCCAAAAAAATCAAAAAGATTTTAAAAATTAAATATTCAAGAAAATATTTTAAAAATTCAAATAATTTCAAAAATACCAAAAATATTTAGCATTTGACATGTTTACTAGATTTTTTCATATGTTGGTTACTTTGTGTTGGTAGATAGCATATAATTTTTATGCACACATATGTTTCATGGGTAATTGAGTGTGATACAATAATATATTAGAATCATAATATATCAAGCATGCATATGTTGGACCTTTCCTCTTTTAGCATAATACACTATGTTGGGGGCATCCTGCTTCTATATGATCATGATTGACACAAGTTCTATTATTTTATGATAATTTTCCACTATCTTACATAGATTATATATCTTACACATGCCTATACCCATTTTGTTATCTTACACAATGTACTTTTTATGTTATTCTATGTGACATTTTCTAACACATGTATAAAGGGATTAGAATCACATGATTATGCTAGTTTATTATCTCTCATTATTTTATTCATTTACATTAGATTACTTGAGTGTACTTCTTGTTTGCTTTTTTATCTTGCTTGTGGAAAATTTGAACACATTCATTTTATTTTTAGCTATATTTCCTTGGGTGTTTTTCATTTCTTTGGTGCATAGACATTTGCACATGTCTTCCACTTGAGTGTGCAAGATTTGAACATGCCCCTTGTTTGCAGTCTCCTTAGACCCCTATCTATGTGACATTTAGGTAATCTTGCATGTGTGCTTGATTGTTTATTGAGATTATTATATTATATATGTTACTTTGATTCACATCATGCATCTTAGGGCTTATTATGTATGAATATTTTGAGCTTAATTGATATATCTACTTTGACATGCCACTACTATACTCTTCTTTACTACATGATTCATACATACATCATATTTGTCTTATCCTTTTGAGATAATGTGATTATCATATTTATAATCACATCACCTCAAAATGGGGGAGGCATATCAGTGGGGTCATGTCATATAATATTGTAGATGATATTTTATGATTATATATCACCTCAATCTTGTACACTTATCAAACTCAAGCCTTGGTTGTTCCTCTTAGTTTTATACCTTTTCTCACTTTTGCATGTCTCACATCTGCTCTATCTTGTGCCTTTTGGCCTATATCTCTTAGTCTAACTATTATTATATTGATGACCCAGGTCTTTTATCTTACCCATAATTATTCAAATGTACTTATATTCTACCTCTACAAGTTTTAAACTTGTACCTACTTTCTTACTCCTTAGACACTAATGTCTGGGACAGATAGTATCATCAATATTGTTATCTTATCCCAATGCAAGTGTTCAGTGCCCTAAAGTCATCCAATTTGTAAATGAAACGTGACCTAATGGTTAGCCTAAGTGTTTCAATGCAAGTTATTACTCCAAAGGATTGATATTAATATAAGATCAACCCTCATTCATTCCTCACCTAGTAACATAAGAACAATGCTAAGTATTCTTACTAAAGAGCATTCAATTAAACAAATCTTCCCTATTTCTATACCAATCATAGGTACAACACATCTACAAGTCTGAAGTACTAAAGAAGCAACCCAAGAGGATGATTTTCTAAGTTACAAGCTAGTTAACTATTATACTTACTTTACATATAGTGTATGATTCACACATAAATAAACACGTAGAGGAGAACTATATGAGTCTAAGGCCCTTTTCTAGAGTATTGGCTATGTAGGCAATGCCCTTTGATAGTGGGGTGTTTTGGGTCAGCTTGACATCATGTGCCCACTAACCCATTTTTCCCCAAGGTCATATAAATATGGAGAACTAGAGTTTTTCCATTTCATAAGGAGTGATAGTCCATGACCCAAGTCTAAATACATTAGAGCAAAGGTGAAGAAAAACATAGAAGCATCTAAGTGGTAACATCCTTTTATATTAGATATTTCAAATAGGACACTTCTATCAAACCTAGACAGTAGTGTCAACATAACCATCCTAGGTTGATGTTAGTGTTTAAAGTGCTAGAAGTGTTAGATCCAAAATTTGATGATTGTTCTAGAATCTCCTTCCAGCCTACTTTCCACCTATTCTAGATTTATAACTTCATTAGCATCATAACAAGCTAAGTGCATCACTTCTTTGTCATTTATATATATATATATCATGGTTGTTTTTTATATATTTAGACTGTCTTAGCATAATAAATTCAATGTATGCTTAGATCTGAGTTTAACATTCAATTATCCTATTATAGATCTAATTATCATCCTTGTTTTATTTCATTTATACACCCGCTTTAATTCAAATATAGGGTTAATAATAAGATCACCTTAGATCAAAAGTTTAGGGTTGAAAATTTAACAAACCCAATTCATTTGAATGCATTTTTTTCTAATTCATAGGGTTTTAAACCAACTAGGGTTTTAGATTGCAGTAATTTTTAATTTCTTCTACTATTTTTCATGCAACCTAGGCATATCCCTAGATTAAGAGGTGTGATTATTGAACATATTGATCTTCCCCTCCCCCCATCCAAGATGTCTCAAAACAATGAATGATCATACTTTATATCATGATGATACCCATGTTGACAATGAAAAACATATTGATAGGGTTGTTATAGAAGAATATTTTGATAATGAAAACCATAAAACAAATTAAATTGAGAAAATATACCATGATCAAGTGCATGCAATTGCATTATTTTGTGAGCATATTCAAAAAAATCTTGAATATCTTGATGAGATATTAAAAAATATACTCAAATCAAAAAGTTCCAACATTATAGGGGAAACATCCCTCCCCTTGAACACATTATAACCTAATACATCTAGTGGAGACATGGTTTATGTGTTTAAACATTTATTCCCTAAAACTACTATACATCTATCATATAATTACGAGTTGTTTGATTATAAATACCGATTTCAATTCCTATTACTACTCAAAACATGTCTTCATACACTTTGGTGACTACTCAAATTACTAATTTAAATCCAACTAAGCCTATAGTTCAATCACTCCTTCAATGTATAAATACTTTAGAGGACAAGGTTACAAACATTGAATAAAATGCTTGAAAATCCCCTTTTGTTAAATGTTCCCAAGATGTGTTGCATAACCCTCTTGCACTTGAGATCTCTTTGCATACTTTTCCAATTAGATTTGTTGCACCTAAATTCACATTTTATGATGGAAAGGGTGATCCAAAATAACATATTTGAATATTTTATGAGGCATGCCTTAACTTTGCCTCCAATGATAAACTTTTGACCAAATTATTTCCAATAAGCCTCAAGGACTATGCTTTGAGGTGGTTATATGATACCTCTCTAATCTGTAAAAACATTCAAACCTCTTGCAAATTAGTTTTTAACACATTTTTCCATCAACATTTTTGAAAATGTTTCCTATGCTCAAATTACAAAAATCAAACAAAGAACCAATGAGCCTATCAATGAATGTGTCTTGAGATATAAGAAAATGCTATCAAAAATGACCAATCTTATGGCAAACAAAGAGTTGAAAGATATAATCAATCAAAGTTTGCTTGTTCCTTTGCATGAGTCCATTATTTTTAAGAAGATCAAATCTTTTGATGACTTATGCCATGTTATGTGAGATCATGAAATGAAGCTTATGTCATTGAATAAGCTCAAGTATGTAGCAAACACGCTAGTTGCATATACATCTAGTACCAAGATTACAATCAAATCAAGTTATAAGGTAAAGCCTCCTGAGCCTAAAAAGGGAACATCCACCATATTTAACATAGTTTCACAATAGCCTAATCATCTTATCTTATCTAATACACCAAGGAGACAATTTACAAGTTTACCAAAGTCCCCAGCTTCATTATTCTCATGGTTACTAGAGTGTTAGCTTATATCTCTTCCTCATCTTATCAAGGTTGATATGAGTTAACCTCTACCTAAAGGATATGATTCTAATGCTTATTATGATTATTATCAGGGACCCGAGCATCTTGCAAGCAAATGGTTTACCTTAAAACACAAAAATCCAAGAACTTATCAATGATAAAAAGCTTACATTTGAGGATCCTCCAAAATAACTAGGCTCACAACCTAGTGATCACCATAAATAGAAAATATTTAACAATCCTTTACAAGACCAATCTAAGAAGGAACCAAAAGTACAAATGGCATATAATGAACATCCTCCTACATCACATTATGAGCACCCATTAGATGGGATTATTGGTACTTACACATGACATATACCTTTTATGATTCATAAACCTTCTATTTCCTTTGATGATAGTGAAATTAAAGATAATGACCTCTGATCCTCATTCTTTATTCATTTGATCATACCTTGACAAATACCCTATATGTAGTGTTATGATTGATAATGATGCAAGAGAAAATGTTTACACCATAATATTACTTACACAATTGGGTTATACTCTTCATGATTCACACCCCTCTACTAGATTAGTTCAATCATTCGATGGGACCTCCCAGAAGGTTCTTGGTGAGATTGACTCACCTTTATAGGTTGGTCCTGCATATGTGGTTACTAAATTTCTAATGATCCTTTCTAAAGACATCATTTATATGTTATTGGGAAGACCTTAGATACACACTCTTCAAGTAGTACCATTTACAGTGCATGGGTGTGTTAAATACATTCATGTCAATTAGGTAATTACAATTTTTGACATAATATAAGATCCCTCTTGAACAAAATAAACTTATACCTAGACAACTAGATATCAATCCTAACAAGGCTAATTCACCATAAAAGGGTAAGCAATAGGCAATCCCCTTTGTTAGGTAATGAGTACTTGAGTGATCATGACATTAGAGACATTTAATGGATTCCATGAAATCCCCATCTTCCACTACACACCATGTTTAAATATCTAAAAAACCTCAAAATGTACATAATGTTATACCAAAGAAATAAATGAACAATAAATAATGGGTTCCAAGAACCCCTACTCTCATTACTCTTACTACTGCTACATGACCATTTAGTCTTATTTTACATAGCAGAGCACCATTGATACCATAGTGATAAATATTATAATTATACATGCTCATTGATAGCATAAAAAAGGTATTACACCAAATTAATAGTGGGAAGATATCTATTACCATCTATTGGATGACATAATAGGATGATCTTTCCTCTTCAAATATTACAAAAAAATCAAAAATATTCAAAAATCTAAAAACATTTTTGGCACCTACATGTTTTATTAGCTCCTTGACATCCATATGTTTATTCCATGTTGATGGATGGAATACTCAATTACTCCTACATACACATATGTGTCAGAATTTGTATTGAGTGTGATATAGGCATATACAAATACATTATACATTATTATTTCAGATGTTGGGCTTTGCCTCTACTCGTCTCATGCAGACATTGGGGGCATTTGCTTCTTTGATCTTGGTAGACATAGGTTAAATGATTCAATGATCACCCTACATTATCATGTTTGAGATTACATATGTACTTACACATGCATATTATCTATGATTATATATTACATAGGGTATTTGATATGTTATACACTTGACATTTTTTCCAAACACATTGAATCCATGGGTTGTTATGACATTTTTATGCTAATTTTTTATGCTATAATTTATACACTTCCTTGAGTGTCTTGCCTTGATATTATCTTCCTTGTTTGATAATTTTAATATTCTCCTTTGGTTGTGGCCCCTATTCCTATGTATGCTTTCTTTGGCATTTACATATGCCATGGTTTATTATATGGACATTTGAGTATGTCATCCTTGCCTTTATGGACATTTGACTAAGTCATATCCCTTCGATTGTGAGGCATTTGAACATGTCCCTTATTTTTGGTCTCCTTATAACATTACCTTTTCACTTAATTTTTAATGATTTTGTATGTGGGCTTGTTTTCTTATTGATCTTGTATTGTTACTATCTAGACATTGCCATGATTGTTATCATGCATCTTATCCCTAATTAAGATCACATTAGTTCTATGTGATTTAATGTTATATCTACCTATACATGTTCATTATATATGTTACATGGTGACATTTGTATATTATACAATTGTCTTATCCTTTTTAGGTGAGGTAAATACCCATTCTTATCTTTCCCTCACCTCAAAAGGGGGCATATTAGTGGGGGCATGTCTTCCTAGATTTACTGGGGGCATGCTTTAAATCATATTATCCACACTCATTTAGTATATGGTATTTATATTATTTTTTAGATTTCATGGAGGCATGTCATATGGGCATGGATTCCTCGTATTCACAGTTCTTAGATTCAGTGGAGGCATGCTTTGGAAGCATGTTCTCTGCACCTATTCAGTATTCAACATATCCATATTATAGTGGGAGTATGTTTTAGGAAACATGTCCTCAACATTGGTACTTATATAAATTTTTATATTTCTCCATGTATGGTGGGGACATGATTTGGAATCATATTCTCCAGACTTACATAGTTTTCCAAATTGGCCAAAGCACACAGTTATATGATTTATATTCACAGTTGTGGCATAATTATTTACATTGGTACTATTGTTTTACATATTTTTAGCATGAGATATTTTTAAGGTGCATATGTTATGCAACATTTGCCTAACATTGTACACTTCAAAATATTTTTATATTCCAAAACTCTTTTGTGGACTGTTACCACATTGTGGACTTTTTTGTAATGATACCCCATGGAATTTTATGGATTTTATAGAGCCAATCTATTACATAGTTGGTTCACCTTTTGGTATGGCTGAGGTGATCAAATTACTCAATATTTACATTTTTTTAGGTTGGACTTGATCATCAAGCCTTACCAAGTTATAAGTATCATTGGGTTGCACAGTTAAACTAATATCAACAACTAGGTGGAAACTCTCTTTTGCTCCAAAGTTGGGGATGTGCCTTATAATATCTCTCTCTTTATCTCTTTAGATATATGCACTTTAAATATTTATCTAAATTTTTCCCAATCTTAGTTTCAAAGCCTTACAATGATAGATATTTTTGAAAACAACTTGCCAATAGGCAAGGCAATTGCATTAACACACATATGTACTTTTGAACCTTAATATTTATATTTAAATCTATTTCAAATACTTTCAATCCAAAATTATATGCATTGTATTTATACTATAACAAGCTCTTGGTTTTAGGTCAGTCACTAGCAAAACATTCAAGTTGGGCACATGAAAAGACAAGGTGCGCATACACACCCAAGTATGCATTCATTTCCATTAAACTAACAATTTCATTACTTGATTAAAGGGGGGCCAAATGTAGATGACATTTTATGATTATATAAAACTTTAATATTGTACACTTAGAAAACTTAGACCTTGGTTATTCCTCTCAGTTATATACCTTTTCTCACTTTTACATGTCTCACATATGTTTTATCTTGTGACCCCTGGCATATATCTCTCTATCTGACTAGTCTTATCTTGATGACCTAGGTCTTATCTCTTACCCATAAATTTTGAATGTACTTATCTTCTATCTCTACAAGTTATAAACCTATACCTACTTTCTTTCTCCTTGGACATTAATATATGGGATATACATTATCATCAATGCTACTGTCATGTCCCAATGCAAGTGTCCAATGCCCTAAAGTCATCCAATTTTCAAATAAAATTATCCTAATGGTTTGCCTTAGTGATTTAATGTGATTTATTTTATCAAATGGATTGATATAAATACAAGATCAACCCTCATTCATTCCTCACCTATAAACATGGGAACAATATTAAGTATTCTTATCAAAGACCATTTAATTCAATAAAGCTTCCCTATTTCCATACCAATCATAGGTACAACACATTTATAGGTTTGATGTACTAAAGGAGTAGCCCAAGATCCTAATTTACCAAGTTAAAAGTTAATCACATTGCACTTATTTTGCACATATTATATGATTCACACACAAACCAACATGTAAGGTATAACTACATGAGTCTGAGGCCCTCTTTTGGAGTATTATATATGTAGGCAGCGCCCTATAATAATGGGATGTTTGGGTTCATCTTGACACTGTGTGCCCACCAACCCATTTTTCTCCAAGGTCACACTAAAGAATAAAAATTAGAGTTTTCCATTTCACAAAGAGTGATAGTCCATGGCCCAAATCTAAATTCCATAGAGTGAAGGCAAAGCAAAACTCATAAGCATCTAGGTGGTCACATCTTTTTCTAGTAGATATTTTATAGAAGACACTTGTATCGAACCCATATAGTAGTGTCAATACAACCATCCCAAGCTAATGTTAGTATTTAGAGTGCCAAAAATGTCATATCCAAAATTTGATGACTATTCCAAAATCTCTTTTCAACATACTTTCCACTTATTCCATATCCAAAACTAGATTAACATCATAACAAGCTAAGTATACTTATTTGTCATTTTTATATCTAGCATAGTTGTACTTTATATATTTAGACTATCCCAGCATAATAAATTTGGTGTATGCTTATATGTGTGTTTAACATCTAATTAGCCTGATATACATCTGATTATCACCCTTATACCATTTCATTTATATATATCCTCTTTAATTCAAATTTAGGGTTAATAATAAGATCACCTTAAATCCAAATTTTAGGGTTAAATAAATAAATGATTCTATATACACATACTTGATAGAATGAGAAAATTTTAACTTATCTTACACATTTTACATGATTCAAATATACGTTTAGGATATAATTTTATGCATTAGGCACATATATGAGATATATATTTTCATTTTTGTGATACATATTATATGCATGTTACATAGTAGAGGTTACATTTTGATAGATAATGCAGTTTGAGACATATTTGAGATGTACAACCACCAAATTAAAGATATACTTTCAAATTATACATACATTTATGCATTGACCTTAAAAAGATGCATCGTTTGTGCCTTTATATGCTACAATAGTTGGATTTTTTTAATTAGTGTGATCGAGATTATGCACCCTCAATAGAATTGGAACTATAATTATATTGTTATAGGTTGATATGGTTACACCATTTGACTCGAGTGATATTGGCTAAATTGGCTAGATTGGATAGATTGGTTATACTTGAGTTATAAGATTGAGATTATGTGTTCTAAATGGACTTGGAACAATTCATCCTTATACTAAATTTGGGGTACGATCACCCTCAAATTCCTATCTTCACATCTCCAAATTTTAGTTGTGAACCTCTTTCCAATGTTTCAACTATGAAGCATCTTTACTAAGATAAACTATCAAGGAACAAATGGTTACTTTGACACATGTGTATTCCTTCCTTGCTCTCTTTCTTTCGAGTATTTTCAAATTATTTAATTTTTAGATTATATGCACTAATTACACTTTTAATATGTTATTGTTTTCAAGTCATTCACATAAAATAAATTCAAGTGGACTTAAATAAAGGCAAGGTTTGTTCTACACACCACAATACACTTTCTTTCATTTAACCTTATAATTTCATCCTTATGCATTATTGTATTAAAAGGGGGAAAATGTAGATGCTTAAATCTAGATTTATATGTTAAATTGATCTTATAAACTTGACAAATATATCTCAAGTCTCTTTATTTTTAGTTTGACCTTCTGCAAAGCCAAAAGGACTGCACTTGTCACCTCACCATGTTTGATTACTTACTTCTTAGTCCAATTATAATTATTTTGATTATCTAGATCATCTATAAGCATAGAACACCTAAAATCTGATAAATATGCTTCATAACCAGTTATAAAACATTAAAAACTTTCTTTCATCCTTGATAATTATGTCCAGTCTAGGATAGTAACATCAACACTACTATCCCTACTCGAATGCAAGTGTCCTTATCTTAAAAACACTCAAATTTGCAAATATTCTGAAGTGTATGGGTCGAACTAAAAATGTCATTAACCATATCATAAGGATTATTTATGTATACACTCCAATTTCATCACTTCATGTTGAAATTTTAATTAGAGTTTTCTAAAATAACATATAAATAAGGTCAAACATCACTAAAATACCCAAATTTACCTACACACCTAACATGCATATTCTAAAACACATTATGGCATCCCTAATTGAGGTAATGCATTGTAACTAACTATCAGCTTCATCTAATTCATCCTAGGTTAAATTTTTGTTTTGTAAACAACATTATTGGGTAGTTAATTAGAATAAATATTACATAAATCACATAGAAGCTAATATGGGTTAATTAGAATATCAAATCAAATCAAATGGATAAATAGAAAATCCATAAAAATTGGCTAATTTTTAATTATGTGATATTCAAATATTCAAACAAATATCTAAATTATGACATCATCATGACATCACATAAAAAGTTATCAAGCATTAACATTAATTCAAGAAATATAAAGACTTTAGAAACCATTCCTAATAAATGTAGACCTAATCCCAAAATATTGATGACATTTATTAGCCAATTTGGGCTGATTTCTAGCCACACATCTTGATTTTGATCTGATAGTCACAATCAATCTAAGAAGTCTACAATATCAAGGCCCATTTGACATTCTAAACAAAAATTTTGATGTAGACTTACTATGCAAAAATATAGCAAGAAATTCAACAATTCATCACATTGATCAAGTAAAACCATTTGTAGACAAGGGGAGATACCATCAAAATGAATAAGAGACATTGATGAAGACTCTTAGCTCTACAATCTGGGCACAAAAATGCTTAAAATATAGCTTGGAGAAGATATACATTTGAAAGGTATATTTATTTTATGTCTTTCCATTTTTATACATCCTCCTAGACCTTTCCCCTCTAAGGGATCATGCTTGAGATGTTATGTTTATCAATTTTTTTAGTTTGAATAACTAATAATGAACAAAACTATCTTATACTCATTATCTATATTTGGCACACTCAATGTAATCTATGCACCCCACAATCCTACTGAGAATGTTCTTTTACCTTCTAAATTTTAAAAAAATATCATTTTTTAGTTTTTTTTAGTTTTTTATACTAATTTTTTCATGTTTTCACTTTTTTCAATTCAATGGAAATGCTCTGCATTTTGGTAGGATCACTTCTTGTAATCGATGATACCAACATGTGTAATGGTGATATCACATTTCTTCTATTTTTTAGTTTATATGTTTTTTCAAAAAAATATTATGATTGCTCTGATAAATGATGGGACCACTATAAAATGGATATGTCACTTTACTAATTGGTACGATTATTTTCTATTATGTTTTCTAGTTTTTTGTGTTTCTTAGGAAAATGGCAAGATCATTGTTAAATGGCATGATCACTCTAAAAAATGGTGGTATTACTCTACTAATCGATGGGATAATTTTTAATTTTGTTTTTTTGGTTTTCTATTTTTTCAAGAAAATAATGGGATTGCTCTACTATATGGTGATATTATGATAAAAACATCACCAAAAATATATATTTGTTCTTCAAAATGATGGATTCACTCTAAAAAAAACTCCCAACCTCTAGAGGCTCATTTTTGCTCATCCAAACTCTATTTTGGGTATTTTTTTAAAACTATGTGTTTTCTCATGAATTTTATACAAGTTAGTTAATTTAGCTTCAAGTTTCATATATTTTTCATAAAATAAAAGGTGCAAAGTGTTAATGTGTTTGCTTGTAAGCTACCCATCGAAGAGAATATATTGAAAATCTAACTTGTTTACCATAGGTTTTACTTTCCAAATACCACATTTCAAACCTTAACCATTTTTCATAGGTCTCGTTAATAAAACAAGTGGACTTATTGCCAAAAAAAACTCATATTACTCACATTTTTTTTGGTGTTTAAATGATTGAATCCACTTTTCATTTAATGCTTAATCAAAGAACTCATACTTGGATTTTAGTACTCTTAAAACACTTGTATTATTTTTCATTCCGTATGTATCTATTTTTTATTTACTTATTATGTTTATCAAAAGAACTTTGGACTATGCTCTTATCTTACCTATTCTTGGGGTCTTGAGAATCATAAATAACACTTCTTTCATTTTATTTTTATTGTGTACAGTGGATTTCATCTCCTTTTGGTGATTCTATAGGGCATGATGATTGGGACCTCATTCCCCAACATTTATACCAACCCCATACATTCAATGGGTTATATAAATTGAGGCTATATTCGATCATTATTACTTGAGTAACTATGTGTTTTAAGAGAATCTCTAAAGTGGTAGGACTTTCATGCTCCAACACAAACCTTAGACCGTACCCCTTAGAGCCTAATTTTCTAGAAGCACTTCACTAAGACCTTTATGGCTAAAGTGTGCACAAAAGGACTAAACCATCTCTTAATACCCATTAATATTTCTCATATGGTTAATTTTTTAGCCCCACATATCACAAGGTATATTAGGGACCATATAAATAACCCTATAAAACTTTATCTTAAGACCATCATCCATAAATAACTTGTAGTGCGAGGGAAACCAACCTCCCCAAGATTTCATAGCGTACCAATTAAAGTGAGCATTAGGTGAAACTAATCTATCACCACTTCAATTAAGGTAGTTACATGGACTAAAATTATGTTACACACCTACTTTACCATTAAAAATAAGGCTTTTTATTTATAATTGTCTTGTTTGATTGTTGTTGTAGCCTGTATTAATTGTAACCTTTGAATAACATCAAACTAAACCAAATCGAATCATGTCCAAACATTTTAATATTGTGTTTGCACGATGAGGAATTACTTTTCCCAATTTTTAGACCATCATTACCCCATCTTAATGGTATGTTATCCAATTGTACCATTACATTATCCATGTGGTATTTTTATGTTACCCACTTAAAAATTAATGACAAATTAGGTTCATTTTAAACCACAATCTAATCCAAATTAGGCTCATCTTGAACCACATTCCAATCTAAATAGGTTCACCTTGAACTAATTCTAAATCCAAAATGAATCCAGATCAAGTTCATTTTGAATCATAATATAATCCAATAAGTTTATTTTGAACCACATTCCAATCCAAAATGAAGGTAAATCAGGTTCATTTTGAACTACATTCCAAGCCAAATTAAGTTCATCTTGAAGCACATTCCAATTCAATGAAGTTCATTTTGAACCACATTCTAATTATAATTCTAAATTGGTCAGCTTTTTAAAATTTAACCAAAGAAAATTATTTGAATTCAAATTCTTAAAGTTAAACTAAGTCAACATTCCAAATTAGGTCAACTTTAACCAAAGTCAGCTTTAAAGTCACATATTGGAACAACACCAAATCTAGTCTATTTTAATGAAATCCAATTATTCTAAATCAATCACATTCAAATTCAAATCACTTCTTATATTTTCATTCAATTTGTTGCACCTATCAGTTGGGAATGATAAATTCATGGTATCCATCATTTATTTCATTTGAATCATTCAATTCATTTCACCCTCTTTGGTACTAAGCCAATCCAAGTTAATTATATTGAATCAAATCTTCCCTCTTTAGTCCCATTCTAATTAATCCAATATATCTTCTTCAAGCCATTTAAATCAAACACATTCATCCTCTTTGGGGTCATTTAAATCTAGACCAATCTACCCTCTTTGTGGTCATTTCAATCAAACATATTTTCCCTCTTTGGGGCCATTTACATCCATACCAATACACCCTCTTTGGGGCCAATTACTTCCAATCCAACTCCATTGCATGTATCCTTACTTGGGGGCATTAGTCTAGGGTTAATCTGAGTCATTAAATCTCACAATCCTAAACCTATTATAACATTTCCATTCATAAGTCAAGATTTGATAGATCAACTTTCCCATATTAGCCAACAACTAGCCTACTTTTCATCTACTCTTCACATTTCATCTATTAGTCCACAAGCCAATCTAGGCTAAGATCCATAAAAAATCCAACAATTTAGACTTATTATGGCAATCCCCCTCTCAGGTCCATTATATATTGAAGACCCAAGTGTGTCCAAGTCTAATAACTATTCGATTGAGATATTTCATGATCCCCTTCCTAAACATAATCAAATTCATTCACTTCCAAAGTAAGATCAAGATATTCAACACATTGTCAATGTTTTTATTGAATCACCCATCTTTGATCAACGTCACATTGATGAGCCTCACTCTAATAATTCATTTGTCTTTGATACAACACCCCTTTTTTATGAAAGACCCATATTTGATGAGCCCATCTTTGAAGAGCCCATTATTATTGAGTAATAACCCATTATTCATTTATTACCAAAAATTCCCCATTTTAGAAAATTCCTTCATCCTAAAGCCTTCATGTTAAGTGAAAGGTAAACAAGATACTTTTAGATAACATAATTCAACTAGCCCTCTTTATAGTTATATTTACATCAGGATCAGATTCCATTTTAGAACCAACATTATTGTCACATTAATATCAAAATTAGGTTTTATTCTAGAACCAATATTAGATTTCGCATTAGAAGTATAATTAACATCAGTCTCAACATCGGATTTAGATCTGCTTGACTCTAATTTAGATTCAAAATTAGAATACATTAGTGGATATCACAACATTAGATATACACTTATACCAAATCCACTTGAGTATGAATTAGCTTCAAAATCAACATACACTAATAGATATTCTAACATTGGTTATACACTCATTAGAGATTATATTCAATACATCACTGATCTTTTTACAATTTTTTAGGTTTTTTTCTTCAGCATCAACACAAATTATCCTAGTAGACTCTATAGGGATTATGATGCATTTTTCCCTTCTATTGACATTACATTTCCCTTTATCAATAACTAGCCTTATCATTATGTTGACATACATCCTCCCACATCCATTGATTGGGATAGATAGATTCACACATTATTGAACTTATTGTATGGTGACATCTCAGTTACAAAAATGCTAGGGGAGAATCAAAGTCTAAATTAAACATCTTCTAGTGAAACCTCATTTGAACTGCCATAAAATAATCAAAATAAATAGTCAACACCCCTTAGTGAAACCTTTTTTTAGGTGCTATAGGGAAATCAAAATCAAGAAGACTTTGTTGGTGAAAACATCTTCGAGGCACCAATAGCTTAACAAACTAGTTATTCATTCTTTGATGAGGACATTATTGAAGTCAATATCAACATAACCAATAATCTAAACATTATTTAGATTGTATCAACTCTCAAGCCAAAAGAACAAAAAAAATTGGTCTTATTGAGATAATTTCTAGAGGTCTTTAGCCCTGCCACAACTAAAATCATGTTGAATCTAGACTGAACAACAATGTATGTGACTAAAAATCCTAATATTTATCTATCCCTCAATAATTATACATTTCATTATGATCCTATTATTCATTCAAATCCTATATTACATTACCAAATTAAATAATTTATCTAATCCCTATCAGTCTTTACCTTTCTTGGTAGCACTCTTTTTCAAAGATACTACAAAGACATCATGTGTAGAGGTTTGAAGGAAATAAAATCAATGACCACCAAATATCACGATAACATCAGTGTAGTTCACATATACCATAGCATCCTAGTAGAGTAACTATTTAGATTAGGTATAGGATAAACATTAAAAGGGTAAACATTATTCATCTCTTAATCTTCCATTGAATTTAGTTGCTAAAAATTTAGAAGATCAATTAAAATTAAAAATCAATCAAAAGAGAAAGAGAAATAATTTGCCTAATAATGAAAACCATGCTTATGGCACCTTAGGAAAGTACCATGATGAAAACCAAGTTTATAGCATCATGAATAAATAATTTCTTGTCTACAAGTACCTTGACACTTGGGGGTAGCCTCATATTCATTAAATATGATTCCATTCCATTCCAACCATTTTGGCCATTCAATCCTATTCAGCCAATCCCATATTATTTTGACCATCATTTTTCCCATCTCAATCTTATTACAAAAGTAGGTGTATTGATAGTTATATGGGAAAATTTTTGGCATATTATCTACATGACACTTTGATGACTAGACACATTTGGTTCTCATGTGACATGGTCCTTGGAGATTCATAGTCCCTACCCTCATTGGCATCCATTATTATCTAGTATTATTTATTCATCCTTCATTCATTATTATCTCCCATTATAGGAGAAATACAATGGCTTGAGGTCCATTTGGACTATGTAGGTAGCACTTAGTCACATGGAGTTTTCAAGCTCATCTTATTGATCATTCCCTACACTTTTGCCTTTTTTTGTGAGTTATTTCCTATGCTTTCACTATTTTATGAGTATTATCCATTCTAGTGATAGAACAGGTATTCTCTTTGCTAATGGTCCTTTGTCAATATGTATTCTAAAAATAATCAAAACATTAAAAATTCAAAAAATCTTAAAAATTAGAAAAGGCTTACAATCTCCATGAGAGATATAAAGTCACAAAATCCTAAACATTTGAAAAGCCTTCATATCTCCATGAGAGATATTAAGCCATAAAATTTAAAAATATTTGTCTTGTCCTAAATCCATTCAATAATACCTTGATAAATCATTTATCTAATAATTTTGTCAACCATTTGGATGTGTCTCCCCCCATTCACTCTCTTTGGTGCTATTCATATAATTTAATCTTGCATCTTTCACCCTATTTGGGGTAATTCATAGTGTGCAACTTATTTATGAATATCTAATCCCCATTTTTTCCCCTTGTATGTATCCTTTCTTGGTTGCAACACCCATTTACCATTAACATTACACTTTCACATGTGGATTATTAACTTGACCAATGTCAAGATGCTTTATGTTGCTTTAATTTTCAAGTTTTATGTGTGTTTGTTTGCTTAGTTATTTGTTTGTTTGCTTTTTTATTATGCCTTGACTCACTTCATATGTGTTCATAGGGTGATTACTTATTGTACCTGAGTCCATCCATCAGTATACGATTAAAATTTCATCTTGATTTTTCCATATCATGGTGTGTTTGTTGTCATTTTCCTATTGGATCAAGGGTTAGTCCTTATGCACATTATGGCCAAGCCATCATGATGTTTTATATCATGGTGCATACCATTATGTGCTACATTAAAAATTAATTACTTAAGATACTTGTATACAATGTCATGTGTAGAGGCATCTCCCCTTATAGGAGAACATCATCACATTTTCCATGATCAAGTTATAATAATTAAACATTTTAGCTACATATATGTTACTAAGTATTTCAGTCATCTTTGAACACATTGCATCATTTCATTCCTATTTTACCTTTGTCAACATTTATCTCATAATTCTATTATTCATCCTTTCTTATCATATTTTCTCCCATCTTGGGATAACTACATTGGTCTGGGGTCTATTTGGATTATGTAGGCAACACTCAGTTATATTTAGTTTATGTAGCTACCTTAGCCACCATTATCTCATCATTATTTAACCATTATTATAATATTCAAATCATTATCTTTTCGTCACTTTTCACATCATCATGTGCTAATATTTTTTACAACTTCATTCTTTGAAAAGTCATTATGCCATTTGCACATTTATTTGCATCATTCATCTCATCTTTAATCTATGTAACAAGTTAAATCCTTAAGCTATGTTTACTAATTAATAAATCAAATCCATTAGACTAATCAAAGATAAAATCAGCCCTATTGGAGTAAATCATTTAATCAATTATCAAATCCACCTTGCTGGGGACAATCGATTATTCCATTTTTAGGGCCTTTCCATCATTTAGTCTTTCTTCTAATTTTAAGCTCACAAATTTCACTCTATTTAGGTCAAGTCAAAGTGTGTCATTTATCTTAAGATGCATCCTTACCAATTCCCCTCTCTTTAAGGGAAATCATTTCTCTACTCTATCATCATTGTTAATCAAAGGGTGCAAGCATTAGTTCACCTAGATTAGTCTCATCCATGGATTAATTTTCATTTTTCATGACCCATTTTCTTCTTTTCAATGGCCCATCCATCAAAATTATTTTTCAACCAATCCCTAGAGAGGCATCTAAGGTGTCCCAAATACCATTTTGGGCACTCACGTGAACTCATTTAAAAAATTAAACTAGAATTAACAAAATATGAATACATCTATAGACAATATTTTATGATTATATAGCACCTTAGTCTTGTACACTTGGCAAACTTAGACCCTATATTTTCCACTTAGTTCTATGCCTTTCTTTCTTTTGAAAGTCTTGTATATGCTCTATCTTTTTTCCCCTTGGCCTATATTTTTTATTCTAACTAGTCTTATATTGATGACCTAGGTCTTATATCTTTCTTAAAAAGATTTAAATGTATTTATCTTCCATCTATGAAAGTTTATAACATGTACCTAATTTCTTACTCCTTTAACACTAACATCTGGGATAGACAGTAGCATCGATGTTACTATCCAATCCTGATGTAAGTGTCAAGTTCCCTAAAGTCGTCTAATTTTTAAATGAAATGTATCCTAATGGTATGCTTAAGTTTTTTAATGTAATTTATTGCTCTAAAGTGTTGATATAAGTATAAGATCAACCCTAATTCATTCCTCATCTAGAATTTAGACAAAAAAGCATTCAAAGATTGATCAAACAAAGATTCCCCATCTATTCCTATTTCCATACCAGTCATAGGGACTACACATCTATAGGTTTGAAGAATTAAAAGATCAATCCAAGAGCTCAATTTTCCAAGTTATAATCTAGGTCATTTTTATACTTATTTTAAATGTATTATATGATTCACACATAAGCCAACACATAGGGGAGAAATACATGAGTCTGGGGCCCTATTCTAGATTATTGGATATGTAGGAAGCACCCTCTGATAGTAAGGTCTTTGGGGTCAGCTTGACACCATGTGTTCACTAACCCATTTTACCCCAAGGCCACAATGGATATGGAGAACTAGGGTTTTTCCATTTCAAAAAGAGTGACAATCCATGACCCAAACCTGAATGCACCATAGTGAACATGAAGAAAACTTAGAAGCATTCATGTGTTTACATCTTATTCCAGTATGCATTCCATAAATGGCACTAGCATTAAACCCAAATAATAGCATTGATGTAACCATCCCAGGGTAATGTTACTATCTAGAGCCCCAAAAGTGTTAGAGTTAGAATATGATGATTTTTCTAGAATCTCCTTCTAGTATACTTTCTACCTATTCTAGATCTATAACTACATTAGCATTAGAACAAGTTAAGTACATCACTTCTTTATTATTTCTATATCTAGCATAGTTGTAATTTCCATATTTAGACTATCTCAGCATAATAAATTTAGTGTACGTTTATATCTAAGTTTTAACATCTAATTGGTCTACTATAGATCTAATTATCACCCTTGTTCCATTTCATTTTTATATAGCCATTTAATGCAAAATATAAGGTTAACTATAAGATCACCTTAGATCAAAACATTTTAGGGTTAAATATTTGGTGAACCCTATCTTTGAATGTCATTCTACCTAAGCATACACTTTAGGATGATTATTACCTATTTTATCCTAATCTTTATTTACTTCATAAATTTTATCATGGATTATATTGATTTCTTTAATGACTATGATTATGAAACTATCTAATTCACCCTCAAGGAAGGAATTAAAATTGACTACTCTTACATTCTTCCAAGTGATAAAGCATGTAATATAAATTCCTTAAATGGTTGTAAATTTTATCCCTCTAATCAATTCCATGCTCCCACAACTTCAAGAGATGAGTTGATCCATCATAAGGAAGACAAAAATCCTTTAGCCATACTTCCTACACCACCACAATATGACTTTGCATTCAATACTTACAAAAGTGTGGACACCAAAGCCAAGGATTGGGAAAACATGAGTAAGATATAACCCACCCTATATCTCTTAAACATAATAATAAAAATATTAAAGGGTTGGGTTTTTCAAAAATATCCTTGAGTTATGAATAACTCAAGGCAACTAAACATGTACTTTTTACACAAAAAGTGGATACATATAACCGAGATATTTCTTCATTTTAAGATCAAAAATTTTGACAACTAAATAAAGATATTAAGGTTGATTTACAAATAAATAATAAGGGGGACATGTATTAAATTAATTTAATTAAAACTCTAAAATTTATACATCCCCAAATAATATCCCTTTATTCAAGGGTGATGGTTTTTTCTTACCCTCATTTAAAACAAATTCTATATCAAAAAAGGTGTCCTTACCAAAATTTTCCAAAGCTAAACTTGTTATACCCTTACCAAATGAAAATGGTACAAGTTACTCAAATGATATACTGAATGTAATAAATTTCAAATATCCATTACCATTACCAACATGTCCTAAATTTAGTGATCATGAACTTGCAATTGTTATACATGAGGATGATGACATTCATATGCCTAGATTCAAAAAATGGGGTTGGTTGCAACCAATGATAACACCTATGACAAACACCTTTATATTATAGGTACAATCACTAAGAGGGGGTGTGAATAAGTTCTTAAATCAATTCAATTCTAATTTCAAAATTTTAACCTTTCAACCATTCAACATAAGCATCCATGAAGCATATAAACTAGTTATTGCAATGAACAAAGAAATTATGCAATATCAACACTCATAACACATGGATTATGTGGGAAAACTTCATGGGTAATAAAAACCACTCTCAAGTCTAAAAATTAAGTGTAATTCATTCCTATAAAATATTCACAAACATGATACTTTAGTGACGCACGCACTTCACAAGGAGCACCAACCCCTAAGCATGAACAAGCACCCACTTATTCTAGATGTTGAGCACCCACACAACACCTTATCATTTAAAAAAATATATAGATATTATTTCCTTTTAATCTGATGGAAAAATATTGAAAATCAACTCTCTTTAACCCTTAACACTCTCTCAAACCTTCACAAATAAGTAATACATCCAAAACACCCTTTTGGATCACTTTACACTTATTCCCTCATATTCAATCTTCAACATTGTAATAACACTATTAAAACATAATAAATATGACCTATGTGTCATGAAAATATTCATCAACCTACTTTACTCTTCAATATATCCACCAATCACACTCACATTTCACTATTCTTAGCATATCAACTCTAGAAATCTTCACCTTTGTTTATGTTCTTTATAGAGCATTCATGAACATCACCTTCTTGGTCAGACATTTGACATGCCTTAACCCTTAACTATTATATTACACTTCAAATATGACCAACATAATCCACATAGGTTTACCATAGCTTTTATATACCACCCTTAAGCATCAACACCTTTTAATTAGGACTAAGAAGCCCTTATAGGTCCATAGAGACCTATTCATCCATTTAGCACTTCAATGAGAAAAAATAAGAACACAAGACCCATTAAAATAATATATTTCCATGACACATGAACCATAATATTCCCTCAAGTGATTAAATTCATCACTACACACATTTGTATATGCAAAACATATCAAACATTTGCCTTGTACATGAAACCACCATGAACGAACTAAAGGTCAACTTATAAGCAATTTTCATACTTAATATGGACTGGTAAAACCTCCAAAATATATAAATATGATACTCATGGAGTATGAAACACTACCTAATATATAATTCACCTTGAAACATCCAAACACTATCAATAAAAACTCAAACATCCTTCTTGGGTTATTTACAAAAGAAGGTCAAACCCTTAGTCAAATTTGGACCATAATAAATATAGGTGTACAACTAGTCAAACCTCCAAATATTTTTTCCTAGATTTAAATTGAATTTATCTACCACTTTTATTTTTATGACACCATAAAATTCATCCCACATCAAAAGTTATAGGAAAAACAATGAGGACTAGTTTTCCTTTGTAAATTCAAATTTTTGAATTCCAACAGTCACTTTTTAATGCAAATTTGACTATGGAAACTAGTGAAATTTGCCTGGGAAACCAATTTTACACTAAAATAATTTTTTATAGACCTCATTTCAAGACCTAAAATTTTAAACACATGATCTAGGAATAAATATAAACAAACCCATGTGACCATTTTCTTTTGACACCTCCACACGTGTGAATGTTGATGTTATCAATCTGCTTACTTAGAAAGATCTACCAAGTTGAGTAGGATAACCTAGACCTTCACAAGACTATTATAATTAATTAATTTCAATTCAAAAATTACCCAAATCACCCTTTAGCCCTCATATGACCCCTCAAACATGGTCAACACATCACCAACATCCATCACCTTACCTAACCAAGCAACCATATCAAGTCCATGCATGATCACTAAGGCACACTTTGTCATTCAAAACCATGCATAAATATAAAATCATGGAAACTCTTAGACACATTATTAAATAATTAAAAACATCACAATAATCTCCCCCTTTTTCATTGATGTCAACATTTGTAAATGTTTTCAAAGCCAATAATAAAACTGTGCGCAAATGCTTTTTCCCTTTACAAACATTTTCTCCCCATTTGACACAATGAAAAAGTGGGATTACCTATTGATCCTAAGGCCCTATAAATGTTTTCAAATCTAAAATAATGAATTTATATCCTATGATTAATTATATAGACTCCCCCTATCACTATGCATACTTTGTTTTATCATGACTTCCTCAAACTTGCTTATTGACAACACTCTACTTTGGCCATGCATTGCTCTATGAAAAATAAATTAAAACTATGAATAAAATATGAGTGATAACTCCTTGATAACATTTATATGGAATCCCCCTAATTCACCTAGAAATTTTCACCCCTTGAGCATCTTCAGACCATCCCCAACCATGATGAAATTCTATAGTTGCCTTCAAATTTTCTCTCACAAGGCCACCCATAGAATGAAGAGTGATCATTAAATATATTTTTAAAACATATATGATGCATAAATCCAATTTATAAACATATTCAAGGATAACCATACCTTTTTATTTTGAGGAGAATGACCAAAAATAACTATTCTTCATACTAGCCTTGCCTAGAGGCCTAATAGCCTTACATGAACCTTGCAAAGCCCATAGCATTTTGTGTATGAATCCTCATGGATTTAATTTTCATGTCTGGATTAAACTCATATGACCCCTCATGCATGAAAATAATAATCATACAACTCTTCTTTTTCACCATAGCTCTTTCATAAACTTACCTACCAATTAGCCCTCCATTTGCACAAATTATCAACCATAGGTCAAACTATACCCTTTCAAATAAATATTAAGAAATTTTTTAGAAAATTTTTGGAAATTTCAATAGATTAAGTAGCTTTAGTATCAACTCTTTTTTGAAGGTCACTAACTCACATGGTGCAAAACCTAGGGCATCAAAGAGAAATAAGGTCAACTTATCACATTCCAATCAACACTAGCTATTGAAACTTATCTCACACCTAGAGGTTAACAATATACAGTTTTGAACCAATTTTTTTAGGTTTTAATCCTTTGGGAACCCATAGATCCATGAAATGGTTTTTGACCTACTAACCCTTAAGCAAGGACTATCATACTTGAGAGCCTTCAAAAATATTCAACTTACCTTAAAAATATCTTCAAACCCTAAAAACATCTATAACTCACCTATATGAGGTCAACACACCTTTATATTCCACAAATTCATCTTAAACACTCACCAATCTTCATTTGACACCTAAAACTAGTCATTTTATGCATATAGACCCTGTGTATACCCCTATCACTATGCCAAAACTCCTTAGAATGATAATGGAAGACTTGTAACAACTTATCACCTCTTTTTGCACATGGAAACATCAAATCCAACTTGCCTCCATACTTGATTAGCCTTATAGATCTCAAAAACACCAATTTTGCATGCTGAGCTCTCACTAGGTAGTGAACACTGAGCAAAATGGTCAAATTAAACAAATGATCATTAAATCTACTTGTGACCAATCCAAAACATGAAACCTCATGGAATACACTTTGGCAAGTCCTATCCACATTCAATACCAACCTCACATTCATACTTCATGATTTGACCTATCAAAATAAGCATCAAAATTTGACTAAAACATGCCTTTAGGACCAATGTCCCTGAATAGAACTTTTGAAGATTTTCATCACAACCCTATGGATCAAGGTCATGAAATTGTTTCTACCCCTCAACCAATGACCTTATATAATCAATACAAGGCTTATTAATATAATATATCAATTTTCTATTAAAAAGGCATTGGTCTTAAAGACCAATCAACAACTCTACATGCCTCCATACTGATTGGCATCTTATACATCATCTAGATCACACATACTTGCTTTCACATATAAAATATATCTCATAATAAGCATAGGTAGAGACACCTACTTATCATAGAGAGACTAAATGTCCCAAAACTAAGGAGACTCCCATATCTCCATGCTTTAAATTGACTTGTAGTCCTGTCTCATCCTCAATTTGACTTTGACTGAGTTCTTAGCTTCATTATTCCCTTTTGACTTAGAATCTTACTTGATCTTCTTGTCCCCTTGAGTAGATAAGGCTTGTTCTTTGACACTTAAATGTGTACCTTATTTGGTCATGATAAATAGTCCATTTTTAACCTATTTCTCATTCACCTCATTAGGTCTCCATTTATTATCTCTCCTTTTCTTTATGTTATGATAATCATTCTTTAGAGTAGTATACTGACCATTCCTACTGAACCTTGATATGTGACCTCTATCTTGATACTTGAAACAAATGAAGTTTCTTTGATTGTATATACCTTGTGTATAAGCCATATGATGACTCCTTAAAGTTTCATTATCCCATCCATGTACCTAATCATTTGCTCTCTTGATTAAGGCATTGCAAAATCTTGAAATATGACCAATCCCTTGACACCTGTAGCATAAGATGTCATGATTTCCTTGTGGTCCTATTAATTTTATTGAGTGATGATGTCTTCATACTTGTCATTGTCTTTCTCATAATTTGATGCAAATATCTTACTAGGAGCCTTTCTTTTGAAATTAATGATTCTATGACCAAACTGATGACAAGAGTAATAGTGGCCATTGAAGGAGTTATCACACCTTATTGCATTAGGTTGATTTATTTGATTTGAACTTATGTATCTTTTTAAGTTATCCTTATTCAAATTGTTATCCTTCTTATCTTTATTAGCATTTTCCTTAGCATGATTAGTATCCTAATTTATCATCACTATCTTTTCAATGTTATTTTCCTTTTGAAAATCTTCATGGAACCCTAGGCTTGATTTTTCATTTGACATGTTTTGACTACTCAATAAATCATTAAGATCAATTGTACTTTTCTCAAATATTTGATATGTTTCAAGCTTTCTCATAGTTTGATCTAGTTTTACTTATAAAGATGCCATATTTGATTTGTATGTGACACATTCTTCATCCTTACTCTTTATTTCTTCATCAAGGGTACAAACCTAAGTTTTAAGATGTGGAGTGATCTCATCATGCTCTTTGACTTCATTGCTTGACCTTTCTTCAAATAAGCCAATTTTCTCCTCATAAGACTTGATTGAGGATACCTTCTTTCTATTCTTGCCTTGTAGTATCTTCAACTCTTCCAATGTATTTAGATATTAGTCTTTAAGAGTGACTTTCTCATCTTCTTTCTCTAAACTATTTCCACCAAAGAGATCTCTACCTAAAGAACATTCACCTTCATCATCCCTACGAGACATGAACAATGTCTCTTTGTCTTCATCATGAGATTAATCATCATTTTCATATGTGTTTCCTTCTTCTTCAATAGATTATTTATTGTCTTATTCATGATAAAGACTCTTACTACCTTTTTATGACTCCTTCTTACCATTTTTCCTATTGAAGAACTTTTTGTACTTTTTAGGACCCTAAGATTTCTTGTGCTCAACCTCATGAGATTCCTTATGAGCTTCCTTATGTTCAAACTTCATTCTATCTTAGCACTTAGCTACAAAATGACCAACTTTACTGCATGAGAAACATTGGAAAGGAAGCTTCCCTTCATACTTACCTGATCCCACATTTAGTTTTTTTGCAATCATGGCTTCAAGTTGATATTAAGATCAAAGTCTTTAAGACTTAACTTGCTCTTCTTTCCTTTTGTATCCTTGATCACCTTTAAGGATTCTTCCTTTATTTTTGGTTCATCCTCATTGACTCTCATCTCATAAGTAGTAAGGATGCCATGTAATTCATCTATCTTAATCTTGGGGAGATCATGACTCTCTTTTACATCAAAAATCTTTGAATCAAACTTGAGGGTAAGAGACCTTAATACCTTTTGTAAAATACTAGCTTATTTAATCTCCTCTCCAAGACCTTTGATCATTTTTACCACCTCATCAACCCTTATAAGATAGGATACCACATTATCTTCTTCCTTCATTTTGAGGCCCTCAAATTACCTTCGATAGGTTTGTAATTTAACCCACTTAACCTTTGAATCTCCTTCATAGATGATCTGTAGCTTATCCCATATTTCCCATATTTCCTTGGTATATTTTCAATGGATTATCTTGGTGAAATTATCCTCTAATAGGCCATAAATTATAGCATTCATAGCTTTATAATTATTCTCACTCAACATCTTATTAGTTAATCTAGTTAGAGGAGTATGAGGTGTGTAATAACCATCCATAATAGATTTCCAAATATAAAAACCTAGAGACATGATTAGACTCCAAAAATCATATTTGTATCCATTTGATAGTGGTTCTTTCTTAGTATAGAAACCACCTTTCATTTGATGACTACCCATTGTACCTAAGATCACCTTCAAGTGGTTAAACTTACAAAAAAGGTATGGATTTGATAAAAATTATTCAAGGTACAATCATTAATATGGGGAGTTAATTAGTGATTTAATCAATTCAATTCCAATTTTAAAACTTTAACCTTTTAACCATTCAACATAATCATCCATGAAGCATATAAACTAGTTATTGCAATAAACAAATAAACTATGCAAGATCAATATTCATAACACATGGATTATGTGGTAAACCCTCATGGGTAATAGAAACCACTCTCAAGTATATAATAAATTAGACTATAGTCATATAAAATATTCACAAATATGATACTTTAGTGAAGCACCCACTTCACAAGGAGCATCAACCCATAAAAGCATGAATAAGCACCCACTTATTTTAGATGTTGAGCACCCACATAACACTTTATGATATAAAAACCTATTCAGATCTGATTTCCTTTCAACTTAATGTAAAAATAGTGAATATATACTCTCTTCAACCCTTAACACTCTCTCAAACCTTCACATCTAAGCAATGCATCTAAAACACCCTTTTAGATCACTTTACACTTTTTCACTTATATTCAATCTTCAACCTTGAAATAACACTATTATAACATCATAAATATAACCTATAGGTCATGAAAATATTCCTAAACCTACTCATATCTTCAATATATCCACCAATCACACTCACACTTCACTATTTTTTGTATATCAACTCTAGAAACCTTCACCTTTGTTTATGCTCTTTATAGAACCTTCATGAACATCACCTTCTTGGTCAGCTATTTGGCATGCCTTAACACTTAAGGATTATATTACACTTTAAATATTATAAAAATCATCCACATAGGTTGACCATATATATTATATACCACCTTTAAGCATCAACACCTTTTAATTAGGCCTAAAAAGCCCTTATTGGTCCATGGAGACCTATTCATCCTTTTAGCACTTCACCGAGCAAAACTAGGAACATAAGACCCCTTAAAATAATATAGGTATAGGAAACATGACCCCTAAGACACCCTCAAGTAATTTCATTCATCACTACACACCTCTACATATGTAAAACCTATCAAACATTTGCCATGTACATGAAACCACCATGAACGAACCAAAAGTCAACTTGTAAGCAATTGTTCATACTTAAGATGGATTGGTCAAACCTCTAAAATCCATATAGATGATCCTCATGGACTCTAAAACACTCTTCAATAGATAATTAACCTTGAAAAATCTAAACATTATCAATAAAAACTCAAACATCCTTCTCAAGTCATTTGTAGAATAATGTCAAACCCTCAGTCAACTTTAGACCACAATAAATATAGGTGCATGACCAATCAAACCTCCAAATCATTTTTTATGGATTTAAATTGAATTTATTTACCATTTTTATTTTTATACCACCATAAAATTCATCTTACATAAAAATTTATAGGCAAAATAATGAGGATTGGTTTTCCTTTGTAAATTCAAATATTTGAATTCCAACAGTCACTTTTTAATACAAATTTGACTATAGTAACTAGTGAAATCTTCCTAGGAGACCAAATGTGCACTGCAATAATTTTTGATATACCTAATTTAAAGACCTAAAATTTTAAAGACATTATATAGGCACAAATATCAACAAACCCATGTGATCATTTTATTTTGACACCTCCATACATGTGAATTCTAACATCATCAATCTGCTTACTCAAGAAGATCTGCCAAGTTGACTAGGATAACCTAAACCTTCAAAAAACTATTATAATGAATTAATTTAACTTGAAAAATTACCCCAAGCACCCTTTATCCCTAATATTACCCCTCAAACATGTTCAACATATCACCAACATCCATCACCTTACCTGAACAAGCAAACATATCAAGGTCCATGTGTGATCACTAAGGCACACTTTGTCATTGAGAACCATACATACATCTTAACTCGTGGACACTCTTGGAGACTTTAGGACATCATTTACAACATCACAAAACTTTATCCCCATATAATATCTAATTCCTATGATCACCACTATTTGGGATCTTGAAAATCAATTTTCTATACCTCAAATGCTAATGGATTTCCAAAATGATAATACACATGTAACCTTATTCAATAAACGACCTCTTGAAAAATGTATAGTTGAATATCCTTATCCAAAAAATTGTAAATTACCATATTTACCTTTATTTTTGAGATAAAATTACCCATTCAACCACATGATTATATATATATATATATATATATATATATATATATATATATATATATATATATATATATATATATATATATATACACATTATTTAGGTAAATGGGCACAATATGACAAACTAATGCTAAAAGTTTTCCATATGAGTATTTTTTATGAGGCTCAAAATTGGTTCTATAGTTTACCAAAGGTTTCCTTAAGCACTTTATTATGATTGGAAGATGTATTTTTCATGGATTTCAATATCTACAAGGTGAAAAAACATACATTAGAACATTTTCACAATTTCAAACAATGTGGTGGTGAATCCATTCAAGATTATACTATTTGATTCAAAATTACATCATATGAGCTAGCATCTAGACCCGAGGATTTATAATTTAATTTTATCTTTATTAGAGGCCTTATTTCACCATTAAAGTAAAGGAAATTACATAAAAAATATGAATCATTTACCAATTTATATAATGATGTGCACAAATATGCTTCATTCATAATTACTCATTCAAATGAACTTAATATATCCCGCTCCAAATACAAAAGCTTTATCCTTCAGACAAAGGATAGAGATAACTTACCTAAGGAGCATTATGAAAACAAATGGGGTATCCCTAATCTCCATATGACCATTTTTCAAATGTTACTCAACATGGGGCCAATCCAAGGTCCACATCTTATAAAAAAATCTCAAAATAAACAACATAAAAAGCATCCACACTAACAAGATTTAACAATTGCCTTATACATGGGTGGTGCTTATTTTTGACATAACCATATTAATCATATAGAAGAAAAAAATACTTGTAATGTAAGACACTTACAACAAATTGGCTTCAACCTAAAAAACTTACAAAACAAAGGAGATTCGAAAGACTCATTGGAAAACATAACACTTTCAGTTGCTTCTGGTCCTAAAGTAATTGAAACATGTGTTTGGGTTATGCCTACCACATCTCCATATATAATTACATTAAGAAACCAAATTAAAGAAAACATTGATCCAAATCATCAAGTTATTTCCTTTCCTCACAAAGGCAAATTAATACATATTTCAAATGACAACATTACTTCTACTACACATGCAAAACATGAGGAGGAACATGTTATGTACTATTTCAACCTATCTAATCATGATGAAAACAATGTAAAAGACCCAACTTAAAGTTGTAAGGTTTGTAGTGGGGAGATATCTATGACCATCCATTGGATGGAATCATAAGATGATCTTTCCTCTTTAAAAATACTAAAAAAATAAAAACATTAAAAAAACATTTTTGGCACCTACATGTTCTACTAGATCTTTGGAGTATATGTGTTAGTTCCATGTTGATGGATGGCCAACTCAGTTACTCCTACATACACATATGTGTCACACCTATAATTTGAGTGTCATACAAGCATACACATATACATGATACATTCCTATTTTTAGATTTTGGGATTTCCCTCTACTCATGTCATATAGACATTTGGGGCATCTGCTTCTTTGATCTTGTTACACACATGTTATATGATTCAATGATCACCGTATATTATCATTTTTGAGATTACATATATACATACACATGCCTTTATCCATGATTATATCTTACACATGATACTTGATATGATATACACTTGACATTTTTTCCTAACACATTTGATCCATGGGATATTATGGCATGTTGATCCAAAACTCAAAAAGCTTTGGTTGAAAGATAATTCAAGAAACAAAAATAACACAATTCAAAATAATGTTATCTCTGAGAAGAGATGTTTTATTGATCAAATTTGCAGACCCCAACATATGCCTATCTTTGAGAAGAGATGTCTGATTTCCATTTCAGCTCACATCTTAATTTATACATGTTTTTAAGGTGGTAGGAGGATGTGGAAGGTCACCAATCTCAAGGGAGATCGAGTGGTTTGACTTCCACGATTTACAACGATACAAAATTTGAGGAATTACTATTTTTAAAAACTTACTATTTTTAGATTACACTGCTAAAATTAAAATTTGGGGCCCTTTCATTGGGTTTCCATGGGTCAAAATTCATTTAGAAAATCTTAATGCCATCTTATGATGTTTCCCTCATTATTAGCTTTCCAACGGTTCAAATGGTGAGTCAATTGGAGCTATGGTGCAAAAGTTATGGCTCCCAAAATTTCTATGATCAATTGGGGTGGACCCATCACCCAAATTGTTGCCTGGATCATTCCTCCCTCCTTGAGAAGCAATGGTCCCCATTGCATCAATATTTTTCATCAAGTGTGGCAATTGTATTTTGATTTGATTCTCGATGCATACTTGAAATGAATTGTGCTTTATGGAACTGTGCAAGGCTTGATTATTAACCATTTCTGTCTAACCATCAGTCTGTGGATGAAAGGCCATGAACTTCTTCAGCTTGGTATCTATTTGCTTCTATTGTTATGTTGTTTGTGTAGTTAGGGCTGTAACATTGGCCCTTTTAGATTATTGTGGCTTGACCACCATGAGAACAAATTTCTTGGCACTAATCAGAGAGATAGATGTAGAAGGTGGTACCTCTGGTACCCTGTAGTGCCATGTTCCAAGAGTGAGAGTGATCCTTTGAGTTCTTGATTCATAGATGCCATGTTGATCATACATGAATGGCTGACTAAAGAGTATATCATAAACATCTAGATTGACCACATCACATAGGACCTCATCTTGGAAAGGTTCTATTGCATATGAGAGAAGAAATTGGTGGGTGACACGAAGGTTTCTCCCTTGACTCAACCATCCAATACTGTATGGCTTTGGGTGAGGCTTCATGGACAGATTTAGGATTTTCACAACATTAGCATAGATTAAATTATTTTGACTTCCACTATCAAGAATGAAATACAGAGGCTTACCTTTCACCCATAATTTAGAGTGAAACAACCTTTCCTTGTCATCTAGCCTCTCCTCATGGGTTTGTGATGAAGCAAAAATGGCTTCAAGCTCAGCATCTATAATCTCTTCTTCAACCTCTTCAACTGTAGGGTTTGTATGAGGTAGAGTAGTGGATGTTGAGAATTGTGACTCAAAAAGCAGGGACTTGATGGCTTGACATTCTTCTTTGGAGTGAGTTCTATATTTTTGATAATCACACCACTTCCTAGTCTTTCCTTCCTTTTGCTTCCAATTTTGGCCTCGTGTTTGACCTTATTTATCACTTTCCCATTTTGAAGGCTAACTCTTCGTATTCATTCTTCCATGCTTCTATTCAATCTTTACTATGAACTTATATGCCTCACCAAGGGTTTCCAAATTGAAGAGTTCCATTTCTCCCCGTATGTACCATTGTAGTCTACCACAATATTTGAGAACCTTGTGTTTTTCACTTTCTTGGATGCCTAATCTTGCAGATAGAGAATGAAAAATATTAGTGTAATCTTGAACAGACTATTCCTTACCTTGGAAAAGTTTTTGCCACTCTATATACAGATCGTCATATGCTCCAATGGGGTAGTATTCTTCCTTTACACCTTCTATGAAATCATCCTAGGTAGGCTCCACCTCAAGGCCAATATCATCTACACTGAATCTCTTTTTGTATAATTCCTACCAATTTTTGATAGGCAATTATGCTTTCAAAATAGCAAAGGTGATCTTCACTTTATTGGTAAATTTATTATAGAAAAATAAGATGACAATTGATCCAACTAATTTCCTACCACATCAGCATTGATTTTGCCTTCAAATGTAGGATATCAAAATTCACCTGAACCTTGAAGGGTGTTGGGGCACTGAAAGGATGTGGGGGTATAGATGAGGAGCTAAAATTTCCCATCAAGATTTGTTGGAGAATTTGAGTGAATTTTTTTAACATCTGCACTTGCTACTATTGGAGGGTTTCATTCACCATTTCCTTGAAAGGATCAGATGTCTCGGTGTTGTCTGCCATTTGAAGTCATTTGGAGCGAATAGAAGGATCGTCTGCTGGTTCTATTTTCCACCCAAGCTTCCTGTAATCTAACCTCATCATCAGGATCATACACTCTAAAGACAAATCACTCTGATACCACTAATCCAAATCTCAAAAATCTTTGGTTGAAATATAATTCAAGAAACAAGAATAACATAATTCAAAATAATGTTATCTCTAAGAAGAGATGTTTTATTGATCAAATTTGTAGATCCAAACATATGCCTATCTCTTAGAAGAGATGTTTGATTTCCATTTTGAGTTACATCTTAATTTATACATGTTTTAAAGGTGGGAGGATGTGGAAGGTCACCAATCTTGAGGGAGATCAAGTGGTTTGACTTCCACGATTTACAACAATACAAAATTTGAGGAATTATTATTTTTAGAAACTTACTATTTTTAGACTGCACTACTAAAATTGAAATTTTGGGCCCTTTCATTGGGTTTTCATGGTTTAAACTTCATTAAGGAGAGCTTTATGCCATCTTATGATGTTTCCCTCATTATTATCTTTCCAACGGTTCAAATGGTGAGTCAATTGGAGCTACGGTGCAAAAGTTATGGCTCCTATAAGTTCTATCATCAATTGGGGTGGACCCGTCACCTGAATTATTGCTTGAATTGTTGCCCGAATCATTCCTCCCTCCTTGGAAAGAAATGGTCCCCATTGCATCAATATTTTTCATCAAGTGTGGCAATTGTATTTTGATTGGATTCTCGATGCATACTTGAAATGGACTGTGCTTTATGGAACTGTGCAGGGCTTGATTATTCACCATTTCTATCTAACCATCAGTCTATGGATGAAAGGCTGTGAACTTCTTCATCTTGGTGTCTATTTTCTTTTGTTGTTGTGTTGTTTGTGTAGCTAGGGATGTAAAATTGGCCTTTTTATATTATTGTGGCTTGACCACCATGAGAACAAATTTCTTGGCACTAATCAAAGAGATAGATGTAGAAGGTGGTACCTCTGGTACCCTGTAGTGCCCTGTTCCAAGAGTGAGAGTGATCCTTTGAGTTCTTGATTCATAGATACCATGTTGATCATACACGAATGGCTGATTAAAGATTATATCACAAACATCTAGATTGACCACATCACATAGGACCTCATCTTGGAAAGGTTCTATTGCATATGAGAGAAGACATTGGTGGGTGACATGAAGGTTTCTCCCTGGACTCAACCATCCAATATTGTATGGCTTTGGGTGAGGCTTCATGGATAGATTTAGTCTTTTCACAACATTAGTAGAGATTAAATTATTTTAACTTCCACTACCAAGAATGAAATGCAGAGGCTTACCTTTCACCCATAATTTAGAGTGAAACAGCATTTCCTTGTCATCTAGCCTCTCCTCGTGGGTCTATGATGAAGCAAAAATGGCTTCAGGCTTAGCATCTATAATATTTTCTTCAACCTCTTCAACTACAGGGTCTGTATGAGGTAGAGTATTAGATGTTGAGAATTGTGACTCAAAAATTAGGGACTTGATGGCTTGACATTCTTCTTTGGAGTGAGTTTTAGATTTGTTATAATCACACCACTTCCTAGTCTTTCCTTCCTTTTGCTTCCAATTTTGGCCTCGTGACCTTCTTTATCACTTTCCCATTTTGAAGGTTGACTCTTCATATTCATTCTTCCATGCTTATGTTCAATCTTTACTATGAACTAGTATGCCTCACCAAGGGTTTCCAAATTGAAGAGTTCCATTTCTCCCCCTATGTGCCATTGTAGTCTGCCACGATATTGAGAACCTTGTGTTTCTCACTTTCTTGGATGCCTAATCTCACAGATAGAGAATGAAAAATATCAGTGTAATCTTGAACAGAGTATTTCTTACCTTGGTGAAGTTGTTACCACTCTATATATAGATCGTCATATGCTTCAATGGGGTAGTATTCTTCCTTTACAGCTTCTATGAAATCATCCCAGGTAGGGTCCACCTCAAGGCCAATATCATCTACACTAAATCTCTTTTTATATACTTCCCACCAATTTTTGATAGGCAATGATGCTTTCAAAAGAGCAAAGGTGATCTTCTCTTTATTGGTGAATTTATTTATAGAAAAATAAGATGACAATTGATCCACCAATTTTCTACTACATCAGTATTGATTTTGCCTTTAAATGTAGGGATATCAAAATTCACCTAAACCTTAAAGGGTGTTGGGGCACTGAAAGGATGTGGGGGTGTAGATGAGGATCCAAAATTTCCCATTGAGATTTGTTGGAAAATTTTAGTGAATTTTTGTAGCATCTACACTTGCTACTATTGGAGGGCTTAATTAACCATTTCCTTGAAAGGATCAGATGTCTCGGTGTTGTCTGCCATTTGAAGTCATTTGGAGTGAATAGGTGGATAGTCTATTAGTTCTATTTTCCACCCAAGCTTCCTATAATTTGACCTCATCCTCAGGATCATACACTCTAAAGATAAACCACTCTGATACCACTAATCCAAAATATGAAAAGCTTTGGTTGAAATATAATTCAAGAAACAAGAATAACACAATTCAAAATAATGTTATCTCTGAGAAGAGATGTTTTATTGATCAAATTTGCAGACCCAAACATATGCCTATCTCTGAGAATAGATGTCTGATTTCCATTTCAAGTTACATCTTAATTTATACATGTTTTGAAAGTGGGAGGATGTGGAAGGTCACCAATCTTGAGAGAGATCGAGTGGTTCGACTTCCATGATTTACATCAATATAAAATTTGAGGAATTACTTTTTTTAGAAACTTACTATTTTTAGACTGCACTACTAAAATTAAAATTTTGGGCCCTTTCATTGGGTTTTCATGGGTCAAAATTCATATATTAGATATCAATTCCATCTCGCAATGTTCTCCTCATTATTATCTTTCTAACGGTTCAAACGGTGAGTCAATTGGAGCTACGGTGCAAAAGTTATGGCTCCCGGAAGTTCCGTCATCAATTGGGGTGGACCCGTCACCCGAATTGTTGCTTAAATTGTTGCCCAGATCACATGTTTATGTTGGTTACTTATGTTTTATTTTATGTACTTCCTTGAGTTTCTTACCTTGATATTGTATTCTTTTTTTGATCATTTAAATATGCTCATTTACTTATGGCCACATCCCTATGTATGTTTTATTTGGCATTTTCATATGTCAATATTTATTGTATGGACATTTGAATATGTCATCCTTATTTTTATGGACATTTGAATAGTCATATCCCTTTGATTGTGCAGAATTTGAACATACCCCTTATTTGTGGTCTCCTTGCACTAGTGTCTTTTGACTTGATTTTGAGTGTTATTATGTGTGTGTGTGTTTGTTTTCTTATTGAGATTGTACCATTACTATCTAGACATTATCATGATCTTTATCTTGCATCTTATCCCTACATGTGATCACATTGGTTTTATGTGCTTCAATAATATATTTACCTATACATGTTCCTTTTATATTTTACATGGTTACATTCACATATTATATAGTTGTCATATCCTTTTGAGCTAAGGTAACTACCAGTTCTTATCTTTCCCTCACCTCAAATCACCCACCCCATAGAGATATTTAGATTTAGATTGAGTATAGATAGGGGGCTCCTAAGCCTAAATAGATTATAGAGAAAGAGGGTCTGAAGGACCTCAACCTATATGGAATTTATCTACCTTATATATATATATATATATATATATATATATATATATATATATATATATATATATAGGGGGGGGGGGGGGGGGGGGGCACCCCATGTAGAGATAGGGGGCCACACCCCCAACTCCCACCCCATATAAAAATTGAGATTTATATTTAGACAGGGGCCCTCTCTTATTGGTAGCACCAGTAGAGTTCCTTCCTCATCCTATAGTCATATATAGGGAACCTCATATCTTTAGTGATGGCCCAAACAGCTATATATCCATATCCATATATATAGATAGGGTGACCCCCTATATATGTGTCCATACTCTATTCCCATATAGATAGATAGGGGCCCTACCATTTGGCATCTATCTATTTTATGGGGTCAACTAACTACCTAGTATGTGTATGTATGTATGTATGTATGTACACACACACACACACACACACACACACACTCAGTATTTAGTCAACCCTATGGGGTTGATTAACTATCGAGTGTGTGTGTGTGTGTGTGTGTGTGTGTGTGTGTGTGTGTGTAATGGTGACTGAATACTACCTAATGAAATGATCTTACACCATATCTATAATCTAATCTATATATATGGGTGGGGAAGTCTATATATATTCCATGGGTAACCCAAATCCTCTACCTTGACCCTATCTAAGGGGGGCATATTAGGGGGGCATGTCATAAAGGCATGTTCTCCACACTTGGCACAATTTTCAAATTTATTGGGGAGAAGCTTTGGAAGCATGTTCTCCACACTCATTCAGTACATGTTGCTTATATCAATTTTTAGAATCAGTGGGGGCATGTCATATGGGCATGGATTCCACACATTCATAGTTCCCAGATCTAATGGGGGATACTTTAGAAGCATGCTCTCCACACGTATTTAGTATTCAATATATCCATATTACAATGGGGGCATGTTTTGGAAACATTTTATCCACATTGGTACCTATATTAGTCTTCATATTTATCTATACATAGTGGGGGCATGCTTTGGAAGCATGTTCTCCACATTTGCACTGTTATCCAAATTGGCTAAAGCACATAGTTATATGATTTAGATTCATAGTTATGGCATAATTATAGACATTGGTACTATTTTTATACATAGATTTAGCATGGGACATATTTAAGGTGCATATGTTGTGTAACATGTGCCTAATATTGAAAAATATAAATTATTTTTAGATTCCAAAACTCTTTTATGGATTGTTACCATGTCACAGACTTTCTCAAACTACTACCCCATAGAATTTTATTGACTTTTATTAAGCCGATCTAATGCATTAGTTGGTTCACTTTTTTTTATGGTTAAGGTGATAAAATCACTTAATCTTTCCAATTTTTTAGTTTGGACTTGATCCTCTAGCCTCACCAGGTTATAAGTATCATTGGGTTATACAGTTGAGCTAATCCCAACTGCCAGGTGTCAACTCACTTTTGTTCCAAGGTTGGGGGCATGTGCCTCTCTCTCTCTCTCTCCCCCTTATATATATGAACTTTAAATATTTATATATATTTTTCCTAATCTTAGTTTTATATCCTTATAATGATACATCTTTTTCAAAAAAACTTATCAATAGGCAAGGTAGTAACATCAAGACACAGGTGTACTCCTAAACCTTGCTCTTTCAATTTCAATTTATTTCAAGTACTTTCAACCTAGATTATATGCATTGATTTTATTTTGTAACATGTTCTTGGTTATAGGTCAGTCACTATAAAATCACTCAAGTTGGGCACATAAATATAAGGCATGCATACACACTCGAGTATACATTCCTTTCCTTCAAACTAGTAATTGCATTACTAGATTAAAGGAGGGGGATGTAGATGATATTTTATGATTATATATAAATTTAGTCTTGTATACTTGGAAAACTTAGACCCTAACTATTCCTCTTAATTATATACCTTTCCTACTTCTGTAAGTCTCATATCTACTCTATCTTTATGCCCTATGGCCTATATCTCTTGGTTCAACTAGTCTTATGTTGATGACCCAAGTCTTATATCTTTCCCAAAATACTTAAAATGTAATTATATTATATCTCTAAAATTTCATAACTTGTACCTATTTTCTTACTCCTTGGACACTAATCTTTAGGATAGAGAGTAGTATCAACACTATTGTTATATCCCGATGCAAGTGCCTAGTGCCTTAAATTCATCCAATTTACAAATAAAACATATCATAATGGTCATCCTAAGTGATTTAATGTGAGTTATTAATAAAAAGGATTTGATATAAATATAATATCAATGTGTATTCATTCTTCACCTAGAATTCAGACAAAAGAGCATTTAAATAACATTCAATTGATCAAAACTTCCCTATTTATTCCTATTTCCATACCAGTCATAAAGACTAAACATTTATAGGTATAAATAAATAAAGGAGTATCCCAAGAGCCCAATTTTCAAAGTTAAAATATAGGTCATATTTGTACTTAATTTTCATATATTGTATGATTCAAACACAAGCCAACATGTAAGGGAGATCTTCATGAGTATGAACCCTTTTTTGGAGTATTGGCTATGTAGGCAACATCCTTTGACCTCAACACCATGTGCCCACTAACCAACCCATTTTTTCCCAAATTCAAAATGAAGATGTAGAAATAGGGTTTTGTGATGTAGAGCATATTCCAAATGATCACTCTATTACTCAGACTTTATCACTCCTCTACCTTGTTCTTATTACACTTCTGGTCAATAGCTCATAAGTGCACTTGACTATAGAGCTAAATGAATTCATTACCTATTTGAGTGTTTCAAATCACCTAAAACAAGTTCATCATAGTAATTTAGAAATATTTTTTCAACATACACACTTATAAAGCATCAATTCCTTTCTCTACATAGCTTGACATGTAGTCTACACACTCCTTGTACAATGGTTCAAAGGCTCATTTCCCAAGATATTCAATTAGTTTCTTTTTTACACTCTCTAATGCTTTAATAATATTTTTTAGTATCTATCATACTCCTCTTACCATTCACCAACTCATAAACACCTCACAAGTTCTCCCTGACAACTCTACCTTCTCTAATCTCAATCCTTTTAGCCCTCTTAATGGACTTTTCCTGAAGTGTATAGACAATAACTTCATCAATTATACATATAAAACTTTATTAGGATACCATTTTCCATCAATTTTATATCCCTAAAGTTTTAATTTCTACTCAAACTCTCAGTCACTCTTTTAGTCTTTTCTTTGGTCCTAATTAGGTCTGTTAGGTCTCCTGCCTTGTCTTAGACACTCAGTCCTTTGTGTGTGTGTGTGTGTGTGTGTGTGTGTGTGTGTGTGTGTGTGTGTGTGTGTGTGTGTGTGTGTGTGTGTGTGTGTGTGTGTGTGTGTGTGTGTGTGTGTGTGTGTGTGTGTGTAAACCTGATTAAAAACTATGAAACCCTATTAATCACTTCAATCACATATCAAATAACTATATTACAAAAATTTATAATTTTCCATTTGTTAGAACTATAGTTATGGGTCAAACCCTAGTTAGCAAGGTTTTGGGTCTCTAAACAAGCCAAGGCTACAAAATGAATGCATATATATTTTCATAAATAATTTAAAAATAAAATAATGGATGTATTAGGTCTATATAATATTAATACAGCTTTCTTCTTTGACAATATCATTCTAAAAACCCTTTCCTCATTCACAACCAACGAATCCCCATCTTCTTTTAATGTGTTAATTAGCAGAAATAAGACAAAATAATAGGGTTACATTATATTTCCACTTTCAATAGATTGTGTGGAAATAAATGGAATTATTATTACTTTAAATATTTTATTGAACCTTCTCTATACATATTTAAACCTTAAATAATATTCTCGACCACATAACTCAGTCTACAAATTATTGAGTTTTATGAATTATGAGCTCAACAATAATTGTTGTCTATTACCAACTTGGCTTGGAAAGGTTTGTAAAAGTATATATATGTCAAATGTTTAATTTATATCTATAAAATCATATTCCTAATCTCATATTCTCCATATAACTTAACACTACTTAGCAAATACTCATATTATTATTCTCAAACACATGTATATGCATGTGCATACTCTGTTGACTAGGGTTGATAGTCTCTGTAACAATGACTTATCATCATCTCACATAGAATATTCCCTATCTAAAACAATAAAAAAAATCATATTCAATATCATTAAACAAACAATCTTTCTCTTACCACTTAGAATATTTAACACGCAATACTCTGTCTCAGTCATGATCACCAATGCACATAGAATTTAAACATCTATATTCTTCAACATTCATCAACTTCCATTGTTTACAAGTAAATTATTTCACTCATTAAAATGGAATACATATTACCACCTCCAAAAACTAACTCTACCACCTTTTACAATAAACATAATTGAATCTTGATCTTTTTACTATGTGGAGGTTTTTCTTGATTCATAACTTTTCTTGATTTTTACACCATTTGACATGTTTATAATTATGACATAGGACTCATGATACTTTATTAACCTATTACCATTAAAATACCCTTATAATTTCTTGTTACCTCTTTCCATACACTCAAAATTCATTAAATTCCTTTTACATGACTTGACAACATTCAAAAATTTAAATAATGATTTTGGATGGAAATACTAGAATTTGAATTTTATGCTCCTTAAGACCAACTAAACACCTCCTATGGAATTTAACAACCTATATCACCTTTATGAAATCTAATTATAATATTTAAGATAAAAATGGATCAAACTTGAGGTCATCATGGGATGCCCCTACATCATACTACCAAGCTGGAAGAATCTTTGCCACATGTGTTGAATGTTGCACTTGGTATATGCCACTAATGGAATGAAATGGACCTCCTCATATAATTTATTTTCCTCCACTTTATTCTCATAAATATTAATATTCTATTTATCCTCGTATTTATTCATTTTCTACTTCACCTTCTGAATCAACATACCTGCACACAAACCAATAATGCTAAATAAATCATAGATGCTGCCATCATTTTCTTGATTTACATATGCATGTCACTTTTCCTCTTCAAAATAATTCACCATCTCCTTAACTCCATCTTCAATAAATACTAAAATTATTCTATCTTCATCCTCACCAATTCTTCTTATACTATCCATTTCACTTCATGCACAAATTATGCTTATTCTTTGATTGCCCCATTCTTATGTACATTCTTAGCTTGTTGATTTATATCAACATCTTTACTACCCTCTTTCTCCTACACATTAAAGGGATACATGCTTTCTTTCAATACCTCATCTTCTTTATTTATTAATTTTACATGATCATCTTTTATATGGGCCTATTGTGTATTTCTCATTTCTTGGACGTCCATCTCTTTTTCAACATTCTTTTACAAACTTTTGTATTCATATATCACCACTTCTTGGGTTGCTTGTTCTTTACCTTAACCTTCATCACTAAACAAGATATTATAAACAATATTTGAAGCCTTCATGGCTTCCTCATGGGTTATCTTCTCATACATTTCAACTTCCTTCCTCTTCAATTTTTGGGTGTTCATCCCAAACGACTATTCATCTATCTTGGTTGCAATCTCTTCCATTATTATGTTATCCTCTTTCACATATGCTTGGTTTCCCTCTTTGTCTTGACTATCCTCATGCTTGAGCACTCTCTTAAGTGCTTTTTCTTCTTTCATTTAAGACCTCTTGCTGCCAACCTTCACTTTTCACCCCTCATATCAACCAACTCAAGATAATTCATCTTCTTTGGGTGCTTTGACCAAACCCAAACTCTCCATGTTTCTAATCCAACATTGCATCATCACTATCCTTTCATCTCTCCTATCTTCTTCACCTTTCAATGGGATAATTGTATATGACTATCCATCTTGCCGAATGGTATAGGTGTTAGCTTGACCATCATGTATGGCATGCTTATCAAACTCCCATGGCCTACTTAGCAACAAGTGACACACATCTATAGGCAAAATATCACATAACACTTGATCTCTATATTCTCCTATCTTAAAATCAACCCAACTTTTCTCACTTACCAATATCTAATGGCCTTTCTAAACCCATGCAACACTTTATGGTTCTATATGTGGCATCTTTTTTAATCTTAACTTCAGTACCATCTCTAATGAAATAATATTGTTAGTTCTACCACCATCAATAACCAAATTTCATACCTTACCATAGGCCTTGCATCTACTTTTGAACAAACTTCTCCTTTGGATTGGTTCTTTACCTTGCTTCTACTACAATATTACTCTCCTCATGAGTAGTGACTCATTCATCTCTTTTCTTCTATCCTCATTATCTTCTCTTTATTTTTGCATAATTCTATTCACATTCCTTAGACACTTTGTTTCCCTATGTCCATCTCTATGGTAATTCCATCATTGCCACTAAAATCTCTATCTTGGTTCGTGTCTCATTGGACATTCATCTCTCCTCAATATATGACCTCAAAATGGTCTGATCTCTTTTTCATGGTGTTGTACCATGCCCTCTTAAACTACTACTACATGTTCTTATGGTCTCCCTTGAGCCACCTCTCTATTCTTTGTCTCATCCATCCTTCTTTGCAAAGGTACTACCTCACCTAGTTCCCTATCTTCACCTTCTTCTCTTTGTTCTCTCTCCTTGAGAATATATTCAATGGCCTCCATCCTCATCACTAATGGAGCAATTAGTTGGGCCATTATTCTGACGAAATCTTCCTCAACTTTGTTGACTCTCTCCATGGAGCACTGCACCTGATTACCTATCTTACATTTCACTTTAAAACACATATTTTTAATCTTCATTCATAATCCAAAAGAATATTTTTATAGATTTGATACCAAAATGATGTAGATCATATGCCAAATGATCACTCTCTTACTCAAACTTTCTCACTCCTCTACCTTGTTCTTGTTACACTTTTGGTCAATAACTCATAATTTCACTTGACTATAGGGTTAAATGAATTCATTAACTATTTGAGTGTTTCAAATCACCTAAAACAAGTTCATCTTAGTCATTTAGCAATCTTTATTCAACCTACACACTTACCAAGCATCAGTTTCTTTCTCTACATAACTTGGCATGTAGTCTACACACTCCTTCTATAATGGTTCAAAGGCTTATTGCCAAATATATTCACTTAGTTCCCTTTTTACACTCTCCAATTTGTTAGTATTATTTTTTATGATCTATCATACTCGTCTGACCATTCACTAACTCACAAACACCTCATAAGTTCTCCTTGACAACTCTCCTTCTCTAATCTTAGTCCTTCTAACCCTCTTAATGGACTTTTCCTAAAGTGTATATACTATACCTTCATCAATTATACATATAAAAATTTATTATGATACCCTTTTCCATCAATTTTATATCCCCAAAGTTTTAATTTCTAACTCAAATAGTCAGTCACTCTTTTAGGCTTTTTTTGTCCTAATTAGGTTTGTTAGGTCTCCCACCTTGTCTTAGGCACTTAGTCTTTTATATCTATATGAAAAAATTATGAAACATTATTAAACCCTATTAATCACTTAAATCACATATCAAATAACTATATTACAAAAATTTATAAGATTCCATCAATTAGAACTATAGTTATGGGTCAAACCCTAGTTAGCAAGGTTTTGGGTCTCTGAACTGGTCAAGCCTACAAAATAAATGTCTATCTCTTTCCATAAATCATTTAAAACCAAAAAAATTGATGTATTAGGTATATATAATATTAATACACCTTTCTCCTTTGACAATATCATTCTAAAAACCCTTGCTTCATTCATAACCAATTAATCCCCATCTCTTTTTTACTGTGTTAATTAGCAAGAATATGACAAAATAATAGGGTTACATTATCTTTTCCACTTTCAAAAAAATTGTGGATATAAATGGACTTATTATTACTTTCAAGAGTTTATTAAACCTTCTCTATACATCTTGAAACCCTAAATAAGATTCTATACCACATAACTCAGTCTACAAATTATTGAGTTTTATGAACTGTGAGTCCAACAATAACTATTGTCTATTACCAGATTGGCTTGACAAGGTTTGTAAAAGTATATATATGTCAAATTATTTCTTTCCAACTATAAAAATTTATTCCTAATCTCATATGATCCACATAACTTAACACTACTAAACAAATACTCAGATTGTTATTCTTAAACAAATATATATGCATGTGCATACTCTGTTGATTGGGTTTGACAATCTCTACAATGGTGAATTCTCACTATCTCACATAGCACATTCCCTATCTCAAAAAATAAAACACAACTTTTTCATAGTTAATATTATTAAACAAATAATTTTTCTCTTACTAGTTAGAAGATTCAACACATAATACTCTATCTCAGTCATGATCACCAATGCACACAAAATTTTAACATCTGTGTTCTTTAACATTCATCAAATTAAATTTCTTACAAGTCCATTATCTCACTCATTCTAATGGAATACATATGACCACCTTCAAAAACTAACTCTACCACCTTTTTAAGAAACATAACTAAATCTTGATCCTTCTACTACATGGAAATTTTTCTTGATTCATAACTTTTCTTGATTTTTACACCATTTGACATGTTTAGACTTATGACATAGGACTAATGACAATTTAGGAACCTATTACCATTCCAATACCCTTATACTTGCTTGTTACCTCTTTCCATCCACTCAAAATTCATAAAAGTCCTTTTACATGACTTGACAACATTCAAAAATTCAAATAATGATTTTGAAGGGGAAACCTAAATTTTGAATTTTATGTTCCTTAAGACCAACTAAACACCTCTTATGGACTTAAACTAACCTATATCACCTTTAGGACATATAATTAGACTATTTAAGACAAAAATGGATCAAACTTGGGATCATCATGGGATGCCCCTACATCATTTTGCCATTTCACAAGAAGCAATAGTACATGACCCATATCTGAATACACTAGAGGGAAGGTAAAGAAAAACCTAGAAGCATCCAGGTGATCACATCTTATTCCAATAGGTATTTTATATATGACACTAGCATTAAACCAATATAGTAGCATTGATGCAACCATCCAAGACTAATGTTATTTTCTAAAGCACTAGAAGTGTCAGAGCCAAAATCTGATGATTGTTCTAAAATCTCTTTCTAGTTTGATTTTCCTTTGTTCTAGATCTAGAACTGTATTAGCATCATAACAAGATAAGTACATCACTTCTTTGTCATTTATATATCTAGCATAGTTGTAATTTCCATATTTATACTATCTCAACATGATAAATTTAGTGATGCTTATATCTAATTTTTAGCATCTAATTAACATGTTATAGATCTAATTATCACCCTTGTATGATTTTATTTCTATATTCACCTTTAATAAAAAAAATAGGGTTAATGATAATATCACATTAGATCAAAACTTTTTAGGGTTAAACAAAATCATTCTTCAATCATTATTCAAATCATTTTGACATTTTTTTCTTATTTTTTGAAAAGTTGTTGCTTTGTTTAGTGTCTCACAATGCCATTTCAAATAAGGTAAAAATGTAGACACCCCAATTTCATCACTTTCATGTCAAATTTGTAATTAAAATTAATTTCTATAACAATGCATGAATCAGGTCAAAAATCACTAAAATACCCAAATTTACCCATACACATGATGTGCATATTTTAAAACACATTGGGGCATCCCTAATTGAGGTAATATATGATAATTAACTATCATCTTCATCTAATTCACCTTGGGTCAAATTGGTGTTTAGGAAATAATGTTATGGGGTAATTAATTGGAATAAATATTCAAATTTTGATATTGCATAAATTGCATAGAATCTAATCTGGATTAATTAGCCTATCAAATCAAATCAAATGTCTAAATATAAAATCCATAAAAAAATGACTAATTTATATTTATGTAGTATTCAAATATTTGAATTGTGAAATCATCATGACATCACACATAAATTTTTCAAGCATTAACATAAATGCAAGAAATATCAAGATTTTAAAACCCATGCCTAATAAAGGTAAACCCAAACCCTAAATATTAATGACATTTATTAGCCATATTGGACTGATTTCTGACTAGACATCTTGATCTTGATTTGATGGTCACAATAAATCTAGGAAATCTATAAGATCAAGGCCCATTTGACATTCTAAATAATATTTTTGGTGTAAAATTGGTATGAAAAAATATATCAAGAGCTTTAATAATTCCTTATATTGATCAAGTAAAACCTTTTATAGACAAGAGGAGATGTTATCAAAATGAATAAATAACATTGATGAAGATTCATAGGTTGATAATCTAAACACAAACATATTTATAATGCGACTTAGAAAATAGATCCATTTGAAAGGTATAACTTTTGGTTTGTGTCTTTTTATTTGTTTGGATCCTCCTAGACCTTGTCCCTCTAAAGGATGATGCTTGAGATGTTATACTTGTTAATTTGTTTTGGTTTGAATAAATAACCATGAACTAACCTCTCTTGTATTTGTGATCTATAATTTTAAAAGAGCTAGTATAAATACAAGTCAAATCCAATTCATTTGGACATCTATTAATTACTAAGTAATGACACATTTGAGCTCAATCGATCAATTTCACAACCAAGTTATTATGCCCTATTCATCCTAATTTTCATATCAAGCATAGTAGCAGTAATACTATAGGTTTGAAGCACTCAAAATATAGTGCATGAGCCATATTTATTAAGTTACAAGTTATATCATTACATACATTATCATTTAGTATATTGCACCCTTGTGCACACACATTACCACACATATGGGAGAAATACATAAGTCTAAGGTCCTCCTTGGAGTATTATCTATGTAGGTAATGTTCATTGACAAAGGGGTCTTTCAGGTCTGCTCAACATTGTGAGCCCACTAACCCATTTTTGACAAGGTAAAATACAAACAACCATTGATAGCTTATGCATGAGATCTAATAATATCATATGAAAGGTGACAAAAAACTATAAAGACCTAGGTGGTTACATCTTGATACAATAATCATTTTGTACAAGATAATAGAATAGATATTAGGATAGTAGTGTCGACGTAAATGTCTATAGGGTGATGCAAGTGTCTAGGCAACTAGAAAGAATATTTATAGAATCTGATGATTGGTTTCTAAACATCAAACAATTTTTCTCCACACCTATACATCTCATATTTATATACACATCATTGTATATGCTAAGTATTGTTTCTTCTTTATGATTATGCAATCAAAACACTATTTAGAATTATACTTCATATATTTAGTATTATCCTAGTTCAACACTAAAATAGAATATCATATACTAAATTATTTAATTAGCTTACTTTTAGGAATATATTATCTCACTCTTGAATATCCTATTCCTCTGAACCCTTAATTTACAAAAAGGGCTAAACATAAAGGTTATAAAAATAAATTGACCTTAGTCTTAAAGATTCCAAGATTTAGTTCCTCTTGATCTAAACATTCCATTATAGAAATTATCTTTCTTGTGCCAAACTCTACCTTCCATTATTATCTTAACTTAGAGGGTTTACTCTTAAATTTATTAACAAAAGGTGAGATAAAGCTATCAATAACATCAAAATCAATATAATTTATAACTAAGAACCAAAAAAATTACCTCTTGTTTTGATCGAAGTGGACTACAAATGTGATGTACATAGGGGTATGATATATTAATGTATACAGGTTGATGGATATTCCAACATGTGGCACACATCCCCCTTAGTTAGTTATATGGGTGTAATATATTAGAATAAATGAGTTGCTTATGGAATTAGTACATTGGGTAATGGTTAGCCTATGTTGGGATTAGGAGGTTACCTATCCATTATTAGTTATTTAAAGGTCTATATAAAGGAGATGAAGAGGATGGTAAAGAATATCAATAAAGTAAGTGTTGATTCTTCTATTTTTTAGAATGATATTGAAGGTTGTCCATTCATAGTGGCATTGTGGATTTATTCCTTGCTAAAGGAGTATTGTATGGTGTTGCCCTACCATTAGGGTAATTATAATATATGTACATTAATTAAATATTTGGGCATATTGGCCCACCAATATCTATTGTGTTGTGTTGTTTTACATTATATTCTACATATTTCTAATTATTATAAGTGTGAATCTTAATAGTAAATCAACATTCTAATTTTTAACAATAACATACACTTGGTGATTTGCTAGTTGATTATTTTGAAATAGTAGACAATCTTTTTGATAATGATTATCATTGTATTCCCAACATTGTACCATCCTTTATAGTGGTAATTGAACAATATTGGCTCTAGTGGTTTGTCCAAGAGAGCTAGTTTGTGGATGTTTGTTGTTTCCAACATTATTTTTTACAAAATTTTAAGGTTTTGGGCTCTTATTCATGTTCTGATTTTAACCAAAATTAGTGTGCTTCCCAAAATTCTTCTTTTTGTCAATTATTTTAAGACTCTTTCCTATATTAGAGGTATAATTATTGAGCTTAGATAGTTGTCTATTATTCTTAAATTCGTATCTTTCCTTTTGGTGATACTTTTATTTCTTCTCTTCTTGATGAATAGACTCAACAACTACAAATAAGGTAAGAGGGTTTGTCATGTTAACATCATTCCTTAGCACTTAATGTAATCTCATCTTAAACTTTTTTACTTTACTCTCTTCTTCATGCATTTAGATTATAAAATATAACAAACTAGAGAGTTTGTTTTCATACTTAGTTACTATCAAGATGCCATGTTTTTATAGTTTAAATTTAATTAATTTGTATTCTTTGTATGTAATGTTCATATATATTTTATGGAATTATATCTTGAATGTATCTAATGAGAGAGTCATCTAATCATATAATTTGACAACACACAAGTGGTTCCACCATAAGGATACATCACCTACCAACTAATAGGCACCAATAAAGAGTTTAATATTGGAGCTCATGTTATGTAAAGTGAAATACTTCTACAAATTAACTAGCTATGATTCAACAACATCTCTGATTTCTCCCTCAATAAAATAAGGTGGGAGTTTTTTCAACGCCTTGATGATAGGATCCACAACAAGATGAGGTTTTGGTTGTTTACTATCTACATCCATTTGATCTTATACTAGTTGATTCATCCTATGACCCTCAAGGTTATCTAGACTTTGATCTTATGCATCAAATTTTTCTCAATTGTCATGAATAATAGTTAATATTACATTCATGAAATCATCATTTCCCATCATATTATTGGCATCACTTCCAACATCAGGGTTGTTCTCAACCACTAGATGTTGTTCATTCCTCCTTAGGTTCTAATCAACTCTTTGTCCACCTTTGCCTCTATGGAAAACATTGTTGACATAATGACCCCAACCTATTTATGTTTTCACCATCTTGAGATGCCCAACTGGAGTTTAGATTAAAATAAAAAATCTCAAAGACCCCTAAAGTTTGAAATTGGGCTCTTTTACAAAATTCTCACAACCCCAAAATTTGAACTAAAAAATTCTAAATGTTTTGAGGTTATAAGTTATTATTTTCTCAAGTGACTCTTACTATTATTCTAATATTGAAATGGGTTTTTGAAATTGATTACTTAAACCATTACTATTTCAAAGTTTGATATAAGAAATGTGTGAGCCCCACTAACACCAAATAAATTACATACTAAGGTTCTATTTTAGGTTTGATAATAAATACATCAAACATATTAATTTAATGTGAAATAAGCCATCTCTATAAGATATCCCATAAGGATTGACCAGTCTTGGGATGACACTTAAGTTGTGGTTCTTGGCATACAAATCAGAAAAGATTTCTCTATTAAGGAGATCCAAGAATAAATTGATCACCTTATTCCTAATGTCATGCTAACTATTCAAGAGATTACCGACTAATGATCTTATCTATGAGATATGGTTGATGTTCCTTCTAATCTTGATAGAGTTGTAAAAAAAATTGAGTTTATATCTCCTTATTTTAACCATTCAATCCTGGACTTTTGTTTCCAAAAAATCTCTTCATGTTGAAGTAGTTCTTAATATTCAACAAGGAGAGACTTTTCTTTCCTATATGAAGCTTGATCCATTCTAGCTTGGAAAATGGTTCAATTCAAATTTTCTAGGTTAGTGTCCACTGTCACTTTTTCTTGGAAAATATTTTTGAAATAGTTGATGTTCCACTGTCTAAGATGACCCTTGATAAACTAGAGTTTTTTGGATATTTGTAACATGGGAGAGTGTGAGTGTATAAGGTAATAAGGCACTCAGTTCAAATGGATTTCCAACTAATTTCTTTCAATATTTATAGGATTTGGTGGGAGAGGAAGTGTTACATATGGTGGAATAATCCATAAGGAGAACCAAAGTTTTCATGGATTTAAATGTAACCTTCATCTCCCTCATTCCCAAGGGCAACTCTCAAGAAATTTTTAGTGATTTTAGGTCTATTTCTCTATGTAATACAATATTTAAGATTATAATAAAGGTAATGTCATTAATACTTAGGAAGATCTTGGTGCTTTTGATTTCAGAGGAATAGGTTGGTTTTGTCCCTATTAGAAACATTCAGGGAGGTGTGATTATTGCACACGAAATTATTAATTCCCTCTCAGTCACTCATAGAAAGGGCATGATGTTAAAATTTGACATCAACAAAGCTTATGATAAGGTAAATTATCATTTTTTATTAAATATCTTGGATAAATTTGGGTTTAAAAAACTTTGGTGTAATTAAGTTTTTAATTGCATTTATAGCCTAAAATATTCCATCATGGTAAATGGTAGTCCAACAAATTTCTTTCAAGCCTCAAGAGGTATTTGACAAGGTGATAATTTATTCCCCTTTATTTTTATTTTGCTAGCTAAAGCTTTAGGTAGAGTAGTGAAATCCATAAAATACCAATCCATGCTCCATGGTATTCAAGTCTCCACAAGGATTGACAATCCGATGCATCAGTAATTTATTGATGATACCTTCCACTTTGTTCAAGCATCAATTAGGGAAGCTCACGATTTTAAATATATTCTAACTAGCTATGAAACTACTTCAGGGCAAATGGTCAATATTAGAAAATCTGAAATTTTCTTCCTAAACTGCTCAGAGCAAGTGCAGCAAGTGATATCCTTAGTGTTGGGTTTCAATATTGGCAAATTTCCTTCTAAATACCTAGGGGTCCCTCTTTTCTCTGGTGTCTCGTGCTCTATCCATTGGAAGGGTTTGATTCAATCCTTCAAGAATTGACTGACCTTATGGTAAGGCTAATGGCTAAGACTGGTAGGTCATATCACACTAATTAAATTGGTCTTGAGCATCATTTTGGTCTATTTCCTCTCGATGCTACAACATCCTAATCACATTGTCATACAGTTGAATAAGATCATGAAAGAATTTTTATGGCAAGGAACACATAACCAAAGTAAATCCTACTCTTGAAATGGGAAAGGGTCTATAAAATTAAGATAATGGGAGGTGTTAGAGTCAACGATTTGAACCTCCAGAATAGGGTGCTTAGAGCAAAATTGGTTTGGGGTTTGATGTCCAAACTAGATTCTCTATGGTCCAAATTACTTCAGAGCAAATATTTGTCTTTGGGTGACCCTTGGAGCATTATTTCTATTGCTAATCCCATTAAAAGGCTCTCATTTTTGGAATTTTTTCTTAAAGTGTAGGCTTATTATCGTCGATCATATCTCTTGGACAATTAACAATGGAAGGACTAAAAAATTATGGGATGATTCATGAAATGGACACAAGCCTATTATAGAGACTTCACACTTGAATGATTCTAAACAGATTATCTCTACCACTTGGGGCACCTTAGTGGCCAACTATATTGAATTATAGGTTACCTCTAGCTTGCCTCTTTAGGGGTAGAAAAGCATGGATCGTCTAAACATTCTAATGGATTAGGTGATATGATTATCTAATTGCCTAAAAAATAGGAAAATTTTTCAAAATAAAAAGGAAGATACCCTGTATTAGTTTGGGATTAAATCAAGAATTTATAAATTTAATCTCAAATATCAAATGGTTGATGCCACTAATTATTTGATGTCCTAGGCATGTCATCTTTATTGGGACAAATTTGGGCTCCAAAAAGCTGGAGCTTTTACCTGGCTTGTGGTTCAAGGTCATATTTTAACTTAACATAGACTCACTAAGATTGGATTCATTAGCTTGTCTTAGTGTTGCTTCTATAAAAATGATGAATAAATGACAAATCATATACTTTTTACTTGCCCCTTCATAACCTAGTGCTAGATTTGGCTTTATTATAGGTTGGAGTGGTCTTCGGCCTGGCTACCATCATTACTCACTACCTTTTCCTCTTAGCCTATTAGAGACTATAAAAACTCAATTTTTGGACTATGATGGGTCATCCCTATAATTTTGGTTTGGTTGCTTTGGAAGGAGAGAAATAAACATATCTTTAAAGGCAAAGAAAATTCTCTCCCAATGATTCTAAAATAAATTGAGGTTTCAATTTTTGAAGTCATTTCTTCTCAAGTTAAAAGGATAAATGGTCATCTTTCAAGCTCAAACATGAAGATGAGCACAAAATGGAATCTAATCTCTCTCCCCCTGTTAATGGGTCAATTGTAATCCTTGGAAAAAAAGGTAGGATTGGAAATTGGAATCCACCACTTGTAGGTTGGTTTAAACTTAATTTTGATGGTACATATAAGGGGAATCCAAGAGCTTCTATGGCCAAATATATTATTTGGGATTGTAGTGGATATCTAATCCAAGTAATTTATATTAAATTTTAGGATGGCAAAAACAATGAAGCATAATTTTATGCACTCACTATTGGGATTGAATTATCAATCCAATATGATATCTTGAATTTGATTTTGGAAGGTGATTCATAAGTTATTATTTCTACACTCCAAAAGAAGGAGACCACCTCCTAGAGATTAGAAAACATCTTATCAAACACTTGGGATAAATCAGAGACTTTCTCTTCTATATAATTCAACCATTGCTTCTGTGAAGCAAATTTGATAGAAAATTTCCTTGAAAACTATGGAATTGATCATGTTGAGGTTTATCAACTTGATAATGTGAGGGAGGCATGGGATGATTTCTCATCCCTCTCCCTGACTAAGATTGGCTGATCTTAGTCACCTTCCTCTTTTTTTTGTATTTCTTTTTTCTAAAAAAGTAATCTCAAAAATGGCAAATTTAATGGAGAGCATTTTTGGTAGTTTTAAATTATCTTTGCAGTGTCCATTTTGGTGGCTAGTACTCTGTCTAAATGCTCCATTACTATCTTTCTAAATATCCCATCATAAATGATTATCAAATTTGGATTGAAATCATAAATTCAATGATGGTAGATTGATTTGGCAAGATGGTGGTTGTACGTGACATGAGGGAGTTGAGAGACTTCCCTCTCACATCATGATTTCTTGGAATCCTTATCCTTTTTAGTAGGCCAATGGGAATGTTTATTATTGCTTTACCATTAAAAAAGCTCTCTTCCTAGACATTATGGTTTTTTGGTACTCTTAGAGGTTCTAGTTATGGATTAGATCACATAAATCACCATTTATAACCCATGCATCTATGGTGGAAATAAGGTATGGGAGATGGCTTTTGATGACCTAATTTTGAGAGCTCACTTGAAATATATTTTATAGATACCATCAGAACAATTCTTTGAAGTGGTTTCATGCATCTTAGGACTAGATTTTAAGGCACAAAGTGTCCACTATCATATTAATTTTGAGATATCAAGAATATTTTCATCAAACTTGATGATATTGGTATTTGATTCATAAGTGGTTTCCTTTTATGTGCAACTTGAGCACTGAGTGGGGCTAGTGAATAAAATCCTTATGCATGACTTATCTCCCCTTCCTAATTTGATATTTTCAAGCATGGGTGGCCTTGGTCTTATTCCCATATTGGATTTTAGATCTTTGTAAACTCATTTCATGATTATCTTGAGTTCTATGGAAGAACTATGGAAGAAGGTTAGCTCATTAAACCCTCTAGAAGGGAATTTCATGTCCATGCCACCGATGGCTTAGTTGCAGAGCTCAATTTTAGAGATCTCATAAGTAAGGGTGAACCACCATGACAAAACATGAGTTATAGTTGTCAATAAATTGGTGAAATGGGTTTCTCATGGTCAGATGGCTGCCCTACACTAGTTTAACAAGTCACTGAATTCAAAATTTGGGTTAGATACCCCTATCACCACCATCTTACTAGTATCCAAAGCAATGTTTAAAGGCTCAAGGAATCATATTAAGTGTGAGGTCATGAGTGAAGTGGAATAAAATGTCTATAGAGGTAGAGAGATCATTTTCCTAGATGACATTGATGATGAGGTACAGGCAGGCATTAACTTCTAAGGCTTGTTTATGTCTTATCTATGTTTTTTCCTTTATATTGGTTCTCTATAGGTCTTGTATGGCTCTTTTAGTTTTATTATTATGGTTTAATTCCTTCCTTGGTGTTCTTGGGGGCTCTGGTTTGGTCATTTGTTGTCAGCCCCTTTTTGGTTGTTCTAGTATCTGGTATATGTCAATTGGATGTTCTCTATAATCATTTTTACTTTTTGGTTTAGGGCCTAATAAAACCCTATATCAATGAAAAAAGAGAGAGAGAGATCCTATAAGGATCCCTATAATAATCTCAATGTTCATTTCTTGAATGGTTAGGTTATCTCCAATAAATCAAGTTAGTGTGATGATTACTTACATTTCCATGCACTAATAAAATATGAAAATATCATTGTGTATATCTTTATTTAATTTTTTGAAAAAGTTTATCTTAATTTATTGGGTTATAACTAACATTATTTCTATTAGCTCAGACTTCTTATCATATATCATTTTCACGTAAAGAAACACCTTTTATAAAACCAAATCATTATGGAATTTTAAGATTTACATACTTAAGCATTCTATAAAATTAAATAATTTATTTTTCACTAAATACAAACCTCGAAAAAGGGGTTACATTAGAATACAAACTATTCTAAATAAGTACATAATGTTCATGTTATATTGACCTTTCCAAGGTACTCATCTATAAGTTTTTAAATTTAAATATAATATTATAAAACTCATCCACATCCTTTTAGATCTCTTTATGAAATATAATTTATCTAATAATTTTCAACTTCAAGGATTATTTCAATTAATATTATGATATTGATTATCAATATCACCTTAACAACAGATATAAAGAAGCCCTTCCACATATTAGGCAACCCTAAATCCATTCTAATATTAGATATCAATATCACATATTTGAATTAGCCAAAATGGACTTATGTGTTATAATACACATGTCAAAATTTTAACAAATCTAATTGGTATTCTTATAAAGGGATAATAACACCTTTTTGAACCCGATCTTCATTAATCTATACAATTGAATTTACTTAATGAGTGTCAATTCATATACCCTGTTTATATTAACTAATTCAAACTTATTACTAAAAGGAAGAATATCTCATTAAGATTCACCTCTATTTGTTTTGAAAAAAAATAAAGAATTTATTTAGTTTTACACACATTAATAAAGTGTAATTGATAGTCATTAACTCAATCTCAAGGATGAGTGAATCTTCTTCACTATGAGTTGTTATATTATATGACTTCAAGAATGACTATCCAAATAAGTTAAATAATTTCCAATAGTCAAGATACAACCATTAGTTTTCAAATCTTGCACAAGATCACGGAAATTTTTTATAAATTTAATTTATCCTTGTATCCAAACTTTCACACTAAGTAATTTTCATTTGACTTTACCACATACTTTAGTAATATTGGTGGTGAAAGATAATTAAATGAGTAGTTTTGAAAATAAATAATCCACCTACATTCATGGCAAACTTTCAGGGCTAATAATTACTAATTCAATCCTTAATGTAAATCATTATACTTAGTTCAAAATTCATGCACATAACCTTCCAATGTTTCCTACTAATGCAATAATTCAGACAATATTTGAACTCAATTGTAATAAAACATTTCCATTTTGCCTATTGATATTTTAATCAAGTAGCTAAATATAACAAATGCCATTGTTGTTTCCATTTAATCAATGCAAGATAATATGTGTAAATAACTTAAGAATTTACTAAACAAGATTTACAAGTAACAACCACCACTTAAATCAATAAAGAAAACTAAACAAAGAAATACATTTTCATCCAAAAGTTTATTTTTAATAATTTGTAGTAAGTTATAACCATATAAAACTTGGATCTCAATAATAAATAAACTTTTATAGCTACCAATGAATCTATATCATTATCCAACCAATTAGCTTATCAACTAGTTTCTATTTTGTAATCAGGAGTCCAAGAATAATGCATTAGATAGTCAAAATCTAACAAGTAGTAATAAATATTGTAAGGTAGACAAAGTAATATTGTTATGTTTATAATATCACCTTGCTTAAATAATTCATATTCATTGTCTAATTATTTGAATAATAAATTTTAAAATCATATACCAACATCCTTCACAAAACCTCAAAATGAATTCCTTCAAATACATTTGAAGACTAAACTATAAATATATATATACATTCGAATAAAAAATGTAGGTTTAAATTCTTACAAGGAATTGGATATGTTCATATTTTTTAAGACACATAATTCATATCTATTTACAACAAGAATACATACAATATTTTATTTAAACAAGTCCTTACACAATTCCTCAAAACCTTTAATATAAATATCATTAAAAGAGCATCGAACAAATACATATCACCCAATTTAATGTGACTATATAATTATGTAAAAATAATAAAAAAGTACATGATCATTAATGCCTCATTATTCCTTATCATTTAACTATGAATTCAATAATACTTCTCATGAGTTTCTTTGCAACATGAAAGCAAACATGTATTCTACCTAATTTGTTTGCCAATTTAAAAAATATGGAAAAGTTGAGCCCAACCATCAGTTACCCATTCCACCCCAACCATCAATAATAAGCTAATGAGATTTTTGCCAAAAATTATCTCAATAAAATAAAGGTATAAGTGTGAAACATACAAAATGGGTGTTGGTTCCATCATAAATCTCAAGGTTCCCACTGAAAACAAAAATAGTCCAAAAAGAAAACTAAATGCCTCAAAAAATTCAAAATTTTTTTTCCAAAACCCAACTAGTTTTATTTCCATACAAAATTACTATAGAAAAAAATAAAAAATAAATAAATCCAAGGTCTCAACAACCAACTTCAAAAGAACTAAAGAAGAAATATCATAAATAACCCACCATGCATATGCCATTAGTGGCAGATCCAATAACATGTATTGTATGTGCATATGCCTAGAATTATAGCTAGGTTTTTCAAAATAAAACATAAAATGAAACCATACAAACAAAAATGTGCATCACAATAAATAATCAAGTACTCAATACCCAAAATGCCAACTTTATCTCTTAGTAGCTAGCATGAAGTATGGGAATAGAGGTCATGCAAAATTAGGGTTTTGCATAGCCCTATTTCCCCTTCAAATTTTCATCAATGTTTATCCAAGAAATAAAAGGAAATCTCACAAAAAACGTACACAAGAAAACATATTATTTACTTTTTTCCAATCAACTAAGAAGACCCAAGTTTGGTTCGTGTTTCTCCCTTTATTTTCCTTTATTCTTCCTTTTCCTTTCTGTTTCTTGGTTCTTTTTTTATTCTTTTTTGTGTGTTTATTTTGTGTAGGAAACCATTTTAAACCCATCAAAAAATTCCTTCCACAATAAAAATCATCAATACAAGCATCATGAATACCTTCCATAAGGATTTGTTGAACTTCTTCCACAAAACATGCATAAAACTATATATTGGGTCCTCAAATACTCCACAAAACTTCTACGCAACCCCAAAAATACTAACATTTTTCCATTGCTTCCAAATCAAGATCAACCATTGGCATGATGACAAAAAAAAGAATAAAATATATTTGAAATAACAAATAAATGATTACTTTAGAAATATTTCCCATGCAACATTATTATCAACCAAAACAAATAATCAAACATTTTGACCTTATTAAGTTCTTTAAATAATATTAATCAATTATAATAGTGTCATGACCTTAATTAGGTCTTTAATAACTCTATAAATCTACTTGTTACCAAGAAATTGAGTGATCATGCCTTTGACCAATTGGGTCTAAATGAAATTGATTATACAGAATTTAATTGCCAAGCAAAATGAAGCTAAAACCAGCAATGAATCTAACACTGAGAATATAATAAAGACTAGATTTTAGCAAGACACAAATTGATAAAATTAATAAAATCAATCAAAATGATCATAAAGTTCAAATAAGAATGTCAACAAACTCAACAACAGTAAAACATCATGCATAATTGGCTTACACTAATGCTAGGCACTTAAGCTAAATAGATCAAAATTATGCACAATATAGATTTTCCAAAACATAAAATAGGAATGGTTGAACCATTTAAAAACCTATACTTTAAACTTATCATCTATACATGTATATTTTTGTTTGGTATCAGTCCACATAAAATGTTCATCCATGGGTCTAACTCAGTCTCTAACAGTACTTGTAACCATGTCAATGATATTAGTAGTACATGTACTATAATAATAATGATAAATGTAATATAACAACTGGATAATTGACATATACATATATCCAAAAAAATAAAAATGTATCATATACATCAAAATCACAACACTAGGTATCATCATATAAATATTTTTTATTTAGTAGGGGTGAGGGTAAGAGTTTTAAAAGGTCCTTTAGCCTTGTACAGTGGAAAATAAAGATAAAACAATACAATTCACAATAAATGCCTCTACTAGTGGTACTCATTTAAAGATACAACACCAATAAAATATTGAACACCAGAAAACCTATAACAAACAAAAATATTCTAACACTAGGGCAAAGACAAACATGGATTAAAACCACACTAAAGTGGATCAAACAAAAATAAGGGAAACTTTAGCAAAATGTTTGTAAACCTTCCTTCAAACTTTGGCCTTCTAATTCCTAATGGATTTACTTTCTTTTTTCTTTTCTTAACTATCAAATTATTTATAAAGATCATTAGAGAATAACATTGAATGCATTAAAGAGAATGTAAAATAAATGATGTTACCTCAAAAGAGTGAAATAAATCACAAGAGAGAGACGAGATTTGACAAGTGGGAAAACCATCTAATGGATAAAACCCCACAATATATTATAATCCTTGTAAATAAAGAACTCTAAATATAGTAGAAGGTATAACCCAAGAGAATAAGAAAATAATGGCCTCAAAATAAAAGAGACATCACAAGAATGCAAGTGCAAGCTTGTTATAAAATAATGAGAGACGAGATGGCTCTTTCTTTATAATAAGAGGAAGGATGAGGGAGTTACAAGAATCCCATCATGATCTTACAAGGCCTCCTCAATGTGTGTCATGTGTTTTATTCTTAAAGAGAGTGTGTAGAAGTATGTGACATGTGGGGGAGGAGTTACTTGTGCAAGTAACTTTCAAATCCAAAAAGTGGACAAGAGAGATGAGAGACACCTCATAAATATGTGATAAATTATATTTATAATTATAATAAATACATGCATTAAAGATTATTAGAATAACTTCAAAAAGTTTAAATGAACTCTAATAAGATAAATCTCAAACACTCCCTATTAAATTTAATTTGAGGTTATAGAAGTAGAGAAAACCTTTTATAAGTAAGGAAAGGGGTTGAAATTACAAAATACTCCCCTTCATTGGAAACTTCCTTCAAGAATAATTATAATAGATAATAAAAAAGAGAATGTGTCATCAAAAGTTACAAGGATGAATGTGTGATCATTGATAATCTCCAAGAAACCTCTTCAAACAAGATGGTAAATCCATAATGGAATAAAGAATCACAAGAAGGAAAAATGATCCGTTAAAACCTACAAAACAACCAAGCTAACATCAATCTTTCATGTTAAGTAATCAATATGTCATAAAAATATGATCTACATACATAATGTAATAAAATTAGATGTACAATAAGACAAATGGATCAAAGACAACTTCCATCACAAAGTACCTTGCATGAAAAAGAAGTTATTCAAAATAATAAAAGTGTATTTTCTTTGCAAGAAAAATAAATAAATGCATAAAAAGAGTTAATCAAAAGTGAGACAAAGAAGATATATCCCTTACAAAATATATTCTATAAGAAGTATTTGAATAATTATCGTAAGAAGATATATCAAACTCTCTAGAAGATATATTATTTGTGGGTATCTAAACAATTTTAACCTTAGAGATATGAGATTTAGTCATTTTCTAATAATGCAAAGTGTCACGAGTGGATTTACCACTAGATTTATATAGATTTGATTTATAACATTTAGATATATGATGTCTATATTTTCCATAATGCTCACAAGTTTTACCATTATTAATCAAAACATGAGAATTATAATCATTATAATCAAAATAAGCTGCATTATAAGTCTTTCATTAGAGTGGATAATATGATGTCAAATTTGTATTAGAAACATTTAAAGCATTTTACCTAGGACCTTTACAATTTTTATCTAGTTTTTCACTTACCAAGACCACCACCCAAACACCTAATGAAATTAATAATAAATAGATCATGGTTTCTAGAAGGAATGTTCACAAGAGTGCAAGTTTCACGACACTTGTAACATTAACATTAGAAGCATTATCATGTATGAAAGATGCAAGTTTTTCATTTAGAGTGTCAAAGTAATATTACATTTTCTTCATTTTGTCATGAAAAGCATTTTTAAGTGCATTAAATAAAATTTTCAAAGTAACAATAGTGAGATTTTGACATTAAATTTGATGTCGAAGAGCATAAATTTCATCATTTTTGAAAGACATAGTTTTCATATATTTTTTAAAATCTAAAAAAACTAATTTAAAATCCATTTGAATGAGATAAGAGGTCAATTTTGAAAAGTGTTTTGATTTGAACACTAAATATGCTTAACAAAATGTGATTAAAACATTAATGCTCTAATTAGCTCAAAAGCTATAACAAATTTGATTGAATGCTAATTAAGGCTAAAAAATGGGTTTGATTTAAATTTTAAAAACATTGATTTTGAAATAAAAACTTTTAATTAGAAAGAAATAAATTTACTTTGAAAAAAATATATAGATTAGAAGATTTTAAGCCTGGTAAAGAGAAATTCACTTCAACGAAATTAATTTGTAAATGTGAGTCCACACCAAAATACCAAGAATTTTTAAAAAGTGAGAAAATAAATTCACCACTTAAAAGGTAATGTATGCATGCACGTGCACACACACACACATACATAAATAATATTTATAAACTACAAAAGTTATAACAAGCTCATGTTAAAATAAAAGGCAATTTTGAGATGGATTTTAAAAATTAAGTAATGAGCAGAGTTTTGTTTGTTTCTTATTGAAATAAAAGATTTTCCTCTTATTTTTTTTATTTTTTTCCAATGACAATGATTTGAATTTGAAAGCATGTGTCAATTAAAATATGAGAATAAATCAAAAAGGTATTTTCCAAAACCTCATAAGATCAAAAAATACTTTCCAATGTTTCATAATGGTGCCATATAGATTTTCTTTGAGATTAAAAAAATAAATCATCAATAACCAAATATGTGAATTAAGAGTTCTATTTGGTAAAAATATGTAAGTGAGAGTTAAATAAGGAAATTATGATACCACATGCATTCTAGAGGTGTATGATGAAATGTCAAACTAGTGAAAGATGCCTTGAATTGATTTTTTTTTTAAATCTACGTGGCTTAAGTGAACTTTTTTTTTTTCATGTTTTTAAGAATAGATAACAAAACATAACTTTATAATAAAATAAGTAGTTGATATTTAAAATAAAATAACATAATGATATCAAAATTAAAAATCCTTAAAACAAAGATCTTAACAAGGCGCTACATGAAAGCATTTTTAGGTGAAAAAAATCTAAAACAAGGTGCATTTGGAACGTTGTAAGATGAACGTTAGTAGTCTAATTAAACATTATAAATAAGTTTATTTTGGATTTTAAACAAGATTAAATAAAACAATCACACTTAGCTTAGATTAACTTTGCAAAATAAATAGAGCGCTACAATTGAGATAGAATGCTAAAAACACTAAGGGAATAAACAATAACGTGTGATAAAAGCTTGATCAAGTAAACAACAATGAGTAAAGAGTAACAAAAAAATGAAGTAAAAATCATGAAGTGAGTATTACAAAGCAATGAACAATGTTAAGAAGTAATAGGTACACAAAGAATCAAAATATATGAATTAGATCACATGAGAAAGAATACACAAATAATAATGGAGTGAGGTATCCTGAAAGTAATGCTTAGAATTCATGGATAATCAATCACACAACATAAATAAGGAGAATGATAAGGCATCAAGGTAAAAATAGATAATAAAAAATAATAACCCAATTTAAAGAAGGAAAATGAAGGCTATGCAAGGATAGATAACTCTAGCTAAAAAATAATGTGCTAAAGGTAAAAGAAATACCAAGGAGTACTGGGAAAAAAACTAAAGTGTAAGAAAAGAAAGACACATAGCTCACAACATGAAGTATCTTTGAATAGTTAAAAACAAAGTGTTATTTAGAACATAGTTAAATAGAAAAAAATCTTGGTAATTATAATAAATCATCAAAGGATGAGATATTTACACTCCCAAAATTTCTCTATGCTATTGGAAGGCCTCATAAAGAGCTAAAAAATAGAAACTCAGAGTCAGTGTTACATCCTGATTACTCGCTAAGCAAACTTTTTTCATTATCCATGGATATTTATAGTTGACAAATTTGATTTGGTTATTTTTAACTAAGCTTTGACATATATGTTGTTGTGGGACAGTTGGGTATTGCTTAGATTACATGATTGCATTGTTATGAGTTAGTTGTAGTATATATGTTTACATTATGATCATGTTGATTTGTTATTTTAGTTATATGTTATGATGTATGTATATCATGTCGTTATGGTCAAAATGCATGCTTGTTGTAAGTTTGATATAGGAGAATTCAAAACTCAGAGTGTGACAAAGGGAGAACATCATTGGAGAGGGTGACGTAGATGGAGATGATGGGAGAAGATTAAAAAATCAGCTAGAACCCCGTATACATCACATTATTTAGGATATGATTAGACACATAATTTGATTGGTTAATGTAGTATATTTTAATGTCATTTATATTTAGATATAATTTATGCATGGTTAAATTAGTGTGATAATTTTATGTTTTTATGATGGTGATATTATTTTTATTAAATTATCATGGCTAAAGTTTATATTAAATAGTCATTTATTATTAAGATAGTTTGGAAAATATAAAAAAAGAAATAAAATAAGTAAAACTGAAAACTGAAAAAGATGAAAGGTTTACAAATAGAGGAAAAAACAAAAAGATAAAATCCTTGTATAAAAATAAATAAAGGAAAAGGATAGTTTTAAAAAAAACGTGTCATACTTAGAAAAGAAGAAAAAAAGAGTAAGAGGGATGCATTTTTGAGAAATCTAGCTTTAAAAACAAAACAAAAAGCCACACCCTCTTTTATGTAAAGAAAAAATAATAATATAGGGAGATAGGTAGAAGGGAGGCATACCATACTGAGTGGGGGAGAGAATTAAAGATGAAGAAAAGGTGAAGCATAAGAAGAGTGTATAAGGGAACGAGTTTCAATAATACTTCCTAAGTAGGCACTAATCTTGAACTTTTGTAAACATTGGACTGTGTTTATTTTCTTAAGAGCAAACTGTTGTATAAGATGGAAAACTGTATAAACATGTCGACCTATTAAATGATGTGATTTTACACAGTGAGGACATATATGCAGATTTAGATAAATAAAACTTAGTGCTATATACTGAGTTTCAATAAATAGCCATTGATCTTGATAAATGGTCAAAGGCAATAAGGTAGCAAACCATAGCCATTTTCAGCGAGTCACGTAGGTATAAAACTAGCTACAGGAATATATTATCAAAAATGTTTCTACCTAAATGGATTGTATATGACAAATATACAATGAATGAAAACATAATAATATGGTATATCAGCACATTAACTGTAGAAGAATATTAAATGTATTAACAAAGCTATCAATGGATATTAACAGTGTTAAAATAATATTTTGACTAAAACACTAAACCCTACTAAATTTAGAACAATAGTTAAGATCACTAAGGGTGGTGATCTAGAAAAATTTAATCGGAAAGCAGATAGTAAAGAGGAATGACATAACACATATTAAAATATATATATATTAAAAAATAACCAAGACATTTGTTTAGTATGAAATAATTGCTTCTATCTATTGGGCCTAGTCGTTATGCTATGTTATTCTTTTCAAACCTAGTGATCTAAAAAAGTGTGTTTTTTATTTTAAAAACAACAATAATTTACATCAGATCACCAAACTTTAATTCAGTGACCCATAGACTAAATAGGTGACAACTTCATGCATGGTTGTATGCTTGATACTAGGTGATCAATAGATTTTTACAAAGCATTAATCTGTCATATCCATTTAGACTAGATAACTCAAATATTTGATATTAAAATTTGGGTGACTCTTATGTTAAAATTATTATTGAATATTGATACATGTAGCATGTATATTATGTGAGATTTTTATAATAATAATAATGATTATTATGGCGGTTAATACATGATGAAAATTTGATAGTACAGTTAAAAACTATGGTTGATCCTAACTCGAGTATTCATCTGATTTAAATGGTTTATAGTCATTACAATGCAATATATATAATAACAATTATGTATTAGCTATAATGGTTCATAGTATATTATTAACATATGCCTAATTACATAGTAATTACATGATAACTATAGGATTTCAATGTAAGAAAGTATTCGACTAGTCCTTGAATATGCTCACAGTAATTGATAAGTTTAGTTATTTTACCATAACTATAAAATTTGATTCGTATCTATGAATACTGGATAATGTAAATATATCTACTTGAGATATCTCAACAGTCATGTGTCATTACACTTGCAGATGTGTAGACACAAATGTTAATAAATAATTTAAATAATGAAGTCATTCATGAAGTGTAGTTCTTCTAAATGAATACATTGTGAACCGTATAGATATAGTGATAAGTCTACAGAATCACTTAAATTATTTATACTAAATATATATATTAATCTTAAAAAGAGTACAAAATATCTATTGACTATGATAAATCAATTTAGTAATATTCCAAAAATATTATGTTTTATAACCGATTGATAGTATATTTTGTAATATGTATCGATATATGATGATACATGCCTATAGTCTTACTAATGATATAAATTAATAAATGGACTTTGGAGGAGTAAGATCCCAATTTATATATGTATACAACTCTCTCAAATAAAAAAACATCAAAATGAAAGAATATGGAATTAGGACATCAAGATAATTGACTCTAAATATTATTTAATTGATTGTTTATATTTGAGTAGTCATGGATTATGATATTATGGGATGTCATAGAGTATATTTTATTATAAACTACTTATCATAATTACTAAATCATAGTTTAGATGAATATTAAACCTGGAAGTATAAATTGTAATTTTTATTCTTGTTATTTATGTCTTGTGGAAATTATTCATATGTTTGATAGACTAAATGTATGCATTGATTGTTCTTGATCTTGACATGTTTTATATTTGCTAGTAGGAGATAGTATATATAAATTTTTCAATTATATTTATGATAGTTAAATTCACGCTTATGGTTCTAAGTAAGTAGTGAGATGAACTTTACTAGCTTACTAGCATCGTAATGCCGAATGAAGGTAATCTGATCAAGTGGTGTGTTTGAAATTGATTAATCCTAGACATCATTAACTATTAAAAACTTTGGCCAAAGTAATGTTAGTTATAAATTTTCATTTCATACGTATGGTTTACATGTTTGTATGATATCATGTTATAATAGATTTATTTATGGTACACTGCATATTTTTAGAAATCATACAACACATGGGTACTAGCTTGTCTCTTTGGATTCTTGCACTGTTACCATCTACTCATCCATGAAAGGAGGGCCATTCCCTAATGAGATATTGTGCAAGGGATCATTGGTCCATGGTTTATGTGTAAAAGTGCTCAGATGATGCTCTCCCTCCCCACAATAGTACTTACTTAGAGACGACACTTGAGATTGCCATAAATACTAGAGTTTTAGGAAACTCATGCTTCATAGAATTATGTATATTATATTTATACATTGTATAATATTTTTTATTGAAAACATTATCTTGATTATTTTTAATTATTTACTTATAGTACATTGACAATAGTGGTTTTAGGATTATACTGACCATGGCTGGAAGATTGTAAATACTTTCTATATTCAATATGATGTGTTTCATGTTGATAGTGATCAGTGATGTATGATGTGCTATACATAATTTATAGTTATAACTTAGATTATTTTATATGATCACTGGTTATATTCTCATGGTGTAATCTAAATATATTTTATGTGTTTAAACAAAAAAAACCATGTATTTCTAGATAGACCCTAGTGGGGATGTTACATGTGGTATCAAAGTTGTGGCTCAAACTTTAGGACTGAATAAGTCCACTAACTCTTTCATATATCTTTATTTAATAGAAAGGAAATGGTGAAATATATAGTATTCAAAGAGGTTCTATCAAATGTCATTTATAATAATCCTCCATTTGATCCAAACTGACATGTCGCTAAGCAAGCAATAAAGTTAGTTCAGATTTTCATAGTCATAAATGATATTGGGGATCAGATTACAACCCTGGAGTAGGAATTTCATGGCCATGGAGAGGAAGAACATCAAGAATAACATAAATATCATCTTACTAAATAGGAAATACTCAAAATTTGAGAGCTCAAGTAGCTACAGAGTTGGCGAGGAACATGAAAAAGGTGAGTCCACCTAAGTTTAATAGAACTATTTTGGGTGATGGAACTGAAGCACGGTTGATGGAGATGGAGAAGTATTTTGAGATTTAATACTACTCTAAGGTCACCAAAGTAGTTTGTGGAGCATACCAATTAGTTGGTGAGGTAGTTTCATGGTGGGCTAATAAGAAGTTGTAAATGAACCTTAACTTGACCACCACTACTTGGGAGCAATTTATGATATTATTCAGGTCATGGTGGCTCTCACAACTTTATTTTGATCATAAGCTCACATATTTATAGAATATGAAATAGGGTGACTTATCGATGAATGAGTAATAAGAGAATTTCACTAAACTTTTGAAGTGTATACCTTAGTACAAGGGAAATGAGAGGTTTAGGATCAGAAAGTTTATCATGGGATTGAGACCCCAAATCGATGGAGAGGCAGATGTTCATAGACATTCTACCATAGACCAAGTCTTTAAAAAGGCACTCAAATAGGAACAAAAGTTGAAGACTCACATAGGTTAGGGACAAATTCAAGAAAAAGTTTAGAAATTCTAAGTCATCTTTCAAAAAGAAGAACTAGAAGCAGAGGAGTAGAGACTTTAGAAAGTAGTTTAAAAGTCAGAATGCCAAATTCAATGATGATTTAGGAAATAATAAATAGAATAATGGTTTTAAAGGTGGGTTCAAGTAAAATCAATAGAATGACAAGAAAGGACCCCTTAAAGGATGTTTCATTTATGGATATGACCACCATTCTCATGAACATCCATAAGACATGTCAAAGGGAAAAGGTCATAATCCTCAACAGGGTAGTTTTCATCAACATATTCATGCAATAGTTGAAAATTGACAAGCCAAATTTTAAGCATCACCCATAACATTGTTAGGTACTTTGTTTAATCATCTAGTTTCCATTTTTATATATATCAAGGCTAAAAAATGTTTTATAGCTCCTAGAATTCTTATTGAGTTATCTAAAAGAGTTAGAGTAATGGAAAATGCATGGTCAGTATAATATGGGAATGACTCAAAAGTCATGGTTGACAAGTGCTTAGTTGAAGTAGAGATTAGGTTGCCCAAATTCATAATAGTAGTGGATATTTATGTAACACTAATAGGGTCATATGATGTGATCTTAGGAGTCAATTGGATTGTAAAACATAAAGCCAACATTGATTACTAATTGAAGAAGGTTGAGTGTTTGGATGATTTTAAGAATCAGATGCAAATTTAGGGTGATAAAAGAGAGTTGAAGCTTAAGTAGATTTATACTATGCAACTCAAGAGGGCCTAAGCAAAAGGTTACCAAGTAGTTATCATCAAGATAAGTGAAATGGAGGAACCTAAGGAACCATATCTCAAATATTATCCATTCCTATGAATTTTCATGATGTGTTTCTGAAAGATTTGTCAGAATTGCCTTTAGACATGAGTTCAATTTCTCTATCAACATTATACCTAGTTTAGAACCATAGTCTAAGGCACCATACAAGATGATAACCACTAATTTGGTTGAATTGAAGGCTCAACTTCAAGAATTATTGTCAAATGGGTTGATCAGGCCAAGTGTGTCACCATGGGGTGTACCAATTGTCTTTATCAAAAAGAAGGATAAAACTCTTCGACTTTGCATTGATTACAGAATGTTGAACAAGGAACCTATCAAAAATAGGTATTTGTTACCTTGTATAGATGATCTTTTTGATCAAATAAGGGGAGAAATAGTCTTTTCTAAGATTGATCTTAGAGAGGGATACCATTAGCTGAGGATTAAGGATGAGGATCTTTCAAATATAACTCTCAGAACTTATTATGGGCATTAAGAGTTCACCATGTTACTTTTTTGGTTGACTAATGCACCAACAGCACTCATGAATCTCATGAATAGTGTGTTCAAATATTATCTAAATCACTCTATTTTGGTCTTTCTTGATGACATTATTATATACTCTAAGAATTAAGAAGAGCACCTTCAGCGTCTGAAACTCATTCTACAATGGTTGTGAAAGCACAAGTTATATGGTAAATTATCTAAGTGCACATTCTTCAAGAGAGAGTGTAATAACTAGGACATATGATCTCTACAGATAGTATCTTTATAGATTCAGCAAAGATAAGAGCCATTATGTAATAGCCGATGCCAAGGAAAGTGCATGAGGTAAGAAGTTTGATGGGTTTAGCAAGCTATTATTGGAAGTTCATTCTAATTTTTTCCAAGATAGCTAACCTAATTACCTCTTTGTAATGGAAGAACCAAAAATTTATTTGGTCAAAAAAGTGTGAAGTATATTTTCAAGAATTGAAAAGAAGACTTACTTTAGCACCAATGTTAAGAGTTCCTGACTCCAATGCTCAATTTTTAGTGATCACAGATGCGTCAGGGGATGGAATAGGTGGAGTCTTTATGAAATATAGTGCAGTGGTGGCTTATAAATTAAGGAATATAAAACCTTATGAGATTAATCATGCCCCACATGACCTAGAACTTGCAACAAATGTGCATGCTTTGTAATTTTGGTGATATTACAAATTGGGAAAACCATTTGAACTCAAGACAAATAACTTGGGACTCAAGTACATCTTTATCAAACCAATGAAAGACACTAGCTTGAGTTCTTATCTGATTATGATTTCAACATCAACTATATCAAAGGAAAGTAAAATAGAATAGTTGATGCCCTAAGTCATAGAAGGTACATAACAACCATGGCTACTATTAAGAGTACTTTCAAGGATCGAATCATTAAAATCTTGCCAGGAGATGAATTTTATGATCAAGTTAGAAAAGCATTGTATCAAAATGCTCAAAATCTTTAGTATAAAGGATTCATATTTGAGAGTGATGGTCTTTTACATTACAATGGAAGGATGTATGTGCTAGATCAAGAGAATCTATAAATCTAAAATAATTATATAATGCCCCATATTCAGGACATGTAGGAGTAACCAAGCCATAGCATAGCTTAGACCCTTGTATTTTTGGAAGGGAATCAAGAAAAGATGTAGAAAACTATGTGTCACATTGTCTAGAGTGTCAACGAGTGAAAGTTGAGCATGTGCATCTAGCTGCGTTATTGTATCTACATGATATATTGAAATAGAAGTGGTAGATAATTAGTATGGACTTTGTCCAAAGTTGACCAATGTCATAGAATAGGCACAATATGATCTTGGTAGTTGTTGAAAAAATAACCAAGGTGTCTCATTTTATACTAAGAAATTTAATAGATGATGTACCTACACTTACAAAGAGGTTCATAAAGAAAGTGTATATGTTGCATGGATTTTCAGAGAAGTTCATTTTAGATCATGATCCAAAGATGACTTATAGGTTTTTGGTAACTTTGAATTTATATTTGGGTACCCAACTAAATTTTAGCACTACATATCACCCAGAGATTGATGGTCAGACTGAGAGAGTTAATTAAGTGTTAGAGTATCTTTCTCATATGTATTTTATGGATCAATAATACAAGTGGTAAGATTATCTTCCATTAATTTTGAAGATGGCACCATTTGAGGCACTGTACAAAAGAAGATGTAGGACACCAATCAGTTGGGATAGGTTAGAGTACAGGATAGTCTTTGGACCTAATATGCTTTCATAAATGAAAGAATAAGTTAGATTAATTAGTGAAAATTTGGTCAAGGCTAATGATAAAAGAGTTATGTTGATCTGAAGAGGAAAGATAGATAGATTTTTGTAGGTGATAAAGTGTTCTTATGGGTTAAGCTATGGAAGATCTCAATTAAATTCAAAAGTCAACAAAACTATCACTAAGATATGTGGGACCCCTCGAGGTGTTAGAAGTGCTCAATCTATAGTGTATAAGATTGCATTTCCACCAGCCCTAGATCTATTACATAATGTCTTCTATATTTCTTATCTTAAAAAGTATATAGTTGATCCTACACATGTGTTGGATTGGAATGATTTATAGGTTCTAGATCCCAAGGTGGTCATGGTAGAACCAATCAGAGTAATTGACACTCACAAACTTTATTTTCATAATAGAAAGATGTCATAGTGCAAGGTTCAGTGGGACTAATACCTTGAGGAAAGTGTTGCTTGGGGGGACTACGATGAGTTCTATAGATGATTTCCATATTTATTTGCTTGATTAGATACTATTATATTATGATATTTTTTTGTTGAATAATATTTTTAATTCAGAACTTATGTTTGAATAAGAGTCATTTGGGACAATGACTAGCTTTAGGGGGGAAGGGCATTACATCCTGATTTGTTGCTAAGCAAATTATTTGATTATCCATAGATATTTATAGTTGACAAATTTGATTTGGTTACTTTTAACTAAGTTTTGAGCTATATATTTTTGTGTGATAGTTGTGTATTATTTAGGTTACATGATTACATTGTTATGAGTTAACTGTATTATATATGTTTACATTATGATCATATTGATTTATTATTTCAGCTATATGTTATGATATATGTATATCATGTCATTATGGTCTAACTATCTATTTGTTGTGAGTTTGACATAGGATAACTCAACCCTTAGAGTGTGACAGAGGGATAGCATCATCAGAGAAAGTGACGTAGATGGAGATGTTGGGAGAAGACATAAAAATCATCTAGAACCTTGCACATACCACATTATTTAAGACATGATTAGATGCATAAATTGAATGGTTAGTGTAGTATATTTTAATGTCGTTTGCATTTAGATAGAATTTACACATGGTTAGCTTAGTGTAGTAATTATGTGTTTATGATGATAGTGTTATTTTTAATTAAATTATTATGGCTAACTTTTGTATCAAATAATCATTTATTATTAAGATAGTTTAGAAAATATTTAAAAAAGAAATAAAATAAGTAAAATCAAAAATTGGAAAACAGGAAAGCTTTAAACATAAAAGAAAAAAAGATAAAATCCTTCCATAAAAATAAATAAAGGGAAATAATAGTATTAAAAAAAAATATGCCATGCTTAGAAAAGAAGAATAAAAGAGTGAGAGGGATGCATTTTTGAGAAATCTAGCTTTAAAAACAAAAAAAAGCCACGCCGAATAAAAAAGAATATAGGGAGACAAGTAAGGCATATAATATTGAGAGGAAGAAAGAAATGAAGAGGAGGAAAAGGTGAAGTGTAGGAAGAGTGTAGAAGGGATCGATTTTTGAGAAGACTTACTAGGTAGGCACTAATCTTGAATTTCTATAAACATTGAATTATATTTATTTTCTTCAGAGCAAAATATTGTATTGGGTGAAAAACTGTATAAACATGTCAAATTGTTAAATGATATGATTTTTCACAATAAAGGACATATATTCAGAGTTAGATAATTAAAACTTAATGCTATATACTGAGTTGGGATAAATAGGCATCAATCTTGATAAATGGTCAAAGGCAATAAGGTAACAAACCATAGCCATTTTTAACGAGTCACATAGGTATAAAACTAGTTGTAGAAATGTATTATCAGAATTGTTTCAACCTACATGACCTATATATGACAAATATACAACAAATGAAAACATAATCATATGGTATGTCAGCACATTAACTGTAAAAGAATATTAAATATATTAACAAAGTTGTCAATGGATATTAACAGTGTTGAAATAATATTATGAGTGAAACACTAAACCTTGTCAAATTTAGAATAGTAGTTAAGATCACTAGGGGTGGTAATCTAGAAAATTTTAATTGATGAGTAGAAAGTAAAGAGGAATGATAGAACGCATATCTAAAAAAATTTATTAAAATAGAACCAAGACATTTGTTTAGTATGAGATAATTGGTTCTATCTATTAGGCTTAGTCATTATGCCATATTATTCTACTCAAACCCAACGATCTGAAAAAGTGTGTTTTTTATTTCAAAAAAACAATGATTTACATCAGATCACCAAACTTCAAATCAGTGACCCATACACTAAATAGGTGACAATTGCATGCATAATTGTATGGCTGATATTAGGCGATTAATGGATTTTTACAAAGTATTAATTTGCCTTATCCATTTGGACTAGATAACTCAAATATTTGATATTAAAAGTTGGGTGATTCTTCTATTAAAATTATTCTTCAATATTAATATATGTATTATGGAAATTATGTGAGATTTTTATAATACTAATAATTATTATTATTATTATTATTATTATTATTATTATTATTATTATTATTATTATTATGGCAATTAATACATGATGAAAATTTGATAGTATAGTCAAAAAATATGGTTGATCCTATCTTGAGTATTCATCTGATTTAAATAGATTATAGTCACTACAACACCATATCTATAATAACAACTATGTATTAGTTATAATGGTATGTAGTATATTTTTAACACATGCCTAATTACGTAGTAATTACATGATAACTATAGGCTTTCAATGTAAGATAGTAGTTGATTAGTCCTTGAATACACTGACAGTAATTGATAAGTTTAGTTGTTTTACCATAACCATAGAATTTGATCAGTATCTATGAATACCAGATAGCATAAATATGTTTACTTGATATATCTCAACATTCAGGTGTCATTAAACTCGTAGATGTGTAGACACAAACGTTAACAAACAATTTAAACAATGAATTCATTCATGAAGTGTATTCTTCTAAATGAATACATCGAGAATCGTATAGATACAGTGATAAGTCTATGGAATCACTTAAATTATATATATATATATATATATATATATATATATAAATCTTAACAAGAGTACAAAATATCTATTGACTATGATAAATCAATTTAGTAATATTCCATAAATATTATGTTTTATAACCGATTGGAAATATTTTTCAATATGTATTGATATATGATGGTGCATATCTATAGTCCTACTAATTGATAGAAATTAAGTAATGGAATTCGGAGGAGTAGGACCCCAATTTATATACATATACGACTCTCTGAAACAAAAGACATCAAAATGAAATAATATAAAATTAGGACATCAAGGCAATTGACTCTAAATGTTGTTCAATTGGTTGTTTATATTTGAGTAGTCATGAATTATGATATTATGGGATGTCATAGAGTATATTTTATTAGAAATTGCTTATAGTAATTAATAAATTATTTTTTAGATGTATATTAAACCTAGAAGGTATAAACTATAATAGTTATTCTTATTATTTGTGTTGTGGAGATTATTCATACGTTTGATGGAATAAATCTATGTATTGATTACTCCTAAACTTAGCATGTTTTATGTTTGCTAGTAGGGGATAGTCTGTATAAATGTATTGGTTATATTTATGATAACTAAATTTTGCATTGTTGGTTCTGAGTAAGTAATGAGATAGACTTCACTAGCTTACTAGCATTACAATGCCAGATGAATGTAATCCGATCAAGTAGTGTGTTTGAAATTGACTGATCCTAGAGATCATTAACTATTAAAAACTTTGGTTAAAGTAATATTAGTTATATATTGTCATTTCATATGTATGGTTTACATGTTTGTGTGATATCATGTTAGAACAATTCTTTTAATGGTACACTACATGTTTTTAGAAATCATACAACACATGGGTACTAGCTTGTCTCTTTGGATTCATGTACTATTACTATCTACTCATCTATGAAGGGAGGGCCATTCCCTGATGGGATATTGTGTGGGAGATCATTGGTCTATGGTTGACATATAAAAACACTCATATGATGCTCTCTCTCCCAATATTAGTACTTACTTGGAGATGACACTTGAGATTGCCATAGACACTAGAGTTTCAGGAAACTCATGCTCCATAGAGTCATGTATCTTGTATTTATACAATGTATAGTATTTTTTATTGAAAACATTATCTCAATGAGCTATTAAATTTACTTATAGTACATTACAATAGTGTTTGTAGGATTGTACCAGCCATGGTTGGAAGATTGTAAATACTTTTTAGATTTAGTATGATGTGTTTCATGTTGATAGTGATCAGTGACGTATGTTGTAGTATACTTCATTTACAGTTATCACTTAGAGTAGTTATATGATCACTAGTTAAATTCTCATGGTGTAATATAATTATAGTATATGTGTTTAAACAAAAAGAAAATCATGTATTTTTAGATAGATCAAAGTGGGGATGTTACAATTAGATAGTCTTATGCATGCAAGTGGCCATAAAAATAGCAGTACGTGTTAAGAATTAATTTTAAAAATGTGAAAATTTACTTCTTTTTCACCCATGAATCTACAAAAAACTTAAATTCAATGTTAGAAAACCAAATAGGTCTGATATCATATTAGATTATTTTCAAAGATCATTACATAATAATGTTGAATGCATTAAAAATAATGCAAAATGAATGATGTTACCTCTAAGAGTAACACAAGTCATGAGAGAGAGAGACAAGAATTGACAAGAGGGAAAATATTTGAATGGATAAAAACTCCACAATATGTTAGAAACCTTACAAATATATAACTCCAAGTAGAATAATAATTATGAGCCAAGAGAATGAGATAAGGGTGGCCTCAAGACAAAAGAGACATTATAAAAATACAAGAGAAATCTTGTTGTAGAAGAATGAGAGAGGAGAATGCTCTTTACTTATAGCAAGAGGAAGTATGAGGGAATCAAAAGAATATAATTATGACCTTACAAGTCCTTCTTGATGTGTTCCATGTGCCCTTTTCCCAAAGAGAGTGTGAGTGGAGTGTGTAATATGTGGGTGAGGAGTTACTTGTGCAAGTAACTCCCAAATCTAATAAGTGGACAAGAGATGTGAGAAACACCTCATAAATTTGGGATAAAATACATTTATAATTATGATAAATGTACACATTAAAGAGTGTTAGGATAAGCCTAAAAAGCTTAAATGAACCCAAATAAGATTAGTCTCCAACATTAACTCTAAGCCCTCCCTCCAAATTCTATTTAAAAACTTTGGTTCTAATATGATTTATAATTTTGCCTTTCTTCAAAGACCTTGAGATTCTGATAATTTTTTGAATCTCAATGAGAAAAATCTTACCTCTAAGATCTTATGAGTTCCTTCAACCACTTCTTGGGATGTTTCCTTTATTCATGTTTCTCTTTGATTGAGTATGTGATTTTTATTACCCGTTCATACTTTAGTGTTATTTTTTGTGCTCCTAGTGTTTCTACCACTTTTGTCAACCTCTAGATTCAGGACTTTGTTTTCTTGGTCTTAGGGATTCTTTGAAACCCTTTCCACTAATTTTTTTACCTCTCCCTCATTCAAATTTTTAGCTTCTTTTGATTCTTTGCTACTCGAGATGCCCCCAAGCACCTCTAGTCCTTCACTCTTTTTGGTTTTTTTCATGTTTTTTTTTTTTTACCTACTATTTATGGGCTACCAAAGCTCAAATTTTTGGTAGTAAAGGGGTCCTTGCTACTCAATAGGTCCCCAAAATTTTATAGTCCTTCTTCTTAGTTATTTTAGTGACTATTCCCATAAGTCCAACCACCACTAACTCGCCAATGCTTACATTTTTAGTATCAACCTTTCTAATTGAATGAATCACCTTGAGCACTTCCTTCTATTGATCCTTAATCTCCACTTCCTTTCCTTCTTACATTATTTCATTTGGTTACGTGACACATTCTTCTAGTTCCCCCACTTTTTATTTCCCTTAACTCATCTGAACCATAGACTTATTGTCAGGACATCTACTAGGATTGTGTTTAAATTTGTCACATTTAGTGCATATTTCCTTCGCTCATTCATAAATAATTTCTTGGGTCCATACACTATACTTGGATTTCAAATGAATGGAACATGGGAGAACTATGTCTTGGGACTCATTAATGTAGAACTTGGTGAAAATGAGTCTCTTTCTTGACTTGGTGACTATGTCTAAAATAATGAGTTGGCCAAGAGCTTTGGCTATACCTAGTAGTATTTTTTCCTCCTAGTATCATCAAATAAATATCAATTGATATACAAAACTATAAATAAAATTGATTATAACACTATCAAACTACAAGTGTTCAATTTTATGTTTAAAGTAAAATCCTGAAATGACACTATAGACATGTCTAAGTTAACTTCATATTCACATTTTTCATGTGAAGTGAAAGAGTATTTCCACCATTTATTTAATGATAAATAAACTTTCAAAAAAGTGAATGATTTTGTTTCTTATAACTGATGAATGTTGTGACATCACTAACTATTACTACTAACAAGTTGTGGTTTACAATACTAACACTGCAAGAGCTATGTGGTAACACATAAGTGAAGATAGTTATTCTAAATTGACACTTAGTTATGGAACCTAATGCTGGTGATATTGACATTAGTGTAGGGCTATATATTTAATTTAATTTAATTTAGATATTAACGTCCACAGAAGGCCAAGAATGGTCTTTTGGATAGAAAAGATAATACATGAACTAGTACATAAATGGAGTGCCAAAAGCATCTCCAAAAATAAAAAAATAAACAATAAATCAACTACCATAAGGTTGAAGAACTTGAAACCAATATAATGTATGTTGTCTGACAGATCTGGACAAATTTGTTTATGTATGAGATCTCATAAGATTCCTCAAATTAGTTATTTGGAAGTAAGAATTGATATACATGTAATTATTTGTATCTAAGGACTTTAATTTGAGTGTTCTTTGTCAGAGTTGAAGTGTCTCATGAATAAACAAAGTTAAACATTTTTTATCTTCATATCAAATGAGGCTCCTTAAAGATCCATTAGAATCTCTGAAAAGACAATGGATTCTACCATGAATTTCATAGTAGATGGGACACTTGAATATAAAATTATCTTCACTTTTAGGCTCTAAAAAATACAACTAACATATATGCTCATGTTGTGACATGGCCCAAACAACAAAAATAACAAACTACATTAAAGTCCAGTGACCCAAATCTTCCTAAATCAAAAAATAAAATAGCTATTAAAACCATACAAAAGATTGTGACAAGAAGATTGAAAATATATTAGAATTAAATAGAAATGAAAATTTTAAAGCTTCAAAATTTGAACAAAGAATTAATCTCACTTGATTTAAACCAAATTAATTATATATGAAGATGAAATATGTGAGGTGAATGTGTCCAAGTGCATTTGAAATTAAAATGCTAAGAAATGTCATCAAAGGAGGGAGAGGAGGGTCTGGTGGCATGGCCAAGGTATGGTATGGTCTGGTACGCACCTTCCAAATCATGACTATGTACATAGTATACCTATGCTTATGAATGTGTGTGCACTATGTAGGTGTATAAAACAGATACATGAAGATGCCAAGAAACAATTATTAGAAAGCTACATGATACTTTTTCAAGAGGACAAGTACAATATTGATATCATATTCTTAAAAATCTACATCCTTTATGTAAGATTCTCTATAGCATCAATTTTTTTTATATATAGGGTTTATTTATTCATGTTGTGTACGATGTAAATAAATGTTTTTAGGTAGATATATATGCAAAATTTAAACAATTTTTTTCAATGATGGAGGCCAAGGGCATTGGCATAAATCACTCTTTGTTCTATGAGGCATACACAACTTATCTAGAAATCCAAAGGAAATTATGTGAAGAAAATGTAGTATATCAACTGGGGCTCTCTAGGTAGGCATGTGATGCTCATTTTTAAGGTGAAAGGGTGGGTTAGGGTTATAATGGTTGTCAATGATATTCCACACCACAAGAAAGTGCAACCTCCTACAAAGCTCAAGTCTATGTATACAAATTTCCTCAATCAAATGTTTCAAATAGCATATCCCTCTTTTAAAAAGGTTAAAGGTATGTCTACAATGTCACATTGTTATTATTGTATCACACTAAATTTTCTCTTTTTCAAGGGATGTAATATGATGCTAATATATCATCCTATGAGTGCCATCAGTGACTTAGTGTTAACTGAACTAAAACCCCCATACAATGGGGCTCATTCTTAAAAATAACTTTTATAAACATCCATAAGTAGCCAATGTAATAGCCCAAAATCAGCACTTAGCATTGCACTAAGATAGAGCACCCATGACTTATCATGTTCATCTAATCTACACTCAAAACATTTAAAGATATCAATTCCCTAGTTGGTAGACTTTAGTACTGATAGTATCACTCTGTAGTATCCTTAATGCAGTCTTTGATTTTGTTTACATTCCATATCAATATAAAAATGATACCACTTTAGTATGAAAAAGTTACAATATTATAAATTAATTGCTTCCCTTGCAAATTTAATGTAAAATCTTTTAGAAAAAATTATCCAATTAATGTTTAAATTATGTGTTAAAATACATTTCAAAAGAAATGAAAACACATCAAAAATTGGCCATTAAGAATGACTAACCATGCAGTTAAAAATTCCCATAAATTAAAAATATCATTTTTTTGTGGAAGTTGAACATGCAATATTTATTGATCTAGGAGGATATGGGTCTATTGATCTTATAGTTGTTCACCACTATTACACATCTAGCCTTGTGCTAATGTTAACAACATTAGCATTAGGTTCTCCACCTAAATGCCAATTTGTATGATCTAAGTCCACTGATGTGTTACCACACAACTCTTGTAGTGTTAGTGCTATAGAACTTAGCACATCAGTAATGACATGTAGTGATGACATCATAATTTTTTATTATGAAATGGTTGTTACCAATCATTGTAACTGCTCAACTAACACTTCATCTTCCTTCGTATAATAATAATGTACACTTATATTCTTTATATGTTAGAGATGTATACAAGAATGAATTTAGGAATTACATAGACACCATACATCTGTTCTCATAGATATTATACAAAACTTAGCATAATAAAACTTTGTTATTATAGTTCTACATTTGATTGTCATCTTCTCCTTTTCTTTCCTTGTTCTTCAATGTAATATTCTTTGATATTATGTATCATTCTTAAATTTTCTTCCATTCATAACTCACTTAAATCCATTTAATTAGGTTATCCATCAGGTCTACCCTTGGGCCCTAGCTTAGTGATATCTGACCATACACACTTCATATCATTTCTAAGTGGTATTGTGGTGTGTCTGAACTTTGTCTTTGTTTGTATGCCTACTCATACAAGGTCTAAGTACATGAAGTTAGGGCTTGAGACTTGTGACTCTTCATCATACCTTCCTTCATCTCCTCAAATGGAAGACAAATCTTTGATGATTCTAACTTCAGAATTATTCCAAAATATAATAGAGGATGCATTGCAAAGACAACAAAAAGATTTATAAGATTTCCATGCACATGAACAAAAAAGTATGATTGATCATTTATTGTTACTTCTCAAGTAGTAGACTCCTTCCAACACCTCCCATTCTCATCTACCTTTTGGTGGTCAAATGCCATACAAGGTACAAGTCAATCTAGACATCCTTATGTTTAAAGATAAAATAGATGTAGATGTACTAGATAACTAACTTAACCTTATTTGTTCATACTACATGGTTAATCAATTCTTTGACTAATAAAAAGTTATATTTTCTCTTCTAAAAGTTTATTTATCAATAAAGAAATAGTGGGAAAACTACTGCACTTCACATGAAAATTATAAAGATGAAGTTAATTAAGACGCATTTGTATATACATATAATGGTTTAATAGCACTCAAAAAAACCCATTATCTTGATGATAACTATGATGACCAATACATGAATTTATTTCATTTGTGTGAAGGAAAAGAATAATATGTGTAGAAATACACAAATACTTATCATAATTTGGCATCCAAACTTAGGATTTGGAGTTCAAAACAAAATCATGTTTTGAAATATAGGTTAGGATTGAGATCAAAATCTAGTCATATATGGATTTCTTACAGATCTCTTCAATTAGAGAAGCCTACAGATTTGCTTGCAAGTTTGAAGTAAAGGCCAAGGCCAAGACTAAAATAGAAGATTGTAAGTCTCAAACCAAGAAATAGTCTAAATCTTCTAAACAGTATTCTAAATTAGGGAATAACTCCAAACACCCTCAAAAAAGGAAGTAACAATCATCAAATAACCAAAACAAGCAATCCAAGACTGGCAAGTAGTGTTTATTTCATAACCCCAATAGTCATTCCAATGAAGAATGTTGCACTAGGAAAACTCTACTTGCACAGCTTCAAGCAGTAGGTACAAACACAACATCATTGGAGAAAGGTAAGTAGATCATAAATTTTGAACCTAGTGCCATGGTGGGTACTACAAACATCTCTACTACCCCTACAAAAATAGAGGAAGTAAAAATATTGTTCCATTCCCAGTGGATCAATGCTCAACCAATACACTTCATTATTGACAATAGAATTCAAAAGAACTTGATTTCTCCTAAAGTAGTTCATAGATTGAACTTGCCATTTATGCCTCACCCAAAACCATACTCTATTGGATGGTTTAATGCAGGATTTGAGAAACACATCACTTAGTAGTGTCAATCAACATGTAACATAAAGCCTTTTCAAGATACAGTCTTTTGTGGCATTGCTTCATTAGAGGTATGTTTGTTCAACCATATCTTTACCATCAATATGCACTCTATGAGGAAAATCCCAAAAATGTTTTCATAGATGTTGGAGATAAGATATACTACATACTAGAAGTAGTCCCTAAGCTATCACTCATTAGCACCAAATAGTGTAAGAAGTTAATCACATCTAGTAAGAATTTTGTGCTTTTGGTGGTAGATTTGAATGTAAGAACATCCTTGTGGTAGTAGTTCATACTACAGTTCCTCTAGTGGTAATAAAATAAACCTCATAGTTGAACCATAATTTGGAAGAATATAAGGATATCTTTCAGCTACCAAAGGAAGTGCCTACACACTATGCGGTGAAGCACACTATTGATTTGATCCCTAGGCTATCTCTACCTAATGCTTCTTTATACATCAGATCTTTTTTGGAGAATGAAGAAATTAAGTGATAGATATATGAACTTTTGGATAAAATAATTCATCACCTTGCACCAACCCAATTGTGTTTGTGCCAAAGAAAGATGACACATGGAGGTTATGCATTTATTACAAAGCTCTAAACACGATCATGGTGAAGAATCACTATCCTCTTCTAAGGATTGAGGACTTGTTGAACTAGCTCCATAGTGCAAAACACTTCACCAAAATCAATCTTAATACTAGGTGTCATCAAATTCCTATTGAACTTACAGATGTATGAAAGATAACCTTCAAGGCCAAAGAAGGTTTGTTTTAATGGTTAGTCATACCCTTCAGTTTGACCAACACACTAGCTACATTCATGCAAATGATGAATGACATTTTTATGCCATTCACTACTTCATTTATTGTAGTCTAACTTGATGATGCCCTAATCTTTAATAAGACATGGGATGAACATTAGCACCATATAGAGAAAGTGCTTGACACTTTATAGAAACACAAGCTATATGCACACATGGATAAATGGTCATTTTTTATGAGGGAGATGCAATATTTGGGATACATAGTAGACATACAAAGAGTGCATATAGACCTGACCAAGATTCAAGTCATCTAGGAATGGCCACAACTAAATAATCTTATAGAGCTTCATAGCTTCTTGTGAATAGAAAATTTTTACAATATATTTGTACTTGGTTTTTTTCATGTGACTTAGCCTCTGAACAAAGTTACCAATGGTGGTACTAAATCAAAGTTCATCTAGGAAGATGCACAATATAAAGCATTTGAAGAATTTAAATATAGACTATGTTTTGTACTGGTACTTGCTTCACAAATCCTTCAACAACCATTTGAGATTGAGATATATGCCTATGACTTCACACTTAGAGCAGGGTGCACTCAACATGATCACCTAGTTGTTTACCACAACAAAACATTCACTGCAATAGGAAGAAACTACCCAACTTATGATCATGAGATTTATGCTATTATTCAAGTATGTAAGCATTAGAAGTATTATATCTTAGGCAAGGAGACTATGATCCACATAGATCACAAGCCACTTCAGCTCTTGTAGACTCAACAAATTGCATTAAAAGGGGCATTGGAAATGGTCCTCTTATCTTTAGCAGTTCCTTTTCAACACCAAGCATAAGGAGAGAAGTGTCAATCCAAGTGTAGATTTTCTAAGCCATCCTCTAGTTCAAGCTCTCCTTTATGTACATGACACATGTGGACATGAAGTCAGTGCATGGTAAAAATTATAGATATATGACATGGATTTTGTAGATATCAATCAAAATTTGCTTTGTGGTAATTTAGTTCTAGATTTCTACTTGCAAGATGTATCACCTTAGGCACTTGTGCATTCTGCATGAGGTAAAGATGTAAGAAATAAGAGACAAATTTTAATTTACTATAGTAATAAAATAAAGAAATATATTACATAAGATATTATGTGGAAAACTTGTAATTTTTAGGAAAAGCCATGGGATAATGGTAACTCTCTTTTTATTAGATATGAATGATTTTTTTAATCATAATAATAGGGTCATACCCTTTAAATAAGAAAAACAAGGAAGATTCTAGAAATGCATTTTGAAACCATGTGAAATAGTACAACATGTGGGTCATGTGTCTTATAACCATACCACATCATACAAACCCTAAAAATTGCTTGTATGGACACCAATCCCCCTCATGTCAGATGGCTTATCGTATCACAAATAATATTACCAAAGGGATTACAAGGTGTCACACCATTACAATTATTGAAGGTCTAGATATTCACTTTACCTACTAACAAAAGGGACAAAATAATATGGGAGGCTCATTTTAGTAAGGTCGCAAGACATTTTGGAGTTGAAAAGACTCTTGTAGTATTGCAAAAGTAATTTCAACATATTTGTATGGATCCACTTTGGAATCCAAAAAACTATCCTATCTATAAGAAATCAATATCAACTCTAGAAACAACTCAATTGCACTTTCAACATGCCTAGATCCACTTTGGAATCCAAAACTATCCTATTTGATAGAGATACAAGGTTCTTGAGCAATTTTTGCAAAGTGTTTTGGTTTATGCTAGATATAAAATTGAACAAATCCAACACCTTTCATCCACAAATTGATGGATAAACAAAAGTGGTAAGTAGTATGATAATGCACCTTTTAGAGTGTACAATTCAAAGAAGCAACACACTTAGGATGAGAACCTTCCTATCATTCAACAGAGCTTTACATAACTCTATCACACATAACACTTTTCAAGTTTGTTTGGGTTTCCAACCTCTATCACCCATTGACATAGCTTACCTTGTTCTTCCATCAATAGTAGCAACTTCTCCAACTCAAAATTAAGTTGACAAAGTTGTTCAATTTATTGATCACATTCAACACATTCATTAGCAAGTGAAAACCATACTACAACATGTTAATGTGAAATACAAGAAATGTTATGATAATCATTGGACATCACACAACTTTTAGGTTGGTGATTGAGTTTGGTTACACTTGTAGAAGGAAAGACTAACAGAACCTTACTGCAAGATTCATCCACTTCAATATGGGCCCTATATCATCACCAAGGAAGCAGGAGATAATGATTTCAAGCTTAATCTTCCAACTTACCTTGGGTTACATCTTGTCTTCAATGTAATTATTGCATCACTACTTTCCACCCCTATTGGATGCTTTAGATAATTCAAACTCTTCAATAGACAGAGATCAATCTAGATTACAACATCCCAATAGAATTAGATCAAGTCATTGATGCTTAGGTCAAACGGACATGTCAACAAAAGATCCCTCTCTTTCAGATTATCAAAGCAAGTGAAGTGCCTTCTTAGGGAAAATGGTTTACATAAGTGTAGGTTGCAAACTTTTTCCCACATCTTCTACAATTACATGAAATGGGGACCATTTCTCTTATAAGAAGGGTGATTGATCCTAGAGGATATGAGTCCATAGATCTTACAAAATTTCATTGTTGTTTCACATCTAGCCTTACACTAATGTCAACAACATTGGCATTAGGTTCCACCTACATTCCAATTTATACAATCCAATTCCACTTTTGCATTAATAAATAACTCCTATTATGTCAATAATGTAGAACTTAGCTCATTAATAGTTACTATTAGTGTTTTCATCACACTCTTTGGTTCTAAAGCGATTCTAACTAATTGTTGTAATGGTTCAACCAATTATTCATCTTCTTCCATTAGATAATAATGTACACTTCCATTCTTTTTAGATAATAGACGTAAACAAGAATGAAGTTAGGAAGCACATAGACACTAGATATCTATTCTCATAGATATTATACAAAACTTAGCATGATAAAACTTTGTTATTATAATTTTACACTCGGTTGTCATCCTCTCCTTTGCTTTCCTTATTCTTCAACACATTGCACTTTCATATCCTTTATCATTCTTAAATTTGCTTCCATTCATAACCCACTTAATTACATTTAAGTGGGTTGCCCACTGGGTCTCCTCTTGGGCCCCAAGTCATTTATATAATGAAATTTGTTATTTTCCCAAAACTAGGCTAACACATAAATATTGGTTAGATTACATTCATTGTTACCAGTGACTTATGATATAGATGTTTCACATTTGCATAAACAACTCTAGCTTTTTTCAGGAACCATTTATCATAGATATTGTATTTATAAAATAACTTATATATTTTTAAGGTAATAGCATATAAAATCATATAAAAAGGATAATACAATCATTACAAACATCATTTCATATTGCATTTCTAATGTGTATGATTCAAACAAGGTTTGTGCAAATCCTTATGTTCTAGAATCTAGATTAAATCTTTTGGTAGGTTATAGGCATAGTTGTTATATAGAAGTGGTCTAGCACAATTAATCAAATAAATACTAAGATATTTTACCTTATGCATTGTATTACATAAGCTAACTCATACGTGAATATGCACTTGGATTAGAACTGTCTTCATTAGCATCTTACATATTTGATTACCACATCTCTAGTAATGGAATGCACCAAGGAAGATAATTGCAACAACAATTAGCAGGATACAAGGATTGACATAGTTGTCCTTCTTGTACACTCATTGTGTATAGATATGTATGTATGTATATGTAAAGGAAATCTTATAGTACAAAAAATCTTCTAAAAATAGAAAGATGGTTGGAATTTTAAAAAGATAAACAGTATATGTGATGAAAAGATAACAAAAGACATACACATGATCAAAACATATACACATGTGATCATGGGTGGGTTTTAATAAATAGAAATAATGTATGTGACTATTTTCTATCAACTAATATAATTTTAAATGAGAAAATTGAATTGGATGAAGGGTTGGCTCACATTAACATCACAGATTCCAAGTTAAGCTAGGAGATCTAAGTGATTGGGACCAACATCTTGGAGAATTGTGTAAGGCTAGTAGTGGATGGGCTTCAACTTGTGATATTGTTAGTTGTTAAACCTATGCCACAAACCCTCCAAAATTCCTTCAAACCCTTATTATTTATTTCCAAAAAAATCAAAAATAATATAACTTATACCTTGTAAAGTGGAGTCTAAAAACCCTCCAAAGATGCCCAAAATCTCCTCCAACTAATTTTCCCTAGCTCAAAAAAATATGAAATAAATCAGATTATTTCACTTACCAAAAATCCTCAAAATGTCCTTCAAAGGCTCCTAGGGCAAGTTTCCCAAGATGGAAAATTATTAATATTTTATACTCTTCAAACACTCCAAATCATACCCAAAATCCTCAAGATTAGCCCTACAATAAAGTTACCATAGCTAGAAAATTAAACAAAATATTATGCAACGTTATTTGACTTCAACAAACCTTTCTAAATGGTTTGCCCAGCTCTCTAAGCAAGTCGTCACACCCTGGAATGATCTTCAATGCCATGAAAAAGCTCCCAACATAATTTTCCACTCTTCAAGACTTGTAAAATCACCAAAATTATCTTCTAATAGGTTTGTAATTTTTCCTCAATATAGGTGGTGTCCAAAAACACCTTTGTAGATCCACTTGCATGTAAACATGTAATTTTGAAGCTCAAAGCCCTTGAATAAAGCTACCTAAGTAGAAGGAATGGAGGTTTTCATCCCCAAACCCTTGACACTTCCTGAAGATTTTTTTCCTCAAAATGTAGTAATCAAGCTTGACATAGTTGGTCAAAGTTTTTGATTCAATATTTAGCATAAGCATTCATAAGATTCCTTTATTGATTTTATATCTGACTTCCAAGGGTGGCACCCAAGTTGGAGGGTTGTAACCCTTTTAAAACATAAACACTCATTCTTTTAAAATTCCCTTTTTGAGGGTTACGGCTCCCATAACCACAACTTAAGTGAACATAAGATCAAAAGTACTTTTTCGTAAACTCAACTAAAAATTAGAACACTTAAGTACTTTTTACCTTTTTGCTCATAGATTAGCTTCCCTCAATATTCCCTTTTTATTTCCTTCCCTTAGCTTTGTGGGAATAGCCAAGCTAAGGACCCAAAATCAAGCTATGCCAAAAAAGGGGACATTACAATCCTCCCCACCCAAAATTGCTTGTCCTCAAGCAATTTTAAAAGTGATGGGGTTATCCCCGCATTCTTCATAATACATCTTCTCACTGAAATGACTTCTCATTGAAAATAACCTTCAATTTAAACTTCCCATTTGCTAAACACATACCTTGTTGGTTGTCCCCATAGGTTCAAGATGTCATAATCATTTCCCAAGAAATCCTCATAACTTGAAAAAACTAAGACATACCATGCTTGATTGATTTTGATATAGTATTTCAAGGTGAATAATGTACCTTCATAAAAATTATTCATATTTCTATAATTAATCATTAAGACCTCATCATACAACATACCTTGAGTGATAAAAGTACATAGGTACAACATTTCTTGAGTGTGTCTTCTACCATTCCCTTTATGCATGAAAAAGATGTAAAATTGATCAAACAAAATCCCGCCAACTCCCAACATAGTATTGTACCTTCCAAATTAGATTAAACTAAAATCATGCTTTCTTATACACATTTCCAAAATATACGCTTGGCTGGAATTTACTAGTAAAATGAAATTTTTGTTCTCCTATATACCGTTGTACTTGACCCTTAGAATTAGATTTTATTATGTGATCATTTTTAGAATGCATCCTGGCACTAAATTTTCCCATTGTGGGTTGTAATATGTCATAAAAATAATAATTTTCACCTATTTCAAGTGGCTGAACTTGTTTTTTTAACTCAAGAAATTTGAAGCAATAAAATTCAGACTTCTTACCATTTTTTTCCATTCTTTTTCTTGGTTTCCATGTACAAAATAAATTATTTTGAATGCCCCCAAGGATCCATAGGCGATCCCAACTATGTTTATCCTTCTTTTACAAGTAGAATGACCTTCCTTTTTTATCATTTTGACCCTTTGAATAGTTGCTAGTCACTCTCATCCCTTCAAAATTTAGGGAGTGTCCATTGTTCCTTAAAACTTCTCTGCTTCCCCTTTCATAATAAGAAATAGGGTGTTAACCCAAGCATATTTTGGGTTTCCCTTGGCAATCTATTCTCTCATCATCCCTTTTAATATAAGTATGACAAAAATGGGAATTTGCAGTGCTTACCAAATGCTTTATAAAAGACTCCAAATTGGGATGAAAGGGTTGCATTTTATGTCTAAGGACAAACTTCTTTTTCACTTTCCTCATGCCCATGATACATCCTCCCAACATATTATTGGCCTTATAAGAAGGGGAATCTCCATCACTCAAACCATGTAAAACAACCTCCTTGCCTACTTTTTTGAATTTAAGTTCCATGGTTTGGTAGTTTTGTGTATACTCACCAAGTGAGTGCAACCATTGAACACCAATTAACATATTGGTCTTCCCTATGCCCACCACATAGAAATCATCCTCAACCACATGTTTTTCTAAAGTGAGGCTAGGATTTTTATCCTTGGTTGTACAAGGGATGGCAAATCCATCCACTATTGTGACTCTAAATCCCTTGAACTCCACTGATTGTAGTCCCCATGATGTTACCAATCTTCTATAAATAAAATTGTGAGTTACCCCACTATCAATAAATATGGTAATAGGTGTACCCTTCAATGATCCCTTAATGTTGAAGGGATAATATCTAGGATCCCTTGAAATTGATGTCAACGTGCCACTCAACTCCTCTTCTCCCTCTATCTCCAAAATGTTCCCCTCATAGTTGGTTGTCCCAACTTCCTTCTCCTCATTTTCCTCTTTGGAAAGAACCTTAATGTAGTGAACCCATCCCTTTCCATGAAAATTGTGGCCTTTCTCCCAATGGTCCTTACATGTGAAGCAAAGACCTTTCCTTCTTAGCTCATTTCTCACATTAAAGCTACTACGTGGTAGCTCATTTTACTGCCCCAAACTCGATTGGTTTGGTTTAATCAAAGGACCCACATGATTGACCTTAGGTGGCCCTACAAAGCTACTCTCGGGTTTTCCAATCATGCATGAATCACATCTTTAATAAGCACTTTAAGAAGTTTTTTTGGTATTTTTTTATGACATTTTGGTTTATAGTAAGACATGGGAAGAACATTTGAGACACTTGGATGTAGTGTTGGAAATTTTAGAGCAGCAAACTCTTTTTGCTAAGGAGTTTTCAATGTATTTTTGGCTTGATTGAAATTTTATACCCTAATCATGTTATTGATGCCCAAGGAATCTAGGTGAACCAACATAAGATCTAATCCATATTGGATTTGCCTCCTCTTACCACAATGTCATAGCTGAGGGAATTCTTGGGTCATTATAGTTACTACAATAGGTTCATTAAAGGATTTTCACAAGTGGTTGTTCCATTCACTGATTTAAAAAATAAGGGGGCATTCAACTGGTTTGAATCAACCCAAGCCACCTTTGACAAACTCAAAAAATTAATGAATTCATGCCTGGTATTATTTGTTCTAGATTTTTCTATTCCATTTGTGTTAGAGTGTGATGCATCAGAAGAAGGGATTGGGGCAGTTTTGATGCAAAAAATACATCCCATAGATTTTAAGAGTAAAAAATTCAAAGATACATAATGTGGATTCTACATATATGACAAAGAGATGTTGGCCATCATGTATGCATTAATGAAATTTAGGCAATATTTGGTTTGTCACAGATTTGTGGTTAAGATAGATCAGAATAATTTCAAGCTTTTTTTCAACCAAAAGGAATTGAATGATAGGCAGTAAAAATGTGTGAGTAAACTATATGCCTATAACTTTGACATAGAGTATGTTAAAGGAAAAAATAATGTTGTAGCTGATGCTTTGTCTAGAAAACCATTTATATGCTCTATGTCTGAAATCTCTACTGATTGGAAGTTTATTATAATAGCAAACTACGCGAAGAATGTTTTCACTAATGATATCCTTGAAGGCAAAGTAAATGATGAAAAATATAATTTTATTGATGATCTCATCCTTTACAAGGATATAATTTATCTTATTCTTGAATCAAAAGTGAAGAATAAAGTCTTGAGAGCTATACATGATACACCTTTGTCCAATCACCTAGGGTATGTCAAGACTTACAAGTAAAGAAGAGATATATTTTTATAGAGAGAACTTAAGGGAGAGGTCCTTCAATACATAAAAGAGTGTATTGCTTATCATTATAACAAAGCAAAATAGGTATTTCTAGAAGGTTTGTTGTAGCCCTTACTAATTCCAAATAAAAAATAGGAGAGCATTTATATAGATTTTATCACAGGTCTTCCAAAAGGTCAAGGTAGTAGTTGTATATATGTGGTAGTGGATATACTTACTAAATATGCTCACTTCCTTGCTATTCCAATTGAATTTAAGGAACCACAAGTTGTGGATTTATTTTTATGAGAAGTATTCAGGCTTCATGGATTGCCTAAGCACATAGTGAGTGAGATGGATAGCAATTTTTCTAGTTTTTTTTGGTAAGAGCTCTTTCATTTGACAATAAATTAGTTGAATCTAAGTAATAATTACCACCATCAAATAGATGGGCAAACAAAGATTATGAATAAGTGGATTGAGGGATATTTGAAGAACTATGTAGCAGGGTAGAAAACAACTTGGATCAAATGATTATATATGGGGGAGCATTGCTACAACACCTCATATCATATTTCCATTGGTATGACTCCTTTTAAGGATTTGTATGGTTATGATGCTCTTTCATTTTTTGGATCTAATTATTTCAGATAGTAGAGTGTCAAGGGCAAGAGACTTGCTTGTACAAAGTCAATAATATTGGAGTCACTCAAAGAAAACCTTCAACAAGCATAAAATTAGTAGAAGATTTATGTGGACTAGCATTGTATTGAGAGAATGTTTGAGGTTGGAGACATGGTTTTCTTGAGGTTTCAATTTTATAGATAATCTTCTCTCAAGAAAAGTGAAGTTAAAAATCTCAAACCTCACTTATATGGTCTTTATAGGATTAAGCAGACGATTGGAGAGGTTGCTTATGAGCTTGAATTGCCAGATTACAACATAATCCATAATGTATTTCATGTTTCATGCCTCAAAAGGGCACTAGGACAAGACATAATTCCTTCAACTGAGTTACCTCCTTTAGATGATGAAGGCAAATTGATCTTGGTTCTAGAATCGATTATTTATGTTACAGAGAAGAAATTGAGGAACAAGACCATAATAGAATATTTGGTGCATTGGGAAGATTTCCCAACAAAGATGCTTCATGGGAAGGTGCAAAGATCCTTGAATATCCTAATCTACAATTGTTTGTGTGCAAGCAATTTTAGGAAATGTAGACTGTCATGTCTCCTTTTTAGAATTAAGCCAATCAGAAGACCCATAACCTATTCCTTATTTCTCATAGGCTAAGAGTTAAAGTTAGGTAAATAAATTAATGATAATACTTTAAGTTCTCTTAAGTAACTTTTATTTTATAACATGAAAATGACACATGTATTATTATTATTTATTAGGAGTGCTAAAATTAATTATCATTAAGTGGTTAAAAAGTGATATTTTATTAAAATTATTTTAAAATACTTTTAGGGTGAAATTAGAAAAGAGAATTTATAAAAGGAGAAGTGGGGATAAAAATATCCATTATTCATTATTCATCTTTGATCATCAAACCCTAATTCAGAGCTTGGGACATTGTGTTCAATATTTTCATCTGAGGATGAAAACCCTCTGATATACAAATGTCGAGGATGAAAATCCTCTACCCCATTGAGGTATTCCACCCAAGAATCATAACCGTGCTTGCAAATCATGATTAAATTTTAGTTTCAGTGTGATTGAGGATTGTCATCATTTTTTGGCCCTTGTGAGGCTTTGAAATAATTTATAGGCTACTGCAATGGGGTTTAGGTGGATGTTTGTTATTATTAAAACCCTTAGAATCTAATGTTACTTTGATTGGGCTGTCATACACCTGTGTGGCTATTTGGAGGGTGTTTGTGCCATATCTATGCTTTGCATCAATATGAATTGAGGATAACTATACACCTTCCTTATTTCCTTTATTGTTGGGCATTCTCCTTACTAACTCCTTATTCCCATAGTGGACATTATAGCTACATCACACTCCAAAAGGGATTGCCATACATCTACCATGACATATTTTAGCCTGCCATAATAACTAGGGACTATTGTGCCTTGTTTCCAAGTTGTTGGACATTGATTGGTATTTATTATTGAGTTTATTCATTTGTTGTGGGATTTTTATAGTAAGGGTTTATTATAATCATTTTTGAATTTATAATCAACTATTTGAATAAATATTATAGTTGGGTTGTTATCAGATTTGGATTTTTGGTTTGTATGTTTATGTTTAATATTTATTTTAGCTTGCTTAAATTCAAAAAAATACAAAAAAAATCATAACAGAAAAAAATCATAAAAAGGGATATTACAATAAACTCATGTTTTACAAAGCATAAAAAAGTTAGTTAATTTAATGTAAGTTGACTTAGTCACTTCTTATTTAATCAAATAATTGGAATGTTAAGGATATAAACCACAAAACTTGAGTAAGTTGGTATGTGAGAAAGAGTGAGGAGTATTTGACTTAATCTAAGTAGCTTTGACTTGTTGATGTCATGGAAGTCAATAAATGTGAAAATATGGGTAACTATGATGTCAAAATATTTTCAATTTCAAACAATGTTATCCTTTACGCCTTTATTCTTACTTGGATATCCTTCCTAGTGTATGTCTTCAGATTATCCCTTATTGTCTTGAAAATAGACAAACAAATTTGCATGCTCTAATGTTTCTTATTTCATGCCACCATATAACCTTCAACATCTAGTGCCCTCTGTGGTGCCTTCATTTGGCATATATGAGATGTCACTAAGAAGGACTATCTGACATGGTTATTTGTTTCAATTAACCATCCATCCCCTTCCCTTATATTTGCATTTGTAGCTTGTTTTTCCTCATGGTTTTCTATTCATGAATATTAAGCATTATTTTTTTCTCCTCATTTAGCACAACATGATCAAATTGATGAAGAATACAATATTTCATGCATAGATGAAACACATCAAAGTGTAACATCACTATATTAGGGGGCACGTTAAAAATGAGATTGTGTTATTTTTTGTTAGACATAAGACTAAGCAACAAACTTATTTACAAAACCAAAAAGAAATAATAAGCTTGAAAAAGTTTGGAAAATGATGGTTGTACCTAAAATAAATATCAAACAAGGGTGTTAATATATTATGATTATTGCATGCAATAGGTTGCTTAAAGTAATATTTTGTTTTTAAATACATCTATTATGTTAAGAGACTCATATGGGTTAGGAATTTAAATAAAGAAACTTAACCTATTACAAAGCAACGTAGGTGCCTTCATTTAGTATCAACACAAATACAAATCACCTTAGGGCCAAGGGATAACAAACTAAACAGATTCAATGTGTCTTGCATAAATAATTTATGAATGACAGAGTGCAACAACAATAATAATTAGAGTGTTTTGAATCAAAGAAAATACAAAAATAATAGAACATCATGCTAGAATTGTAACATAATATTATATTATGCAATTATTATACAAAAACTTGAGAGGTCGGATGTTGTAAAAAACTCTAATATAATACCTATTCAATGAACAACTAGTATATATTGAAACACAAGGGAACAAGACAAAGAGACGACTTGGCAGCTACAAGAAAAGCAACTTTACATTCAGCTGGTTCATGTTATTTTTTTGGTTGCTTTTTCATGTCCCCTTTTCAAAGTTAATAGGGGACTCATATCTTATTCTTTATTTCTTGTAGACTAAGGGATAAATTTAGAAAAATCATTCAATAACAATATTTTAAGTTGTCCTAAGTAACTTTATTTTATAACATTATAAAAGGATGACTTATGTATGATTATTTTATTTAAAGTGGGCCTAAATTAATATTTTATTAAAAAATGTTTTTAGACACTTATAAAGGGAAAGTAGGTGGGAAAAGGAAATTAGAAATAAAAGGGTGATTATAAAATGGGTAGGGCTCAAAAGAAGACATCCATTAACTATTGAAATCAAACCATTTTTCATAACTTGAGCACTTGTGTTCATCTTTTCACTTGAGGATGAAAACCCTTTTGTGTATAGGATTGGAGGATGAAAACCCTTTCGTCCATTTGTGGTGGTTCCATCTAGGGATTGCATTTGTGCTCAAATATTGAAGTTAATTATAGTTTTAGTTTGCTACAATGTCACTACAATAATTATGCATTATTGCTACAAATACTTTCATAGTACTACTACAGTAATTCATTTGGGATAATATATGTATTTCTAGTGGTTGTGGCTTACTTTGTATGTTGTCGTAACATCTTCAAACTATCATATGACCGAATATTTATCATATCTTGTTCCCATATCAAACACAACCCTAGTAATATCTTATGTTTTTATATATTGTTATTAAAATTAGGTTTTTATTCTGCATAAAACATGTAAGGGTTTCCTGTAGTTTATATTTGTTATTTAGTAGTATCATCATATGTGTTTTGTGGCAGTATGTTATAATAAAGGTTTTAGTTGGGTTTATTACTTTAATATTATATGTGGTTATTTGGTAATTTTATTGATATTCTAGTACTAAAAAATTCACAAAAAAATTTTAGAATTAATAAAAATTCTAGAAAGGGACATTACATGGTTTTTAAATACATCACTATGTGATAGTGTAAAATAAGGCTAAAACTATCAGTCATGCCTAGTATTGGATACACCAAATTAGGACTTCAAAGTTTGACCTTGTATGATTGACATGATGATGAAGCTATTAGTGAATATGGTGGATGACTAGGTACATTTCCCTTATACCATGAGATGATCAAAATCGTAGATCCTCCTAGATCACAAACTTTTGTGTGTCCTACTTCTTCATGCACCACCGGATATACTTCAACAACTTGTGCCTTATGGCATGCTATAATTTGGCATGTGTGATATTTCATTCAATGTAGTTGTATGGTTTGGTTGGTTAATTTAGTTGAGTGCCTATGCATTCCCAAAAGATTTATATTTTTAACTTTATTTTTATGCATCAATTTTATGCATATATTTTCTTCTTATGTTGAATTAGTCCCTAAAAACTACATTAATGACCTAAATTTGTTAATTAAGAAAATTATAAATGATATAGTTTTTCTATTTTTTCAACTCCAAATCTTTTAGAGTGCAAACTACTTTTGCATTTGATTATATTAATTTTGGTTCCCAAAATTAATTCATTTCCATTCAATTAAATGCACTCCTTGATTAATGTTATCAAAATATTTATTGTAGAACTTCAGACAATTCTTTAATGGAAACATTTCAAGGATGACAATTTAAAGCTATATTTTCTAACTTTGATGAACAAACTAATGTTGTGGCTAATAATAGAACTGGTAATGTTTTTTATTGTATGAGACATTTATATCATCTGTAGGCAAGGACACCATTTTTTAGGGATGTAATTTGTTGCTTTTATATCTTTCACAATTTAAATAAGCAAGAAATAGTGTTTCAAGATAAGAAGCATCAATTCTATGATGGACTTTATTCAAAATCGGTAATGTCCCCTTTTTGAGATTAAAATAATATTATTATTTACAATAAAAAGTATTCCTAAATACTTAAAATAATAATGTCTAAGGGACATTATGTTGGCCACCCCTTTTCTAATTTTGATTATGAATTAAAAAGGGGATTTTGGAGCATGGGTTAACCCTTAATGAAGATAAGGCATGATCTTTTTAAAACTACTATTACTCTCCCTCCAAGTAGAGCACCCCTTTTTGGGAAGGGTTTGATGAAAAAGGAAAGAATAAGAAGGGGAATGATCACCATTTGAGAGGGTACCATATTTTTGCATTTACTTATGAGTTTGAGCATGATTACTTAGCTTGCTACCTTGGAAGACAAAACTCTTCTTCGGTAAGTGAAATTAGGGATGAAAACCCTTAATTTTAGAACTAGGGAAGCTTCACATAGGATTTGTATTGAGCTTCAACATTCTTTTTTTTTTAGTGTTTTCAATTTTAGAAGGGTGGAAACTTCACCATTGGGTTTGGTGATTGCTTTTGAGGGTGGTGACTCACTTCTAGAGGTTGGAAACTTGGGTTAGATCCTTCTCTACCAATGATTCCTCCTTCTCCCATAGATCCTATTCCCACACATTATTTTGATCATCCTTTGCTTGATTTCCCTCCTTAGCATGATCAAATGAATATTCCTAATTTTTTAGTTGAGGAGATTATAAAATAAGTATTTGCCTAGTATTCTATAAATATTGATGACACATTGCAATAATTCATATCCAACTTCATGGAGATTTATTCGATGTCTTGGATAATGTGTGTGGATAGATTTACCAGTACTTATGATCACATGCATGGTAATTTTACATTTATATTTGGACTGGACATGTGATCCATTTTTATTTCTTTTTCTATATCTGATTATATCATTTGACATTGTGTCAAATTCTTGCTTATCTTATATCATTACCTTCTTTGTTGTACTATATTTCTTGTTAATTTTATATTCTATATTTTTTGCATATGTTTGGTCTTCCTTATCATTGCTTTATATATATCTTTTCTTCTTATTTCATCCCTTGGATATTTATTTTGTGAGTTGATTTGTAATACCATGGATAGGACCCGATAGATCCTCACAAAATCACCATATTTAGCTTGTTGTTGCCTTGTATCTTCATGATTGTTCATTTTGTTATCCTTGCTTTTCACAAATAATTGTCATGGTGACTTGGTTGTATTTACCATGTTCCCTTTGGTTATTGTCTCCTTTTACCATGTGATTAGTTAGCAAATAGTATTTCTCATTACTATTTCCTTTTACCAGTCCACCTTTGGATCTCCCTTTTCCTTTCTTCCTTTTTTTGCAAACTAAGCATATGCATGGTTGAGATTTGAGATCACATATTTGTTCATTGTCAAGCTTAAGTTTCCTAGTCAATATTTTGTCTTTGGTTACTCAGCTTATTTTAGGCTTAGCCTACAACTCATTTGTGTGTATCATTATCTCTCTCATGCTTGGTCATTCCAAATATGTATGGAGGAGGAATCTAAAAAAAAATCCTTCAAAATAAATTTAAAATCCAAATGATTTAAACAAAAGACAATGATATCAAAATGCAAAAATATGCAATATTCTTAAAAGTCTAATCACATTAAAAGGCGTGATTCAAGCACATCTCCTATCTCCAATCAAAGCTCAAACTCCACAATCGGATTTCCATAGAGATGAAGTCCTTTGGGGTATGGTAGGCCAGTAGATTGGAATAGGGGAATTAAAAAAATATATTCTAGTGCTACCTACTTTCTCACGCAAGTACCCAATATTTGTAGTAAATCGACAGCTCTGTAAGGGGTCCTGAGGAGTGAGGAACATATTATGGGGAGGTAGGTCCATTTTAATTTTCATTGTACCAATCTACCTTCATGAGATGATCTGAGTAGCACACATATTTACCTATAAAGCTTTCTGTCTATAGGGAATAGGTTTCCTTTGTACATAGATGACCACTAGTCACTTAGTGTCTTCTCATGTTCTTAGTATGCCTCTTATCTCCTAAGGTCTTCTCTTAAGATGCCTAAGTCTCTACTTTTACACTCCCTTTTTTAATCCCCTTCATCATTTTTCCTCTTGAAAAATATTGTCTTACTTTATGATTAGACCCCTTGGGTTTTTCTTTTGTGAGTTACAACATAAGACCACGGATTGGACCCAATAATTCCTCACAAAATTACCATCCCTTTTGCATTTCAATCCAATATTACTATTCTACTTGCCAATGTTGTTTTGGAATCCTTTTGGGTTTTTCATTTATGAGTGTTTTATCCTATTACCCTTAATCCTTGTGTACTTGATTATTCATGCTTATTCCACCCCATGTGGTGTTCCCTTTGTTGAGCTATAGTGTAAGATCGTGGATAGGACCTGACCCACACAATTTTTCTAACAATCAAGTCACCATAAAATTACATGTGTCAAATTTGAGATAAAATTCAATTGATTATGAAGTTATACATCATTTGACATGCTTCCCAGCTTGAACTAGTATGTTTTATGCTTAATTCACTTTTCTTTTACCTCTTATTTTCTTATTTTTTGAGTGCATGTAAGATTTAAACCACTTATTGAATTTTGTCATACTTCCCAGCTTGAATTAGTGTGATAAATTTAAGACCAAATTTTCATTGAATTTTCATTTATTTTTCTTACCTTGTGTGACCTTCTGCATACCTTCTATTTTATTACTTTGTTTTTCATACTTCCCAATGTGATATAGTATGATTTTACTATTTTTAATTTAGTGCAAATATATTTCATATTTAGTTTGAAAAAAAATCCATTTCATCTTTTTTGCAATTTATTGGTTCTTTATACTTAGTCAATTTTCATGTTATTGCACATTTCCCAGCTTGAATTAGTGTATAGTGAATTTTTGATTCATTATATTTTTCCAAGTCTTTTTGCCTATTTATTTTTAACTATTCATGTGTTTCTCATAATGTTATAAAATAAACTACATCACATATATTTCCTATAGCATATACAACAAAGTTAAATACATGTGCTAGAAAGAAATATATCTCAAGCATCCACATACACAACTAGCATAAGGATAATAACAACCATAGTGACCACATACACAATCACATCAGTAGCCAAAATGATACATAATATATATATATATATATATATATAGATATCAAGAGTTTGATACAACATATACAACCATAAGTAATGTTCCAACTCTAAGGTTAGGCTCCATCCTATCTATCTCATGGCCTAGCCATGCTACCTATTGAGGCCTCAATATGACTCCTTCAAATCATATAGTGTAATGAGGCAATCTAAGATCTCAATCCCTCTACCTATCCTTTCAGACATGATATCTACACTTGTGCTTGTACCAACTCAATTTGGGTCGCTACATGTGCCTGTGTCAATTGGGTATGCATCATTATATATGCATATGTCATATATGTCACTATCTCCAAGATGTGTATCTCACTCATTAACTAAGGACTACCAGGCCTGCCTCTCTATTACACCCATATCTATTGGTGGTTATTCCCTCTCTATCTACATTTGTATCTACCTCATAGCCTCTTTTACTAGTCTAAACTAGCTTGCTTGAGTTGGGGTAGATGGTACACTCAGATCCTCCAGTGGCATGGTGTTTTATGGCTATAGATTCTCATCTAAGATGTCATAGAGTGATCCCCTAACTAGTTACCCCCATCTCTCCTCCTCATCCTCAGGTATGCCTATAAAATCACACTAGATGGATATTAGATCACTATCATATATCACAATATTTAAATACCAATTCAAAGCTTAAGTAATAAATCAATCATATTTTTCTTACCTATTTATGTCTTAGCTACTATGGTCTCACCATTTTCATGACCACCTAGCACAGTCTCCCCATTTGTGTGACTCCTAGTACCTCCTCTATAGGTCACCTCCTCAGCTCAAACTTGGTTGTCATGGGTTGTCTATCTCAACCTACACCTGAGCAGTCTATCACTCATTTGTGTCTCTTTTAGCTCCTCTACTGACTCACCAAGGATGATGATGATCTCTACTCTCTCTTCTTGCCCCCATTGATGTTGTGTCCTTGGTGGTCATAGCTCATCTCTATGGAGCTAGTGGTGGTACAACTAGTATCACTACCTCTACCTCCTCTTGCTCTGCCCCTCTTCATGCCTGACCAGTCCATGGTCACTCTCAGTGTGGTTGTAGTGTCAGCCTCACTATCAATGGTTTAAATCTCCTCTTCCCTCGTGGCTCCCTCAAATGCCAAGTCCATTGTTTGAGCATGAGTATCATTGTCACTTGATGAGGTAGACCCATCTATCTTGGCAATCATGCCATTGAATGTGGATTTCTCCACCATGTATAGTGTCTTATCACCTCTCTCCTCTCTTATAATGGTTTAACTATGTGTCAGCTCTTCTAGGTAGTCATTAATTGCTCATATGGTCACCATACTATGTCAGTGCATCTTAACATTTGTAGTGTTAGCACATGGGGCATGACCCACACTACCTAGTCCTCTCTCCATCTCCTCACTCAAGGTAACCTATCATCGACTGCATGGGGTAACCTAACTAGTTGATACATAGTAAATCTCTCATATATCTATGCTATCAGTAATATGATCGGTCCCATAGTCTTCTACCCTCTGACCAACATCTCATATAGATAATGCATGAGCTAGACTTAGATGGTAGATCCTAAATCATATAACACTCACTCCTCCAACATTATCCTAATCAAGGCTACCATATATAGTGGTACCTTTCCATTCAACTTGTGATAGAGCACCCATTGTGTCACAAGGCATATCACCACCTTTCAAAGATCTAGAATCTATGATATATAGACATCATCCATGCTTACTCTGTAAAACAGTAATATCATCTCTAATTATGTAACCCACATGGCTAAGGATCTCCTCTCCTCTCTACTATTTGGTATCCTTGTGGTCACTAGTGCTCCTACTATAGGTAGTCTAAGGATGGCATGGACATCTTATAGTCTGATAGCCACCTCTATCACATCCCCATCCACCTCCCATCGAAAGGTGTTCATCAGTCATTCTCAACAACCAAGGAACATGACTAACAAATCTATGCTTAAGGGTATCCTACACATATATACTATCCCTCCAAGACCTATGGATATCATTCTATCCCTAACTTAATCTATCAATCTCTCTAACAAGTCTAGTAGCCAAGAGATGTCCAGTAATCTTTATAACCATCATCATCTCTACAATCAAGAAACAATAAAGGATGTATTAGTTCCTCCATATCATGTATAATCACAACACATTCTTTATACATTCTATTTTTAATTATAAATAAGTATAATTAATTATTTTTTTATCTATTTTAACCTATTTTGGTCCCCCTTTCCCTTCTTTGGTCATTTCAGACCATCATGGCTCTCTTTCAGCATTTTTCATACTTTTTTGTGCTTTTTTTGGTTCCTTGATCAACCTAGTTTGACCAAAAAATTTCCTATTTTTCTCCACATTTCTTATATTCCTTCTTATTCTCTTTTCCCTGGTGCTAAGTTTCCCTTTTAGCCCTTATGAACCAACTGGATACCCCACACTAGGTTTTTGGCTTTTAGAATGTGCTAGGTCAACCTATACCTCTAGGTCGACCACATGGATTTCACCCTAATTTACTCTTCTAGGTTGACCTGGTCGATCTAGTAGGTTTAGTGTGTTGACATAGCACATTTTGCCAAAAACTTACTTTTTATGGGTTTTTCCCTAATTCCTTCCAACCCATTTCCCATATTCTTATTTCCTTCCCTTAGAATCTAATTGTGTTCATTTTTATCATATATAAATATTTAAAAATAAATTTTATCAAAATTCACTTAATTCATTTCAGTTTTTAGAATCTAGTTTGAGATTCTTAGATGTATACCTGTAGTGTACCCTCTCTTTCTCCTAGAGCTCCCTCTCATCTATCAAGTTGATCCCTCTCCATTCTAGCTTATTTTCTCTCCAGAGCTCTTTTTCTCTTCTCTTACAATGCAAAATAATAAAATGAATTCTCTTTTTCATATTTAAAACTAATTTTTAGCCATTCAAATTCTTCATTTATTTTCCTTCCCATTTTACAAACCATAAAATGTGTTAAATTCATGATCCTCTGCCCCACAAAATTTGAAGAGCACTTGGCCTTAGTGGTACAGGATAAATATCCTAATGAAAATGAGGTACCACTAGTATTATAATGGGATCATAATCTCTATGCCACAAAGGAGAAAGAATATCTTGTGCAAAGGGAAGAAATACCAAGGGCAAAACAAAACATGATAAAATAAGAACTTAAGGTAAAAAAATTCAATGCCATTTGATTTCAAAAATACAAAAGATATGGTTGTGTCAGAGCACAGACTAGTTGAAGTCCAAATGATTAGGCCAAAAACCCTTGTTTTCTTCCATGGTATCATTAAGGTTAAACCCTTTATCTAGAAACAAGATATAGAAAAAAAATTGTGTTGTTGTGGTTGGGATGAAAACCCTTGTCTAAATGCCAAATCTGATAGAAAAACATGTGAATTCTATTTTAGGAGGGTTTTATAATAGGATTTGTTGGTATCAGAAGGGATCATGGAGTAAAATGAGGAAGATGGAAAGAAGAGCAATGGTTGGATTATTTTGGGCTAGCCAAATCTCCATTGTAGTAAATGTACGAGGTATATGGTTGGAAAGGCTAAAAACAAAAGAGGTTACTAGTTGAAATCTAGTGCAAGTTAAGCATTATTGGGTATCGATTGGATTTTTAGTTGTTAAACATTGTGTTTAGAATTACTGCATTCCAAAACCATTATGAATCATTTTTTTGCATGTACAAGATTTAAGTAAAATTGAATGCATTTTGAAGACATTTTTTTTCCAATGGTTAAATGACATGTTAAATGATGGAATTTAAGCAGTTAGATTGTTCAAAAACATTGGTTGATGTTCTCCTGATCAATTTGAACTACTAAATGATATTATTTCAAAAAATAATGAACATTCTAATTTTCTAAATAATTTGTCTTCTGTCAAGATTTTTAGGTCCATCCAATCATAAAAATTTCTTTTTACAATGTTATGCTTTGGCCATTAAGCTTCAAGGACAAAACTTTCCAAGTGGGAGGGCTTATTGTGTTTGTATACACAAAATATTTTGTTATGTTGGGACTTGAGCTATTTTATGTAAGATATTTGTTCTAATGTAATGAAGGGTAAGCCATCATGATGTGGTGGAGAACCTCAAATAATACACCATTCTAGAAAAGTCATATTTAAATAAACTTATTAAATATGGTCACTTAAGCTTTAGAAGATATATTTCCCCACAAGTTATCCTCCTATTGTAAAGATGTTCTTCCCTCCATTTTTAATTTAATTTATTGACTCATTATAATTCAATTCCTATTTTAAGGCACACAAGTGCCCATAATTGTGTGGGTACCATGCACAACTCAAAGATCTAGATGTTTAAACTACAACTTGATGGTGCTAGTCCTTTTAGAGTCATACACAAGAACAAGTATGTTATAAATAATGTCATCTCCCCCCTTTGGACATAAGAGTGAAAAATGACCCTTAGCCTTATTATTTGGTGTTTCCCTTGGGCTAAGGGAAAGGTGACTTAAAACAGAATCACTCACTCCTCTTCAAATTATAAAAAAGGTACCTTTTGGTTAAGTTGTTCTAATTTTAAGTTGAGGGGGATTTTTGAGTTAATGGGGCTTACATATCCATTAAATTATTTTAAAAGAAATTTAAGCTTATAACATTTCATACTTTCCCTCTAAATAGAGTGCCTAACTTGACAGGTAGGGTATATAAGGATGATTTTGATTTATTTGAAAGGATTATGCATCTATGATCATTGATTTGGAAGTTAAAGAATGAAAATACTTTACCTAGGTATTGAAGATGAAACCCTTTAAGCCAAGGAAGGTTTAGGGATGAAAACCCCTATTCTTCATCTAGGATAGCACTAGTCCAAGTGATCTAATTGATCATCAAAGGATAAATTGACAGTTAAGGTAGCTTTGTGAGGAAGTTGTATTGCACATATTGGATCACTAAGGGTGTTTTAAATGCCAATTTGTTTGTAGCAAGTGTTTTCAATTTAATACTGATGTAGGTTCCCAAGTATGGAGTAATTAAATATTTATTTCATGCCATATTTGGGAACCTACATCAATCTTAAATTGATTTTGTGTATCTAGGGTTTGATCCCTTTCATAAATTTGCTTGTTTGATTAGGCTTTGTTGGAAAATCCCTTTGATCTAAACTCAACTCTAAAATAGATACTTTAGTTGTATCAAAACTAATATCTTGGCTAGTTGTTGGGTTTGAATGGTTTCATGTCAAACAGTGACATGGGAGATATGGACAGTACAAGGTTTGAGAAATTCTCTCAATCTCATGAAAGGATGGGGCAGCTTTCCATTCAGATTGATTTGATGGAAATTTATGAGTATATGGCTTACCCACCCCCTTTTAAGAAAGAGATGAACCTTAATGATTTTATGTCATGAAAAATAGGTAGGGGTTGTTCTTAGGTTGAACATCAGTTATATGATGCCTTAAGAAAGATTGTTCTTCCCACATTAGATGGTTCTATAGACATTTTTTCTAGGGTATAGATTGATAAGTTAGGTACATACCTTGCACTTCATCCCATGTAGGTATAAAAGGCCCTAATATTCAGCACAATGTATTTAGAAGGGGTTTCCCATGATTAGTGGTACCAGGGGTTGATAATCCAAGGGCATCACCTCATAGACAACTATGAAGAATTCAACATGAGGCTCATTGTGTGGTTTGATGGGGCTGATCTAAAACCTTACTTCAAAGAATTAAAACACTTGTAGTAAAAGGAGTTGCAAATGGAAGACATAAATGAGGAAGATTCAAGCACTTTGGGGAAACCAAGTACTGAGTTTTCTAAGTTCCAAAAATTAGAAAATTTGGGAAAGCAAAGGGAGGTTTTATAGCAAGTTCTTGGGTAGCAAATGGAGCTACAAATGGTAGGCACTAATGGAGAAAAATCATAAATATTAGAACTCCCCAAGGAAGAGGAAGAACAAGCTTTATATGTGGAATACCAAGCATCTGGGGTTGAAGTTGTTCCAACCCTATATTAATTAACCCTCATGCAAACATTGCAAAGTTTGAGCCAACACATGTTGATAGTAGTGTTATGAGTTATTCCTTAGTGGTGAAGGAAGAAGGGGAAATCTTTAAGCATGAGCTAAAGGAAGAAGAATTTATTTTTCATGTTGGTGGAGAGAAATTGATAGTCAATCTCAAAATATCAGTTACTATTGTTCATTTTTAGTTTGTTGGAATTTTAATATCAGCAACCAAGGGTAAGCAAATTGATGACCTTCACATGAAGGGGTTGTTGCATCAATACCCTAATTTGTCCCTACAATATTTTGATCACCATGAAGATCATGTTAACAATGAAGACAAGATGAAGGGCAATAAATGGAGGAAGGAATTTCTCCAAAATAATCTACAGATGGAGAGTTGAAAATTCCCAATTTGGATGTGGGATCCAGGTGGGACATATAAATTTAGTATTGTTGTCATGTAAATTCTAAGTTCTTTGGCACTCATGCAAGGAGGTTGGAAAGGCCTTGGAATCATGAAAAAGAAAAATAAGGTGAAGAGCATGCAAATCACTCCAAATCTTGGTAAGCATCATTCTTTACTTGCTAATTTTTAAAATCTACATAAGGTGGTTTTCATTGATGGAAGCATGAAGGGCACATAGAACAAGGTTGTACAACCCTTGGCCAAGGTTGAGGTATGTACCACTATTATAGAATCATTTCCAGCTATTGTAAATTAGATTCTATGTGGACAAACACATTAATATAGCCATGGGAAGGCAAAGAAGTCTACGATTTTTGAGTTGGGTCAGTCATTACAGTGGATGGGGATCCACCCCATTTCATGCTTAGTAAGTGACTCAAATTATGGAAATAATTATTCATTAAAAGGGGCTAAAAGAGTGGTAAATTATAAATGTATATCCACTAAGGTATGTTCAATATCATTCAATTTCATGATTTAGAAACATTGCATATTATGAAAATGAAGAATTGAGACAAGTCTTTGAATGGGCAAAAATTCAGCTTGTGGATAGAATAAGTAAATCTGAATTTTTCATGAGAAATAGGCCCATGACATACTCAGAAAATTCTGATTTTTTTGTGTAAAATCATATCATTCAATACATCAAAAATTCTAAAAACTATGAAGGGAAAAATTCTATAAAAAAAAAAAAAAAACTTAGCCCACAAAAAATACAGAAAAATTGGAAGTTGTTGAGGAAATTCAGCCCCTAACAAAATCTAAAAATGGTAAGGAAGTAACTTTGGGAAAAAAATGGAAACTCGGCCCAAGTAAAGTACAATAAATTCTACAAAATTTGGTGTATTACAATGCCTATCAAATTCTGGATATAAGGAGGAAATTTGGTCCCTCACATGTGACACAAAGTTGGAAATTGTGAATTGGGAACATCCCTTCCAAGGTATGAGTTTTGGCTCTTTTCAAGTATGGTAAGTATGACAAGGTCTGTTAACTTTGTGATAGGGCAGCAAGGGTGGTATTTGAATATTCAATTAATTATGATAAAACATGAAATTAAAAAAAATAGAAATGTGAAAGGAAGGGTGGTATGGTGGCTACAAATAATCTTCAACTCATGAGGAAAGGAAGACATGATAGGGGCATCACTATAGAGGGAGAAAACCCTCACAATTTATGCACTCATGGTGTATAATAAAATCATGTTTGGAAGGAAAAATAAGAAGATATGTAATGGATACTCAATTGGGCATCAAGGCAAGGTTGCCCACCCTACCAAGGTATCCACACAAAAGGTATGTTCCCAAGGTTATTCAAAATTGTTTATTTCATGCAAATTCGTGATTCATACCTTTGGTTTGATGAAGAAGCTTTAAGGCATGTTAAGATCCCTAAAGAGCATTGGGTTACTTTCCAAAGGATCACACACTCCAAGATACACATGCAAGTAAGAAGGGCCATAAGAGGTAGCCATAGTATATTTTCCTATCATGTTGATTATGACAGTTCTAACTCACCTAAAGTGGGTTGTAGATCCATAAAAGATCCTCTTTGGGTTAAATACATAAAGGGATTCACAAAAGGTTAGATGAGGGTAAAGATTTTGGATTTCATAGACAAATTCAAGGTTTTAAGTTATAAATACAACCCCCAAACATCAAGAACAAAATTATGTTTGGGGTATTTCTCTCTCAAGCAAGGGAACATATGAGTAAAAGGATTAAGGAATGGGTTAAAACCACATGGAAGGAGTTTCCAGTAGCTAAAATTTGTAAAACTTTGAGTTTGAGGGAAAGTGTTGAGTGTGTTGACATCTACTCCATGCTCATATATAATATTGGCAAACCATATATGCCCTCTAGGGTGATTGAAAAGGTGTTTCTAGCCTCTACATGAGATGATAGTTTAGGCAAAAGTGAAAGAAAGAAAGGAAAGTGGAACTATACCACTATATTGCATGAAAAGATGAGTATAAAATAGAAACACAAGGCCTTGGATTTGATGAATATGTTTGCTTCTTGTGTAGGAATGGCCAGGAAGGACAACTATAATGCATTCTTCTACCTTGTTGCCCATAATAGTTCTAGCCCATTTGAGGTGAGTAGGAGGGTCATCACATGTCCCTTGGAGGTTAAAATCAAGAATAAATTCACAAGGGGAAGGTTGGGGGTGAATAACCTCACATTCATGGACAATTGGAGGGTTTTAAGGTATAATTATAGCCCACTAAACACCAAGTACAAAATTGTTTATGGTATCTTTCTCACCAAATTGAAGGGTCACTGGAGAATGGAAGTTGAGGAGTGAGTTTCATAATAAAAAACTTAGAGGCCAATTGGAAGCATGTTAATATCCATTTCAACCCCAAAATTATGTATAATAATAAACTTAGAGGCCAATTGGAGGCATGTTAATATCCATTTCAAGTTTAGCAATGACAAGTACAGCTAGGATAGCCCCTTATTGGGGAAAAGAAGGGTACAACATTGTTGTTCTGACACCTTGAACACATGTGGACAGCAATAAAAAGATTTAGAATAGGCCTTCATTTCCATGGGAAGAGGATACAAGAGGGATTTGCATGTGGATAATTGTTGGGACATCTCCATGGATGTTATAATTACTTGAGGATGAGCAATTTTGAGTGGGGAGGATTGTCATGTCCCCCTTTTGGATATAAGAGTTAAAAAGGACCATTAGCCTTATTTTTTGGTGTTTCCCTTAGGCTAAGGGAAAGGGGACTTAAAATAGAATCTCTAACTCCTCTTAAAATTATAAAAAGGTACCTTTTGGTTGAGTTGTTCAAATTTTAAGTTGAGGAGGGGGTTTTTTGAGTAAATAGGGCTCACATATCCCTTAAGTGATTTTTAAAAAAAAGTTAACCTTATAACATTTTTCACTTTCTATCCAAATGGAGCACCCAACTTGAGGAGTAAGGTATATAAGGAGGATTGTGATTCATTTGAAAGGATTATGCATCTATGATCATTGATTTGGAGGTTAAATCATAAAAATGCTTTACCTAAGTCTTGAACATGAAACCCTTCAAGCCAAGGAAGGTTTAGGGAAGGAAAACCTTATTCCTCATCTAGGGCAGCACTATTTAAAGTATTATAATTGATCATTAAAGATAGAATTTTAATCTAGGGCAACACTAGTTCAAGTGTTGTAATTCATCATCAAAGATAAAATCTATGGCTAGGACAACTTTGTAAGGAAGTTGTATTACATGTGTATTGGATCACCAAGGGTGTTTTAAACACTAATTTATTTACAATAGGTGTGGCAAATAGATTGGAAGGTTTGACATGACAAAAAATGAAAAAAATAATAATTCACTACCTAGGGTTTGCAGCAAACCCTTGGGAAGGTCAGCAACCCCTTCCTAGGGTGGGGTGAGTGACCTCTAGGGCCTCATTTGGCCTCTTTAGATGTTGAACAACAACATATATATTTTTAGTATTTTTGCAATTATTTTCTAGCCATTCACATTGCAAAATTTTAGTTTTGGGACCTAAATTATTGGTTGTAATTATTGTTAATTTTCAATTTTTTTGAGAAATTAAATATTTATTTTGTGCCATATTTAGGCACCTAAAGTAGTCAAAAATTGATTTTATGTAACTAGGGTTTGAGCCCTTACATAAATTTATTTGTTTTATTAGGGTTTGTTGAAAACCCCCTTTGATCTAATTTTAGCGCTAAAAGGGATACTTCAAAAACACACAACTCACTTTTACCTTTGCAACAATAATAGCATAAAGATAACAACCAATACAAATAACCATCAACCATGCAAATCTAGTTTAACACATCTCAACAAGTGTAGAATAAAAATAATTACAACCAAAACATAGATAAGAACTGATGCAACTTTCATAAAGTCAACACATGAACATAGCAAATGTTACACACTCAAGGCTCTTGCTAAATAGACAAACACAATCTGATACAAAAAATTAATTCCATATGATGTTCAAGATCTTAACTTATTTAAATGTTATAGCTAAACCAACTAGCACACTAATTTATGTAACTAAGGAATGGGAATGCTTGTTTCATACAAAATGATTTAAGGAATAAATTATATGCATATACAAGGATAACCTATAATTATCCTCTTTCTCTCAATACCAGGATGACCTATATTATTTTTTTACTTTATTTGAAAAAGGGGACATGACAGTCCACCCTTCCCAAAGTTTGCTTGTTATCAAACAATACCTGAACTGTATAGAGTATGAGCTTGTTAATAGAATCAGCTAACAGTGTCAATAATATAAAAATCCTCTGATATAGGAGTGAGAAAAGACCATACAAGTACTATATGTAGGGAAAATAGGGTCAACAATATAAAACACCTCTAAAATAAGAAAGAGTGAAGACCATACTAGGACCAACTACATACAAGAAGCCATGTTGTAAATAAGGTCAAAGGCTTAAGAATGAGTTTGTAAAGTGGAGGGGTATCAAATATATAATAAGTAAATCTCATGTAAGGAACTAATGAACATGGGTAGCCTAGATTCAAGATGGTAACAAGCTAAACTAACAAAATATTAGGTGGTCACTGAGAGGTATCTAAACTAGAATATGTTGGTATGCAAAGATAACATATACTAACAAGCATAAGTTAATATAATCATGGAGAAGAACACAACAACATACTACTTTAGTATAAACATGTAAAGTAGGTAAAAAAGAAGTATAGAGATATGAATGCTTAGCTTGGGTTGACTTGTGGCTCATCAATCTCCACCTTCGCTCAAGTGGCTCTATATGAGAGATATTGTAGGTGAAGATTCAAATGTCAAGGAAGAAGGCCTAAGTGACGTTAATTTTAGACTCCAAAGACTAAGGGGCACCTCCTTCATTTAACTTCCTTCTATTGAACTTCAAAGACTTTGAGAAATTATTAGGCCTCCACAAGATTAAGTTCATATACTTTGATTCCTATTCTTCTAACAAACGCAAGTTTTTGTGCACAAGCAGAGAAGAATGATGTGTTTTTTATAAAAATGAGATCTAGGATCCCTATATAGATAGATCCAACTCTTAAAAGTGACTTGTAAAATATACCTATTATAATAATCCAAAAAGAAGAGTATAATGTTGGCCATAGCTAGTTAGTAGAAGAAAGTAAACAACTACATCATATAGGGTTGATATAATCAAAAAGGGACATAGGAAAGGAAAGGAAATACATCAATCATGATCAACATAATTATAAATACATGGGATATAACATAACTAACTTGACCCTAATCGAGTTAGACAGGAGAAAACTTGAAACTAGGTAGAAGAGGTGGAATGAAGAGAAAGGAGCATGGCAAGAGGCTAGAATGACTGGATAGCAAGATAGTGAGTGCAAGAAACTATAATAGGTGATCATATGAAAATAATCTCTTATAGATTACCACAAGCCAAACCAAGCCTGATCCTAGTGCACTCCTTAGGATGTCCACTCAGGGAGAAAGATGGATTGAAAAGACCTACACAATAAACCATTTGTAAATAAAAAATATGTGTATACAAGTACCAACCATGCCATACTCCCACCCTTTGATAAATCTAGGGAATGAAAAATGTCAAACACACACTTATTCTAAGAGAAAAGGTTTGATGATGCAACATTTGAAGGATGAATGCCCATAGAAAAAATAAAATGATAATGCTACAAATGATTATCTCCCATTAGCTCTAGGGTAAGAGATTATGGCATTGGGTTAGTGTAGATCAAATAATAATCTCAAAAGAAAATAAAATAATTGAAAATAAATTTATTGTAAATTATAAAAAAGAAACCAAATATTTAATGCAAAAGGTCAAAAACAAAATAAACTCCAATTCAATATTCAACAATCCAAGCATTCGCAAGTGATACCTCTTAAAGTTTATTACTAGAAAACTCTATAAAAAAATATTTTAAACCAATGCGTGTTATAAAAAATTTCATTTAAAAAGAGCCTTGAAGGGAAGCAAGAAACTCATTGAAAATAAACTACATGAAAAATATTTTTAAATTGTTTCATTTAAACATTAAAAGAGGGTGGCCCCAAATTTGTGAAATTTGGGTGTGTTGGTGACAACACTACCCAAATCAATCAACATGACCAACATATGTTTCTATATGAAACCCTCAATCTTGAGAATTTACAACATATTTTAATGTCCCCCTTTTGATCATGACACTATTGAAGACCCTTAGGCTTTATTGGTTTTTTGAGGGCTAAGGAAAAAGAAGGGAAACATTTGGGTTCTTAAGAACACTTGTGAAAAAGTACTTTATTGTTATAAAATTCACTTAAGTTGGGACCCTTTGAGGGTCATGGGTGCCCAATCCACTTAAGTTGATTATAAGAGATGTTATTTTTATATTTTGAAAAGGTATTTCCTTCTATTTTGGACACACCCCTTTAGGGGATGAGTATAAAGGCAAGTGAGGGATCATTTGAAAATGATGCATGAATTTTGGATAATTAAATTTGTAATTTTAAAGCATTAAAATGATTAGCTTATCCATTGAGGATGAAACCCTTCAATGGAAATCTGAATTAGGGATGAAAACCTTTACTTTTAACTAGTGCAGCTTTGTAAGGAAGTTGTTGTAGATGCTAGAAAATTGTTCACTTGCAGTTTTCAATGACTAAATGCTTTAAAACCCCCCATAAATACCCTATAAACCTTCTTAAACCTTAACAAACCCATTTTAACCTAACCAAATCACTATTATCCTAGTCACATAATATTATTCAAAAATAATATTTGAAATTACTATTCAATATCACTATTCATTATAGGACCCACTATCACTATTCATGATTACATGGAAAGTGACATGGCATGTGACATGTAAATTAAAATGGAAGGTGATTTAGGAAGTGATATGGCAAGTGACATGGCTTAGAAGTGAGGTGGCTTAATGTGGGACATTATACCCCACCTAAGACCCTTCCCAAAGTGCTTGATGACCTAATTTAATCATCACAAGGGCCCCCCTTTGAAATAAGGTGAATTTTCCCTTACGGGACCATTAGTCAACATTTATTTTACCTTCACACATGAAATTAACTTCCAAAATAAGATACCTACCTCTTTAAGATAAAGGGCACCCATTTTTGACTTCTTAACCCAAATGGGACTCTCACCAACCCAAATGTGAATCCCCACCCACCTCATTTTGAATAATTCATCCACCACATATAAAATGACACCATAACTCTATTATTCCTCTTTTGGCATGACTCTTCACAACATATGTTATAAATAACCCCCCCCCCCCTCTCCATCACCCAGGGTTAAGTTGGAAAGTGGAAAATTGGTATTTTTTTGTTATTAACATTTTATTGCAGGTTTTTAGAGGAGGTTATCCACTTGAGAAGGAGGCCATCCTCATCTTGGAGGAGAAAAGATTCAAAGCATCGAAGCTCTACTAGAATCACTCTAGGATTTTATCAACAATATCATCAACAACACCATCATCGACAACCATCTCAAAGCTAACCTTGTTTGTTTATTTCATTTCAACTTATTATCTCTTTTGGCCTTTTCTCTATTTACTTATAAACCCCATACTTGGCCTATTATTTCTTGACTTATAAACTATAACCCCTTTACCTCTTCTTTTTATCCCTTTATCTCATTTACTTCATTTTCACCTTCATCCCATTTATCCATTTGCCCATTTTGCCATATTTGTTCTCTTGACCATTTACCTATTTTCAACCCTTACCATTTTACCATTTCAACCACTTACCAACCTAAAATAAACCATCCTTTTGACCCTTACCAAATTACCAAACCAAAATCATAACCCTTAACTTGGCCAATTTTCAGCATTAGCATTATTCAAACTACTTGCTTAAGTTTAATCATCTTAACAAAGTATATTGATTTATTAATTAATTTATTATTTTTAGTCACATTTTGATATTATTTTATGTTACCCTTCATTCATTTTATCAAACTTAACTCATTTTAAATTAGGTGGATTGATAGCCTCCTAGAAAGCTTTTGCTTCTAGGATCTAGCTTACGCTAGGCAATCTACCCATCTCCTTGTCTAAAAAACAAGTGTGTTTAGTGTTTTTTTATTTATAGGTATTATTCCCTAGACAAATAATAGTTATCCATAATCATTTGGATTCAACATGTGCACTTTTAATAGGTTTTTCTAGACACCCCTTATCACTAGTTTCTTTATTCCAAAACTAAGAAAAAGCATAAAAATAGAGAGAAATATTTTGGCATGCCTGGTAGAACCCCTTATGGGTTCATAGTTCTTTATGAATATAGTTGAATTTAGTGAAATTTCAATGCTCTTGCATTTCTATTATTTCTAAATTCCTAAAAAGAAAAATTTCTTTCCTTTCTTCTTTTCCAAAAAAAAAAAGTTATCATCCTAGGGATAGGTTGCATTTTACATCTTGCATTTAAGTGCATTTTAGCTATTCCTTGTTTGCATGAAAAGACACCAAAATATCATTTTGGATTAAAATTGAGTGCATTCATTGTATTTCCTATTTAATTATTAGCTCTCCTAGATTAGTTAAACACATTATGAATTAATTGTAGCACACATATGTTACACTAGCAAACCACACGCATAAATTAAACATCAAAACTTATTTGAGACAAGGCTCATTGGGATTTCATCACCCTTTGGATCACCTTACCCTACCCGATGATCCCACTTGGATTTCATCACCATGGGGAGGACTCACTCCATTCTCTGGAAGAGTATAAACTCTAGACAAATGGTATATATTAGCTAAGCACCCACACTGGCTGTGAGATCGTAAAGTGAGAGGAGCAAGCCTCCAGTACTAAGCCATGTACCCGATATATTGAAAATTATTTGAGCACAAAAATTCAACTTGAAACCATTTTTAGATAGCTTTTCTAGTACCTAACTTACAAGCCAATTTCCCCTTTCACACTCCTTAAGGCATAAGCCAAAAGTGATTTAAAATAAATCCTAAGATTAATTACACTTTTAGTGTGTGCTTTGTTTGCTTTGGGTTTTTCTTTGTTTACTCATTTTGTGAGGTAAGAGGTTCGTTATCCATTTCTAAATTTCTCATATGGTCTTAACTAGACAACAAGTGAAAAATCAAAACAACCCACCACCATCTTCTTCTTCATCCTCGTCCATGGATTATACCTTAGACATTGATAAATCACCCCATGATTCACCACACCATTCTCCCCCACCTACGGTGCCTCCAACAATCCTTAAAGGTGATTCATATTTTGCCACCTTTCTAGACAATAATCTAGTTGTTTTACAACACTATCTTAATACCTTAGCCTACCATTCTTTGATGACTTTTGTTCCTAATGCAGATCCACCCTATGGTATGTCACACTACCTCATGGTTAGTGTTGCATCATCCCACCCTTATGTTATCCAACCTTCATCTTATACCATTGGTTCATCTACCACCTCCACCCAAACACCCGTTACCCCAACCAATACCTCTAATATTGGCTCAACTCTACCCCTTGTCACTTTTACCCCTTTTGCTAGTGCGGTGTCTTCCACACCCATTTCTACCATTCCCTTCATTTTAACCAATATACCAACCTCAACCCCATTTCATAACTTGGTACTCTCCATACCACAAACACTTCTCCCTATTATCACTAGGGTCATTATCCCTCACCAACCCACAAACACTTTAGCATTACTAACCAAAACCATGCCCCCATCAACCAACCCAAATGTGCCCCTAAACCAACCATTATTAGTTCCTCTACAATCCCCCATAGCCTCCTATCAATATATCCCCAACCTATTGGGATATATTTAACCTTCCACCCAACCCTTAATGCCTGTTAGTCTTGTGGGGACACTATCCTAACCTCAAATTACCACATACCACATACTAATTCATAGCTACAACCCAACCTCAGCAAAACTTGCCATAAAATTATGCATTTACCCAACCCCAACCCAACTTAATCAAAATGCTTGTAAATAAGATGACCCAACTCAAATAATCTATCTTTAGGTCTCATAATCTTTTATCCTATGACCAACTCCGCAACGAACCTATCAACCCTTTTGTCCTGATTCATGCTTATCCTCCTCAATGGGAGCTTCCCAAATTCTCTAAGTTCTAGGGGAAGGAGGATCCTCAACAAAATTTGAGGGTATTTCACCATTCTTATTACTTGATTACGTATGATGATGCCCTCCTTCTTTGAACCTTCCCTATGTCTTTATCAGGGCCCACCTTGGATTGGTACAGTGCCCTTCCTAGCATTCTATCTTCTCATTTTCCCAACTCACCCAAATTTTATTAGAAAATTTTTGTATCAATATATCCAATAAGGTCTCCATAACCAACCTCTATTCTATTAGGTAGTTTAATGAAGGCAGTCTAATGATGAATTAGTTGCCAACTTCAGTGCACGATGGTGAGGCCTCATTAATCAATTATCCTTTTTATTGCCCCAAATGGAACTCATTGAAATTTTCTCTTGGGGATGCATAAAATACATCACTCCCACCCTTTAGGTGCAAAACATTTAGAACCTTTGATGAAGCATTCACAATGGCACACAAACTCGAGAACCAATCCATAGATGAAGGTAAATTAAAATTGTGAAATAAGAATTCCACTTTTAAACCCAATGACCCCTCTTCCTCCAAAACAACTAACCAACTTAATTCTAAAGACAAAACATCTAAAAATTTAGTTGTTTTGAAAACTAACCCACCTCCATCTATTAACCAACCATGTCAAAACACACCTTCCAATTCTTCTTACCTACCAAACCAAAATTAAAGTTGGGTTCCCCCTAAACAATTCACCCCTATAGGGGAATCTTATGCCTCTGTGTTAGAAAAATTGCTAAAATCTAATGTTATTCAACTTCTATTGATCAAACCACCTCAAAAATTTGACCCCTCTCATCTTGTGCCTGGGTGTATAATGAAAATGACCATTGTGCTTTCCATCGAGTCATCGAACATGACATAAATTGGTGTAACACTTTTAAAAGTATTATCTAAAACCTAATTGATAATGGTGAATTGATGTTTGACAACCCTAATTCACCCCCCAACCATTCTCTCAATATTTTTTGTAAACCATTCCCTAACTATCCTCCACCTACCCAAACCTATGACAATTAGTTTGAACCATATTCATCTCATTAGGTACACACAATCAACATCATCATGAGCCCATGAAGGATGACCCTCATGTTCCCATTTCCTCTTCACCAACCTCACCTATGGAAGACGCAAATTCACCTCTTACCCCTTCGAAGACCCAAGTATAAGGATCTATAGCCCTTACTTCTACACTTGATCAAACCATATCCATGCCCACCTCTCCTTTCATAAAATGAGCCATTGATCTAACCACCCCTTCTTCTACCCCACCAAGTGAAATGGTAGAGATCTTATCTTTTCCTTTGGATACCCTAGCAAAGGAAGGAGCCAGGTCCATACCTACATCCTTGATCAAGCAAACATCCCCTCTCTTAATCACCCCACAAGCAACCATTGTTTTAGAACCTTCTATCTCAAGTAGAGATGAAGGAACCATCCCCCCTTCTTCACCCAAGGGTTTGACATTTGAAACAATAGATCAAATAACAAAACCCATTTATAAGCCCTTTTCTTAGTTAGTGCAAAGTTTGGAATTTGCCTCACAACCCAACCTAGATAAAACCAATTCCTGCCATCATTTAGGGTTCCCATACCAAAACATAACCAAACCCTCGACTTCATTAGCATCTACTTTCCAACCTATTATCACTCCATCATCAAACATTTCTTTCCACCAAAATGAGAGGGAACCATATCACCCACCTCCACCTAGATTATCTCATAATCTTCTATCTAAACTAGCCAAGAATTAAGGTATCCTTCCCATACCTATCATCACCATCCCCCTATCAAATTAGGCCTAACCCCCTCTAGGCCACCTAAAAAACCACCAACTAAGATGGATCGAAGGGTGCAGTGACTTAGACCTATGCCACCTCCTTCTCATTTTCCATCTATTTTAGGACCCCACCCCTCTACCACCAAGTCACTTATTCTACTTCAATTAAACTAATTCCCTATTTTATGCCAACCCTTCCATCACCTACATCTTATAATTCTTCATCATTCTTAGCTAATTTATCCCCTTCTACTTTCTGGCCTATTATCAACCCCCATCCTCTACTTCGAAACCATCTACCGTTAACCCGATCATAGCTAAGCCAACCCAATCTAAACCATCTACCAAAATTTCCCAACCACCAACCCTCTCTAATGTTAAGACCACAACTAAGAAGGTTATTATTTCCCCAATGAGCATCTCAACACCCTCAACACCTCTGAAGGAATCTTACTCTATTATTTTACAAAGGCTATTGTAATCCCTCTCCATTAAACTTCCAACCCATTAAACCATTCACCCCTTAAAACACCAAACACTCTTGGTTTAATGATACTCAGATTTGTGTGTACCATAGGACTCTAGGACGTAACATAGAGATTTACAAAGCTCTTCAATCTCTTTTTCATTGCTTATATGAGGATGATGATTTATCATCAGGTAAACCACTTTTACCTACCTTACTAACCCAACTACTAACCGAACCAATCCAACCACTATCCCAACCTACACTAACTTCCTCACTCTCATCTACATGCAAGGGTGAGGATCCAAAGTAATCAGCCAGTTCAACTGAGCCCATTGTCCATACCATCCACATGATTACCCAATCTTGAGCACAATAGAGGGGTAAAGCAAGAGCCACTATGTCCATTCCATAGACATAGCCTTTAGATTCTTAGCTTCCTAATAGAGACCAAACACCAACACCACCACCTAGGCCATCACCTAGACCTAGAGTATCCATCTTAGGTGTACCTCCCACCAATTCCTTCACATCCATTCAATAAATCATGTTGAAGCAACTTCATCAAGCATCAATGAAGATGAGCCTTTATGACTTGATCAACACCTCACCTCATCATCATTAGGCATTAATAAATTCCCTATAATCCATTGAGGTTCAACCAAATGACCCTAAACCCCTTGCCTTATTTTTTGGGACCCTCAAACATTCTACCATTGTCACCTTCCAAGATTCTGAGATACCTCCAACACACTCTAAGGAATCCAACCCACCTCTATTTTTCACCATATATATCAATCACATCTAATCAAAAGCGTGATGATTGATGGAAGATCCAATATCAAAATAATATCCTCCCATGCTTTTGATTAGCTACATTTACCAAATAATATCATGGCCAAAATCACAATGGTTCTTCACTCCTTCAATGACACCATGGCCACTACCTCAAGGACCATTATTCTTCAAATACACTTGGGACCTCGCACCATCCCTGAATTATTTTATGTTGTAGACAATGAATTCTAATATAACATTCTACTCAGATGCCCCTGGATCTAAGCTATGAGTTGCATCCCCTCTACTTTACACCATTGTGTTAAATTTGAACATGAAGGGTAAGTCATAAACATCAAGGCCGATCCCAATCCTTTTCCATGTTGAAACATGACCTATGGGCCTAATGATGTCCTTCTTCCACCTTCATCTCCCTCATAGTCAACCAATCCCATTAACATAACTACATCATCAACCACTACCCATAGTAAGTATACACTTAATAACGATGAAGCCTTAACTAGTGCATCTATCCCTTCTTCCCAGATTCCCGTTGAGGACTCCTTGACACAAAATTTCTAACACCTTTTTCTTGGGGAGTACCAACTTTTAACCTTAGATGCATTTACCACTCCCTAAGAATACAATAACCTTCAAAATGACCCTTCTTATGACCCTAACATAGGTACCATCATCCCCTTTGGACTTCCCAACAATTTAAAGTACTTTGTCTATGGGGGACTTGATCAACCACTCCTCGCTCCTATCACCACACCATATATTCAACCTTTCACTTTTGATTTCTCCTATCTAAGCAACCCAGCCTTTGCAAGAACCTATCTTCACCATTATGCTTGAAAAGGATTTGGTATGGGCCTATACAAACAAGGACCTCATGAATTACCCATTGTCAAGAATCAAAAACCTTGTGAGTTTTTTGGGCTTGGGTTTGAACCACCAGAAGAAACCACCTCACCAAAACCTATTGATATCCCCCTGGAAGATATTTCATCTTTTCTTAATACATCTTCTCAATTTTAAGACTTCAACATCATCCCATCCAACTTTTTATTTCAATCAATATCGTTAGTTTAGGCCCACTAACCTATCATCACGGTGGTCAAACTAAAACCTTTCCTCTCATCTACCTCAAAATTATCAACCATGATTCACCCACCATCTATACCATTTATTTCCAAGATGAAAATTATATCCTCACTTACCTTGGTGCAAGAGACTCTCCCATCCATAAATCCTTCCCTTTGGAAAACTAGACCATGCTCAATGAATCAACTATTGATGATAACTTAAGAACTTGGGAAAATACTCATATCATTAAACTGGGCCAATCCTTGGACTCAAATGAGCAATGTGATTATCCCACCTTCCTTCGAGATTGTAGCATCACATTCACTTTGTCTTATCAGGATATGCCTAGGATTGACCCCTCCATCACCCTTCATAACATCATTACCTATCCAGATTCTAGTCAATACGGTAAAAGCTTCACAAAATACACCCTTGTATAGCTCTTCTCATCAAGGAAGAACTTCCACATCTTTTATCCATCAATTTTACTCAACCTATTGACTACCCATAATGGGTCTCTAATATTGTTATTATTACCAATCCCATTGGGGGACTCTGCCTTTGTGTGGATTTTTGAGACCTTAACCTTGCATGCCCCAAAGATGACTTTCCTTTACCCAATATCAACCAACTGGTTGACCTTACCATAGGTCATGAGATGTTTTCCCTCATGGATGGATTTTAAGGATATAATCAAATCTTGATCACCCCCTTAGACCAACATAAAACTACCTTCACTATTCCTTAGAGAGCTTTTTGCTATCAGGTCATGCCTTTTGGCTTAAAAAATGTAAGAACAACGTATCAATAGGCCATGACTTTTGTCTTCCATGATCTTATTCATAAAATTGTAGAAGATTATGTGGATGACCTCCTCAAAATATCTAAACACTTCAAGGACCATTTATCTGTACTTACTATCATTTTTTATCGACTGATCCAATTTCATGTTCGGCTCAATCCCAAAAAATGCATTTTTGGGGTTTTGTCTGGAAAGCTTCTGGGCTTTATCATCTCCCTCTGTGGAATTGAGATTGAACATAATAAAGGAAAGGCCACCCTATAAATGCCTCCTCCAACAAACCTTAAGCAACATCATAGTCTACAGGTAGAAAACTCCAATCAATCTATTGCTTTATCTCTTAATTATCAGACAGATGCCAACCCTTTCACCACCTCTTGAAGAAAGACACCTCCTTTAGATAGACCAAAGATTGTCAACAAGCATTTGATTCACTCAAAGTGTACTTGCTTTCTCCACCTATTCTTATCCCACCTAAGGATGATCAGTCTTTCTACCTTTACATATCCACTGTTGATCACTCTTTAGGTGTCATGCTAGCTCATAAGGATCAACAAAACAAGGAGCAAGCCATTTACTATATCATTCACACACTCCTAGAGTATGAGACATGATATACCCATCTTGAAAATCTTTGTCTCGCTTTCATTTTTATTACCTCTAAGCTTTGTCACTACCTTCTTAATCACAAAACATATGTTATCACTAACACTAACCCACTCAAGTATATGTACTCCAAGACATACCAAAACCAACATATGGCTAAGTGGCTCATGTTTCTAACTGAGTTTGATCTTGAGTTTCTTCCCCAAAAATCCATTAAAGGGTAGGTCATTTCTAATCAATTAGTTGAAGCCCCTCTCCTAGATAACCAACCCATTCCATTAACATTTCTCAATGAGTCTATTGCAACTCTTTCTTAGGGAGTACCCTCTTACCAAATTACAATGTTTTTTTATGGCTCTAAATGACAACATGGTGGGGGTGTAGGCATAATTCTCATACCCCTTCATGGTGAACCTCTTCCACTATCCTTTAAACTCAAATTTGAATGTACTAACAACATGGTAAAATACGAAGCTTTGGTCATTGGTCTCCAAACTACTCTCACCTTAAAAATCAAAACCATTTCTATCTTCAATGATTCTCAACTCATGATTAACTAGGTTAATGGGTCCTATTAGTGTAAAAATGAAATTTTACAAAAGTATAAGCTCCTCATTGACAAGATCTTAACATCTTTTGACCATTATCAAATCTAGTTAGTTCCTTAATCTACTAATAAATTTGTAGACACAATAACCTCTCTTGCATCTTAAATACCCTCTCAACCTATGGAATCCTAATTATTTATCACCACCCACCATTTCATTAGGCCTTCATATATTAGTTTAGACCTCCCAACCATATTTAGTGTGAAGGCATCTCCTTCTGATGTCTAGTATAACCAAACCTTTAATTACCTTAACCTAGGCATCATTCCACCTGACCTCTCAAAAAATGATCGAAAGGCCTTTGTGCAAGGCACCTCTCATTATACCATACTAGGGGAAATCCTATATAAACATGGATTTGATGGTATTCTCCTCTATTGTTTACATAGTCATGAGATTCCTCATGCCATCAAAGAAACCCATGATGGAGTTTATAGGGGACATTTTAGTGGCCTCGTTGTTGCCAAAAGAATCCTATGCTTGGGTTACTATTCACCTACCCTCAATCAAGACTACTATGACTATGTAAAGAATTATGTTAAATACCAACAACATGCTAACTTGCATCATGCGCCCACTCATGGCCTTTAAGTATCCATGGATTATTGGCCCTTCTCATAGTGGGGGTTGGATCTCATTGGAGATACCAATCCTCACTCTTCTCAGCGACACCAATATATCATCAGCACTATAGAATATTTCACTAAATGGGTGGAGGCCATCCCCCTTATCTCCATCAAATCCAAAAAAAATATAGATTTTATCAATCATCACATTATCTGTCATTTTGGGGTCCCTCACAAAATCATTATAGATAATGGAAAATCATTCAAAAAAAAGTTCAAACCCTCTATGATGCTTTTGGCATCAAACTCAGCCATTCCTCACCTTACCATCTACAAGAAAATGGATAGGCAAAAGCCTCTAACAAAACTATCATCAAAATGCTGACCAAAGTTGTAAGTGCTTCAGGCCAGGATTGGCACATACACATCCCATTTATTTTATGGGCCTATCACACTAGTATCCAAACTGCAACAAGTGATACACCTTTTTCCCTAGTCGTTAGCATAGAGGTTGTTCTACCTCTTGAAGTCTAGATTCCCTCTCTTTGTATTTCCTTACATGACATCATTTTTAAAAAGCATTATTATCAAGAACACCTTGCATACCTTGAACTACTTGATGAACATCACCTTGTTGCCCTTAACCATATTTGCATCTATTGAGAGTATATTACTCGTGCTTATAACAAGCACCTCAAATAACGAGAATTCAATATTAGTGATCTCATCCTAAAATAAAACCAACACATGACCAACATGGAGAAGAGTAAATGAGGCAAGTTTGATTTCAACTAGCTTGGACCCTACATCATTACCCATAAGTATGGATCAGGAGTTTATCATTTGTCCTTTTTTGAACGCAAATCAAAACATGAGCCTCTCGACTCTTCGCATCTACATCCATTTTTCTATTAAAGAAGGATCAATCTCACTTATTTATCTAACTTAAGCTCATCCCTTGATTATGATATTTTAACCTTCACCTACCTTCCTCCTCCCCTTTTGAGGATAATTGATTACAACATAAAACCATGTGATTAACTATCATAGTCATGGCCTAATCATAAATATGGGTACCACGACTCTACCCATAGCATGGTTCTCATGGATACTTTTCATCTCTAACAAAATGGAATCCCATGGTCATTGTCTCTCAAACCCACACCCTTTCACATATCATTGACCTTCTTATGTAAAGTTTTGCCCTCATAAAGGTAAACCTCTATACCTAATTAGATTGGTCCATGTCTAAACACATTTCATCTTGCAACAATTACTTGGGTCAATATCTTAAGCATTGTAGACTGTTCCCTCAAAGGACAGTTGCCCAAAAACAAAATAAATTACCAAATGTAAGGTAGATTGCTCCCTTGAAAGACAGCTATCAAGATCATTAACCAAAGCCAATAATCTTATACCACTCCCTTGAAGGATGGCTAAGTTCACTTTGTCAAAAGTAGAGCAATTTCTTGGAGCTTCCTGCATCGATTAGCTTCCCATATATAGAAATAAAGCAAAAGACCCACTATCATAACAAATTCTAAAGTTGTAATCAGCTCTCCAACAACATAATAAGTTGGAAGCCATAATCAGCTTCCACATGTAGACTTCTCGCATTGATCAGTCTACATCTAGCATACAACATGGACTTGTTTATTACCATTCTTAGGTCACCTATAAAAGGGGAAAATTAATTAACATGAGGTTATCATGCATATTAACCATTACCCTTCACACCACCCATCACCCATATTCCCTTTAGACTATCTATAAATCAATGGATCTAGAGTTTACTTGACACCCTATGATCAAAAAGCCTTCATTATCAACTAACAACCACTCATGCACAGCATTTGAGGGGCTTATATTCATTAAGTCGATCCCACTTTGGGTCTATTTTCAGTCTTTATCAAAAATAAAGCATTGTAATCTATTCTTAATGTGCTTGGTTGGTTTTTTCCTCATGAATTTTAACTTCCATTGTTGCAACAACAATAATCATTATTTTTACATTCAACGAGATTATAACAACCACAACGATACCAATCATAACCTTAACCATAACATTCATAAGTATCCACACAACCTTAAGCATGAAACCATTCAACCAATGACATCCAACACATTTAGTACATAAAAAAATGTGAAATATTTTATTTATGGTGTGAGGAATTACATGACACATACATAGGCATTAGATTACACATGGCCTATAACATAGCATCCATTATTTTCCTACCTAAACACTAGACTGGTTATCTGGTGACTCTATATTTGTGTTCAGCCATCCTTTTACTTGATTACTCCCAAGAATTATGTTTAAATTCCTACATCGGCATACCTTATGAAGAAGGCATCATTTATTTAAGAAACTTTGCCTCATGAGCTAGATGGTAACATTAGTTTGGGATGAGGGGATGACACTAATATTCATTAGTGTTGTTGTTGATGATGATGAATGTGGTCAAAGACAGTAGTATTAGTATGTGGAGGGATATACACCATCATTTGTAATGGAAATTTTAATGATGATTGTGTGAAGGTAGATGTGCTTGCATGAATGAAATGATCTAATCTTGGTACTGGTCCTTATCACAATTCTTTAAATAGAATACCTACCCATTCTTCCTCATCGACCTGGTTCTTCATTCTACCAATAAAGAAGGTCATATGATGTCATTAATTCCCTTAAATAGTTTTCCCATTGGAAAAGGTCATGTCTACCTACCTTTTCACAGACACATCACCCTCGATATGATTGGTCATCTCAATAAAGCCATTATGCACTGTCATGATATCTTTTTGTTTCCTTTACCATCGAATTTGCATCTAATGTCTTTCCTTGCTTTGTTGTCTCACAACCCTTGTAGGCTTGGTGGTCATTTACGTCGTTATCACCTTTGGCTTGGTTGACATAAATTGGCTTCCAACCATGGGCTACTGTAATGATCATGCCTTCAAAACTGTCACTGAAGTTGGTGGTGGTAACTCCCAAATCCTTATCATTGTATAAACTCTTCCATAAGAGGTAGGTAGCCATGAATTCATAAAAATACATTTACCTTTTTATCCCCTCTACCCTCCTCTTAATACCAACCCATTGCCATAATCTTTGAACATTAGACCCCAACTATTGACAGTACCTGATAAAACATGGTAGTCTTTTCTTTTATGTTATCTGAACAATCATTAGTAGCAAGGGAACCACCATCTTCTCTTAGACACGTAGCTTATTATTAGTTAGGCCTAAACTAGTAAAACCAATAAGTCATTGGTTCCATGGAGTTGGGATAGAGGATGTACACATGGCCACCATTTGTCTAGCCTACCTATGTAGCTCTTGGGTCAAGCAAGGTCCATCCTCTATCGATCACCATGCTGCTAACTTCATTACTTGTAGAATCTACTCAACTGTCAAAGAAATTCTTTGTGAGTCATCACTACACTACTACCCTAAAAACTTGGCTTGTAGCAGTGATGAACCTTGGCCAAAATGACTCTATAGATCTAGATAGACCCCCACCTCCTAAAACACAGCTTGTAGCGGTAGACACTATCTCCAAACTTCTACCCTCACATAATTTTAGAAGGTGTAACCTCCTAAAAAAGGCACCTCTTCTTTGGATTAGCTCTATTAAAAGATCATTTATGGTACTTAACATTATGTTCCCTTCTAATTTATCCTACCTTTCACATCCATATCTCTCATCCTACTAAATGTGGGATCATTATGGTAACTATTTACCAATCTACACCATTCACTTTCATCGATACCTTCACCAAAACCCAAAAATATTATTTTACAAAGCCTTCTCCCTTAGCCCAAACCAACCCATGTGGTCCATCAAATTGGGGCAGCCAATTTTAACATCACTCACCTAAACCTTATTGAACTACATTGGCCTAAATTCCATGGACTATACAGGCATTGTTTCACTTCTAAGGGTAGCTCAGCCACTAACAACTAATTCCCATCCCCTTTTTCTTCTCACTTATTTCCATTACTAACAGTTCCCTCTTTCTTAGGGCATCTTACATCAAAGAAGCTTTGAATTCTTTCTTCAGCATCCTTATGTTTTAACATCATATAATACTTCCTCTTAAGTTTTTCCCTCATTGCTAGGAGAACTACATCAGCTTGAGGTCTTTTTAGACTATGTAGGTAGCGCTCAGTTACTGAGCTCAACACAGTTGCATCCTTTATTTTATTTTCCCTTCTCACCTAAAATATATTCCTCTACTTCTCTACCTATCCCCTCACCACCTCCCTACCTTCAGCTTGTCAATCTCTTTTAACCACTTTTCCAACTTGTCAATCTCTTTTAACACAAGGGTTGATAGCCTTCCTCATTAGCCCCTCTTATCTCCCAAAAAACCACCACCTACTCTGACTTGTTAGCCTCTTCATCACCTTCCTTGTGCATATTCATAACTCACTCCCTCACCCACTTCTCATGTTTTTGGTCTCTCTCTCCACTTATTACCAACCTTTTCCTTTATCCCTTTCAACTTCTTTCACCGTCCTCATCATCTCCCCTCATCATTGGCTATTTATCATACCCTCTTTATCACTCTCTTTTCCTCACCAATTGCCCATCATATTATGCATCTTGAAAGCTTTATATTTCTTCTATTACTATACTTTTTCTTTACATGTACCACCACTCTTCACCATTTCACCATTTTTTTGATGGTATAATTTTCCATTCTTTTTGTTTGTTGTTTTCCCATCCTTTTTGTCTTCTTTTTTTCCTCTACAACTAGTTTCTCCCTGGGTATTTATCCTTTGAGAAGCCTTCCATAATTGCCTATTTTCTTCTTCTCAGTTCTTGCATTTTGCCTTTTATATCCCCTTTTCCTATTTCCATCTCAGTACTTGCTTATCTTTTGCATCTATGTGACTATCCTTGCTTTGTATCCCTGCTTCAACTCTTCCTTTTTCTTCTTATCATCCCTGATCTTCATCCTTTATCTTCATCTCATTTTCTTTCATTGTTTTCCACCACTCTCTCCCTTTTCTCCATTTCCCTTTATTTTTTCTCATCTTGAGGACATTCTTTGTTCTTCCTAACCTTCTTTTTTTTCCTGCCTATATGTCCATGCCTGGCTCCTTCCATCCTTCTCCACCTTCATCTTTATATGTGATCTCATCATTTCCTCTACCTATCCCTTCATCCATCTCTTGGTTTTCCTTCACTTCATCCCTTGTTGGATCTCCCTTATGTTCTCTAATTCAACCTCTACCTCTTTAGAGTGCTATCACTAGTTATGTCACTTCTACATCTCCTTGTTTGCTTCCTCGTGTCCTCCATGCCCTTGCTTTAATACATGAAATCCACAACCTAATTCCTCATTCAATTAATATTATTATTATTTACCTCACTCCATATTTTAAAACCCCTTAATGTCTTTCTCTGAATTCCCTCAAAACTCAATGCTTACTTATTTTGGGGCCCCACTGACACAAGGATCAAGGGTTCAAATCTTTGCCACTTCTACTTTACCCACTCTACTACTTTTTTCCCTCAAATTGTTGAATCATACCCTTCCATAACCTATTAATGACATTGTTGTGAAGTGTGCACAATGTCAGCTTATTTGGATGTTGATGAAATAACATGTCGAGTCACCATGACAATTTGAGTAGTCTTGGATTTTCTAAAGCCTGATAAAGCATATTTCTCATTTTTTTTAAATCATGATGGAAATTTCATGCTTGACCCTGCTTATCCATGGCTGTCGATTCCTTTTACATAGTTGACGTAATCATCTAATTATATCCTAGGTAATCTCATCCACCATTTCTACAAAACCAATCTGAAAACTATTTGAGACCCATATTTCCCACCCTTTAGAGCTTCCCTTTTTCCAACATCCTTCAATTGGACCTAACTACATCATATCAAATTAGGGAAACCAAGCTAACCAACCCTCTTCACCTCAAAAGAACTACATTTAGCCTAACATTCTTTTTGGATTCCTATCCATAGAACTATGTAGTTAGCATCCACTTATCGAGTGCATTTGGAGTCAGCTTGGCTATCCCTTTCTAACCCATACCCAACCCACCCATGCTTTTACCACATCCACCTTGATGTTGGTTACTTTTGACCCAAAACATTGGCATGTTTTGTAAAAAAAATTGATTGTAATGACCAGCCTTACCATGTTGAACTTTTGAACATTTGCACCACCTCATGCATGACCTAACTAATTGTATTGTTTTTCAAGAGCACTTCCTATGTTGGATACTTGTGACCAACACCAAACTTGTCTAGATGACTTAATAGGCCTAACTTGAACAGTTATGACCAAAACTATAGACCAATTATCCCTATCATGTGTCCTTCTAGGATAGACCTTACTAGTAACTTTATTCTTTGCATAATCTTGACTATTGTGCTTAGATGCATTTTGTGAAGCCATTGTCATTTCATATGCCCAACTACCTTGTGGCACCACTTAGTGCCTCCCCACCAACTACTTCTCAAACCTACACTTGATTCAACCTTCCCTCATCAACTCTTAGTTTTAGGGGAAACACCTCCTCCCATACTCAAAGCACCCTGATCTTTGACCAAGTGATTCATTTTTGTTTTATATCTTGTTAATTTAAAGACACATAACAAAAAAGGGCAAAATGTAGACACTAGAAAATTGCACACTTGTAGTTTTCAATGACTAAATGCCTTGAGACCCCGCCTAAACACCCCCTAAACCTTATTAAACCTTAAAAAACCCATCTTAACCTAACTAAATCACTATTATTCTAGTCAAATAATATTATTTAAAAAACTATTTAAAATTACTATTCATTATCACTATTCACTGTGGGAGCCACTATCACTATTCATGATGACATGGAAAGTGACATGGCATGTGACATCACAAGTGACATGGAAGGTCATTTGGGAGGTGATCTGGCAAGTGACATGGCTTAGAAGTGAGGTGGCTTAATTTGGGACATCATACCCCACCTAGGACCCTTCTCAAAGTGCTTGATGATCTCATTTAAACATCACAAGGCCCCCCCTTAAAATATGGTGAATTTATCCTCAAGGCAACATTAGTCAACATGTATTTTACTTTCACACATGAAACTAACATCCAAAATAAGATACCTACCTTTTTAAGACAAAGGGCACCCATTTTTGACTTCTTAACCCAAATGGAACACTCACCAACCCAAATGGGAATCCCCACCCACCTCATTTTGACTAATTCATCCACCACATATAAAATTTCACCATAACTCTATTATTCCTCTTTTGGCATGACTCTTCACAACATATGTTATAAATACGCCCCCCTCTCCTTCACCTAGGGTTGTTATTGACATTTTGTTGTAGGTTTTTGGAGGAGGTTATCCACTTGAAAAGGAAGTCATCCTAATCTTGGAGGAGAAATATTAAAATCATTGAAGCTCTGTTAGAATCACTCTAGGATTTCATCAATAATATCATCAACAATGCCATCATCGATAACCATCTCAAAGGTAACCTTGTTTATTTCTTTCATTTCAACTTATTATCTCCTTTGGCATCTTCTCTCTTGACTTCTAAACCCCATCCTTGTCCTATTATTTCTTTACTTCTAAAATATAACCCCTTTACCTCTTATTTTTATCCCTTTATCCCATTTACTTCATTTTCACCTTCATCCCATTTATCCTTTTGCCCCTTTACCCATTTGCCCCTTTTGCCATATTTGTTCTCTTAACCATTTACCACTTTTCAACCCTTACCCTTTTACCATTTCAATCACTTACCAACCTAAAATAAACCATCCTTTTGACCCTTACCAAATTACCAAACCAAAATCATAACCCTTAACTTGGCCAATTTTTAGAATTAGCATTATTCAAAATACTTGCTTAAGTTTAATCATCTTTGCAAAGTAATTTGGTTTCTTAATTAATTTGTTGTTTTTAGTCTCATTTTTCTATTATTTTATGCTACCCTTCATTTATTTTATCAAATTTAACTTTTTTTAAATTAGGTAGATTGACAACCTCCTAGAAAGCTTTTGCTTCTAGGATCTAGCTTACGCTAAGCAATCCACCCATCTCCTTGTCTAACAAACAAGTGTGTGGTAGTGTTTTATTATTTGTAGGTATTCTTCCCTAGCCAAATAATAGTTCTCCATAATCATTTGGATTAAATGCATGAACTTTTAACAAGTTTTTCTACACACCCCTTAGCACTAGTTTCTTTCTTCCAAAACTAAGAAAAAGCAAAAAAAATAGAGAGAAATAGTTACATGGAGCATAATGGACTAACAAAGGTGTTTTAAACACCAATTCTGATTACTATAGTAAGAAGATAGTAGATTGAGGTGTGACGAGTAGTAATAAGTGTTGGAGAATGGGAAACAAGGTTTAGGGTTGGTAGTGAAACCCTTGGGACGGCTAGCAACCAACCTCTTAGGGTGACCAAGTAGCCTCCAAGGTATAAATTGACCAAATTGAGTGATGAACAACAACATAGCATTGTTGGTAATTTTTGTGATTTATTTCCAGCCATATGCATTGGAAAGATCTAGTTTTTTAGCCTAAATTGTTGGCTATAATTATTATTATTTTTCTATAATTATTTGATCACAAAATATTGAGAATTGGGATGAAAAAGCCTCCATAAAGTTTCATAATTTTTCTATACATTGATGCTTTGGAAGCTAAATTTGGTATGTTGAAATGATGCCCTAATCTTCATTAAAAAAATCATTAAATTGTTGCTACTATTTAGAGTAATTTGTTACAACTTTTGTGAGGGTTTGATATCTAAGGTTTTGCTAGAAAAATTAGAAGAATATATTGTTGGTTAGAGTTTGAAATAAAATTATAATTTCATATTTTGGATAAAGGTTTGGAAGAAAACCCTAGTTGTTCTAATTCTACCCCAAAAATGACATTTCAATGGTATTAAAGCCAAAATCATGGCCAGTTGTAGGGTTTAGAATTGTATACAATGAATTTTATCTGAGAGTTGATGTGTGTGCAAAAAAAAATATATGGAAAGAATTAAGAGACAAGACATTAAGTATCATCTTGTGCAACAATTTACCATCAGAGATGCAATCCTAACATCATTTAAGGAAAGGTGATGTAATGATCCTATTCAAAGGGCATGGTTGGAGGAACAAAATAAAGAAGATGAGGACAAACTTATGGCCTTTGATGAATATAAGAGGATAGCTAATATGAAGGCAATCTATAACACCTTGGAAGAATTTTTAAAGGTGTACATAAGAAATAAAAGTAGAAAAGAAAAGAAACAAGAACCTATAGTGAATTGCATTAAGTATCCATCACCAAAAGGTGGCACAAATTGAGAATTGAAGGAGGTTAATGAGTAGCTAACTATTAGAAATTCTAAATTGCAAAAATTAGAATGTTTAAGGCAACAAGATGAAGGTTTCTAGTGAGTTCAAGAGCAGCAAAGAGGGTTGAAAGTAGAGGATAAAGGTGAGGAGGAACATAATGGAGTGATTTCAGGGGGTATGGAGGAAGAAGATAAAATTGAGGTAACGACTTTTGGGAAAGAACAAACTTTACATGAGGGTAGTCAAGTTTCCAAAGTTGAAGTTGTTCCAACCTGAGAAGTAATGAACCTCGTGCAAACATTGCAAGGCTTGAACCAACACCTATTAAGAGTATTGTTATGATTCCTTCCATAGTGGTGAAGGAAGAAGAGGAAATCATGGAGCATGAGTTAAAGTATGAATAAGAACCCATTTTCATATGGATGGAGAAAAATTGATGGCCAAAGTTAAGGTCCCAAGTATTATTATTCTTTTTCAATTTACTATAATTTTCACATTAGCCACTAAGGGTAAGTATTTTGATGATCTTCGCATCAAGAGTTTGTTGCATCAACACCCTACTTTGTCTTTAAAATATTTTGAACATCATAGATATCATGCTAACCATGAAGTCAAGATGAAGGGCACCAAATGGAAGAAGGAATTTCCCCAAGAGAACCTAAGGATGGGGAATTGCAAATTCCCAATATGGATGTGGGATCCAGGTGAGACTTGTAGGATTATTATTGTTGTCATACAAAATTTAAATTCTTTGGCACCTATGTAAGGAGGTTGGAAAGGTATTTGGGTCATTAAAATGAAATATAGGGTGAACAACATGTTTAAGAGCATGCAAACCACTCCAAATCTTGATAAGCATGTTCTTAAGAGGTATTTTAAGATGTGTACTGAAACCAAAAACATAAGTTGTAGCTCTAAGCATGTAGATTTTCCAATTCAAGTCCAAGTTTGTTGATGTCTATGGGATCCAAATGGTTTGGTGAGGATCTTCACATTTTCATTTTCAAAATAGTAGTAATGTAATATGTATGCTCAGTCCCTCTTAGATAAACATGCCTTGAAAGAAGTATTTATAAATTCTGAAGCAAAAGATATTGAAGGTGTCATGAAGGGTGGACAAGTTAGGGGTATCCAAAATTATGAGAGTATTCTAAATTTGTTGCTTACTAATATGGCATCTTAGGGGAGCTATTATTAAGGGCAATAAATGCAAAAAAGGGAACAACCCTTCCACCACATGAAGTTACAACCTATTACAAACTTGGCAAGTGCTCTTTGTTCTATAAATTCTAAGTGGGAACAAATACCTCTACTTTTATAACTTAATCATGTTCATGATGTGGTAAAGGGGTCAAAGGTTAGAAAGTGTTGTTCATCAAAAGAGGTTAGCAAAGTGGAAAAAATTGAGCTGGGGTAGCCACTAAGGTATGTGGAGAATCATCTAAACTCTTGTTTTATGAACCTTATGGATTCTAAAAATTTAAGTTCAAATCAAGTTTGTGAAAGGGTTGAATTTTAGTTTTTGGAGGAAAGATCTGAAATTTTCATGAGAGATAGGCATGCATTAAACTCAAAAAAATTTGAGTCTGCCATGAAAAATTAGAATATCTCATGCTCAAGAGATTCTAAAAAAAAGAATCATTCTAACATCTACCAAATTCAGCAATGGGAAGGAAAGATAGACCTTTGGCATACAAAAGGGAGTGGAACTTGGAAACATGAGATCAGCACTTCCAGGGCAGGATACCTTGGTATTTTATGAACATGGTAAGTGATTTACATGTGTTGAAATCTATTTCAAAATAGTAAAGGTCAAGATTGAATATTTTAGTGTGTTTAGAGTAGCTTGATAAGAAAAGGGATATTCAGTTTTTAGATTTGAAGGGTGATTTAAAAATCACAACAACACTCTCACAAGGGGATAGAAGGAGAGAAAAGGAAAGAAACTTGGCTGATTACGCCATGGCCAGGTTGGTCACAATATTATGAAGGTATGATTACTAAATTTGGTAAGATTTTTTGTTGCATGAGATAGAGAGAGCACATTTTATTTTATGTTCATGAAGGGGACCTTAGAGTCCATTGAAGGTCATGAGAAACACATAGGGATAATAATAGACATGTGGGACAACATTAGAATTTCCTTTATCCATGTTATCCATGAATGTTTTTGCCCATTAGTTTTGAGCTTAAGAACCCTTGGATGCATAAAGGTTGTTGATTCCAAGGGGATACCTCCAAAAAAGTAGATATGGTTGACCAAGTGCCTATGGAAGCATCACAAGACGTCTGACTTTTTCATACCTAGCTAGTCAATCACATGGGATGTAATTGATTTCACTATTCCATTTACATATAAGTGCATTCATTGGTTGCCAAGAGACAAGGGGTGGAATTCTAATAAGGTGAAAAAATTTCCAACTCTCATAGATGGAAAAATTCTAAATTTTGAGGCAGTATTTGAAGGTATAGACAACATGTGTGGCCCTCTTATGCCCTTTAAGGGATCCACATACATGTTTCCAGCCACTCATCATATGGAGAGCATTGTTAAGGATGCAAACATGAAAAGGAAGTGGAGAACTATTGTTTTGATTAGCGTGTTTGCGTCATGTGTAGGTATTCATATATGGGCAACCAAGGCCCAAACTTCTAAAGACCACCTTACTAGAATAAACTATTCTAGCCATTATAATGCTACCATTTATGAAGATTTCCCTTTTCTCATCATCTTTTTGGTATGTCTGAGGTACAAGGCCTCAATAGGAAAGGAAAGGAAGAATAAGATCTATTGTTTTACCATTTCCAGATTTCACAAATAGCCCAAAGCTTTCATGGAATACATTGAAAGGCTTCATCAAGAGGTATTCCTTCAATGGGAAGAAGCTAGAGTGGATTTGTGCACAAATCTAATGATTGGGACAGCCCCATGGTTGTTTTTATCCACTTTAGGACAAGTAATTTATAGTGGGAAGGATTTTCATGTCCCCCTTTTGATCATGACACTATTGAAAACCCTTAGCCTTTATTAGTTTTTCAAGGGCTAAGGAAAAATAAGGGAAACATTTGGGTTTTTTAGAACACTTGTGAAAAATCATTTTTATTATTATTATAAAATTCACTTAAGTTGGGACCCTTTGAGGGTCATGGGTGTTTGATCCACTGAAGTGGATTATAAGAGATGTTCTTTTTATATTGTGAAAAGGTATTTCCCTCCATTTTAGATGCACCCCTTTGTGGGATGGGTATAAAGGCAAGTGAGGGATCATTTGAAAATGATGCATAAATTTTGGATACTTGAATTTGTAAGTTTAAAGCATGAAAACTCTTAGCTTATCAATTTAAGATGAAACCCTTCAATGGAAGTCTAAAGAACAGACAAAAACCCTTACTTTCAGCTAGGGCAGCCTCGTAAGGAAGTTGCATTAAGCATAGTGGACTAACAAAGGTGCTTTAAACACCAATTCTGATTACAAAAGCAAGAAGACAATATATTGAGGTGTGATGAGTAGCAAGAAGGGTTGGCGAATGGGAAACAAGGTTTAGGGTTAGTAGTGAAACCCTTCGGAAGACTAGCAACCACCCTCCTAAGGTGGGCAAGTAGCCTCCAAGGTCTAAATTAACCTAATTAAGTGTTGAATAGTAGCATAACATTATTGGTAATTTTTGTTACTTATTTCTAGCCATATGTATTAGAAAGATCCATTTTTTTAGCCTACATTGTTGGCTATAATTATTATTGTTTTTCTATACTTATTTGATCACAAAATATTGATATTTTGGGATAAAAAGGACTTCATAAAGTTTTGTAATTTTTTTTTACATTAATGCTTTGGAAGTTAAATTTAGTATGTTGAATTGATGCTCTAATCTTCATTGAAAAATTCATTAAATTATTGCTATGGTTTGGAGTAATTTATTACAGTTTTTTGAGGGTTTGATATCTATGGTTTTGCTAGAAAAATTAGAAGAATATATTGTTGGTTAGGGTTTGAAATAAAATTAGAATTGTGTATTTTAGATAAGGGTTTGGGAGAAAACCCTAGTTGTTCTAATTTTACCCCAAAAGGGACATTTCACATACTAATGTCAACCCAAGCATGAACAAATATGACATACCTAATATTAAATACCATCTATAGTAAAATCTTCTTCTTCCTCTTCCTTGGTCTTTACCATTATTAAGTTATCAATAATGAAATGTATTTTTAAGCATACATGTGGCCTACAAACCATAATTTTTCATAAAGAGCACAAACCATTGGCTATATGGTTTGTGTGTTGTTATTGCATTAGGCAACCAATCTAATTGGGATGATGTTGCCATTGTTTCATGGCTATCTCAAAACCCTATTGCAACTCATTAAAATAAATTATGATTGACCTAGTTATAAACCTCAAAAAAATTAGCTATCAATGGCCTCCCTAATAGTTACCAAATGTTTGATTTTGCTTGGGTACTAAATCATCTTCAACAATCCTCCATTTTACCAATATAACAACTTATTATGAACCTTTTATTTTGTGGTATGTATCCCATCACTGATCTAGTTGTTTAAAGCTTGGTCGACTAACTAGAGTTGTGTGTATCCTAGATATACTACTAAGCTACCAATTCCCCCATAAAAATTGGTCAACTAAATTGAGAGAAAAGCAAACAAAGATAGGAGACAAACTTAGAAAATGGAGAGAGAAAGGGTTAATGTGCTATACTTCAATCAAAAATTTAAGTGGATGAATACCTAAAGTGAGAGAGATGACTTGTATACACTTAGAAGGGGCACTTGAAGGTAAGCCTCTCAGATTTATAAAGGGAGGGACCTCTCTCATTATACATTCGAAAGGACAATATATGGGCAGTAAATTTTAAGTATAAAGTGAATAAAGCATACAATAAAATAAATTAAATAATGTGACTAATGCACTAAAGTAATATAGAGAGAGGGCAAAGGGGTACTTACCCATGGGGAAGTTGTTGGTGCATAGGTCTCATAATTTAACTAGAGCAACCACATTTTAAGGTTACAATTGCTTTAGATTAAGTATAGAAGGATAGAGAAACACTAGCGTATCAAATACAAGTGTATGCTTAAGTCTTTGATATGGTCAACAATAGTCCTCTATTCTATCTCCAACAATGTGTTCTAAACAAGTATCCTTCAAGGATGTCCCTTTGTTGTCTTAGGTGACATTAGTATGCCACATTGAATACCAATTATAAATGCGAGAAAAAAGGAATAAATGTGTTGTTATTTAGTAAAAATATTAACTTTCTTGGAATTTAGTCCATAGAATTGATTTCATATATATGAGGATTTTTACCAGGTTCGAATAAGTCAGTCTATTTTAGGTTGTCCAAGGTTGAATTAGTTGACCTAAATAGAATTTAGTCCATAGAATTGATTTCTTATATATGATGATTTTTATAAGGTTCAAATAAGTCAGTCTACTTTAGGTTGTCCAAGGTTGAATTAATTGACCTAAATCAAAAATCAATTGGGGGCTCAAAAATGGACAAGAGGCACAAAGGGAGGCTAAATGAAGGATAAATGATCTCTTGGGGAGGAAACATGAAGTGTCAAAGTGTCAAAAGGCAAGGACCTATGACAAACTAAGGGAACCTCCTCAAGATTAATATGACATTGTTGCTCTAGCCAAGCCCACCCCAATCCCACAATATATCAATGATCAGACATATAGTGCACCACAAGGTCTCTTAACATTAAAAACATTTGTAAATTATTTTTGAGTGAATATGTGACCAACCAAATGTCAATTAACCTTTAATTACCAGGCTACTTAAATGCACCCTCCAATATTACTTATTTTATAAATCACAATGTTATGTTTATTTCCAAACTCAATGTACTTTTATAATATAAGTCAGATATGGCATATTTATGACCATTATATTATTTATTCTCACATAGATTTTACCTAGCCTCATTTTTATCAACCATTGATACCATCGATAATGTTTGGATTTCATATATAAAGAAGCCAAACACATTGATCTACAAATATTTGCATTAATTCAAATTTATGTTTCATCTAACTTATCCAAAAAAACCTTTTGGTCTATCTTTAGAAGAAAAACCCTAGGACTACAGTTGGTATGAGTGAAACTCAATTTTAATCCTCCTACCTCATACATACCACCGCTATGAGATGGCAAGGTTAAACTCAATTGTAACTCTAATATTTGGCAGGGTAAATGCTACAAATGTGATGGTAGGATTATATTCAATTGGCTAATGTCAAACTAAAGTTCTCATTTCACCCTTTTCTCAATTCTTAAGGTCTCTTATTTCCTAATTTAATTTATTTTTAATTTTGATAGGAACATTCTTGACATGATTGTTTTGGTAAAGTGACCCTTGTATGAAGGCCTTGCCAATAACCAAATTCAACTTTTCTTCCAGTTGTGATTTGACAAGGGTATTCCTTAGTTTACAAATTGATGAGCCAACAATATTGTTTGATGCCTCTAGCGACACAACTTATTGACATTGGTTTGGAGTGAAATATTTTTGTTAAGAATTAACTCAGATTGTTAAATATACCCATTAACATTGGAAAGCATTGGAATTTCACACCTAGGATTAAGGCACAAGCTTAGGATTTTAAATATTAAGTTAGGGAATAGGTTAAGGTTATCAACTCAAATAGTAAGTAATCCTCATGGTTATAAATATACTTGACTTGAATGAGACTAATGCCAATAGTAGAGATCGAAAAAAATTAACTAGCAAAACAAACAATGCCATAGACAAAAAATTGATTGTTAAAGTTAAAGATTTATAAAGCCTGAGTGAGGAGAAAAGTATGTCTTCCCAAATTTATTAAGCTAGATTCACATCATCTAACCTTGCCTTGAAACCTGGACCCTTATCAATATTTTCATATTAATGACACTTGTACCAATAATCATTTAAATATAGCAATGACATGAGAAAAGAATAACTTCAATCTTCAATAACCAAGATAAAACTCCTATGTATATCCTACCATTTAATAAATCTAATGTAGAGTAAGCCATAGCCTCTAGTGTCAACTAGACTCTAACCCAACTAAGTGTTATGACTGATTCTAACTAAACTAGGGCTATGAGGACCACTGATAGATCACTCCATAAACAAAACTCAATAAGGAAAATTATAACATGAATAAATATTAGGGCTAGAACACAACCACCAAAAGTTAATACTCATATTAAAGTGATAAAATCCAATTAACATCAAGGTGAAAATTTATTTTTCCAACATTTCCTTTAATAATTACCTTTATAGTACTAAAGACATATCTACCCCAACCTTGAGTCCTACACTGCAGTTAATGTAAGACATCTACCATTCTAGTGTTTCCATGTTTTGGACCCATTTCCATTTCCTGGCAACTTAGCTTGGGTTAATAATTATAACAATAATCCTTGATAATCTCAATTATAAAAAAATAATGACATAGTCAATGCTTATAATAAAAAATAGATTACAAATATGATGCATGATCAAAGCTGGAAAAACATCCTATATTTTTCTCCAAATTCAAAAAGAACAAGAATCTAGAAAACTAAAAAATGCCATAATTATATTCAATAAAGTATAGGTAAGGTTTTTAAATTTAGTAATACTCCTAAAACTAGTAGTGTGTTTATCCAAAAACATAAAACTTTGTAGAAGCCATTATAGAGATGAATAATGACTAGAAAGTAACTAGTTATTTTACATATATAAAAATTAAACATAAGGATTAAAGAATGGTGATAGGACTAAAACTAGAGATAGAAATAAGGTCACCTAGATCAAGTATCTTGTTTTATTCTGCATTTCAAAATGAAGACAAACATGTTTTCCCACTATAATTTATCTTGCTCACATTGTATCCCTACATAATTATAGGGAACAACAATACAAAATCAATAATAAAATACTATACCCTTCCTAAAACTAGATTATAGAACAAATTGCATATATTTATTATTATGTAAAATATTCAAAAATAATCAATTTACCTTTCCCTTTCAAATTTGTTTATTAAGTTTTTCCAAAAGATTAGTGATCAATCTACTATCCCACGGGTTGACACTTTGTTTCCTAGAAAGTTTAACAACTTCATTTATCTGCAAGGAAAGAAAATTTTTAATTTTAAATTAGTAAGATTTTGTAGTGTCCCCTTTAGGGATGAATTAGAAAGATTTGCATTTTCCAACAAACCCTAGAAATAACACCACAAACCCTAACACAACTTATGCAATTCCTAAAATTTAAAATATTTAAACCCTAGCCAATAATTTTTTGAATGCTGACGATAAACAATTTAGGCTCCAACACCCTTAAAACTACACCCAATATGTGCCAATTAATTTTGAAAATTGTAGTAATATAAATACCTAATTTTTAATGATTTTTTCTGATATAAAGAGCTAGAAAATATTATTAAAAATAGAGAATACTTTACAATATTCCACAATGTGTTTCAGGTTGTGATAGCCATACAAAACCTCAAATTACACCCCAAAAGGGGGTCACCCAACTACAAATAAAGGATTTTCCTGATTATCAACTCTATACAACCCTAAATGGGGTCTTCAAAATGTATAAATCCAACATAGACCTTACAAAAGGGGTCTTCAAACCTAAAATTAATGATTGTTTCCCCATTATGGCTTCTAACCCAAGTTTCCAACCTCCAAAAGTAAGTCACCTCCCTCAAAAGCAATCACCAAACCCTAGGGTGAAGTTGCCACCCTTCCAAAACTAAAAAAATAGAATGTTGAAGCTCAATACAACTCCTGTGTGAAGCTTCCCTAGTTCTAAAATTAAGGGTTTTCATCCCTAATTTCAATTATCAAAGAAGAGTTTCATCTTCCAAGGTAGTAATTATCAAATGGTAAAAGGAGATAATAACCAAAGGGAATAGGGTAAATACAACCAAATCACCATGACAATTATATGTGAAAAAAAAGGATAAGAAAATAAATAATCATGAAGATATAAGGCAACAACAATCTAAATATGGTGATTTTGTGAGGATATGTCAGATCCTATCTACAGTCTTGCAAATCAAATCACAAAATAAATATCCAAGGGATGTAACAAGAATAAATGTGAAATATAAAGCAATGATAAGGAAGAACAAACATATGTGAAAAAGATAGAATATAAAATTAACAAGAAATATAGTACAACAAAGAAGGTAATGATATAAAATAAGAAAGAATTTGACACAGTGTCAAATGATATAATCAGATATAGAAAAATAAATAAAAATGGATCACACATCCAATACAAATATAAATGTAAAAGTACCATGCATGTGTTCATAAGTACTGGTAAATCTATCCACACACATTATCCAAGACATCAGATAAATATCTATAAAATTGGATATGAACTATTATTAATGTGTCATCAATCTTTGCAGAATACTAGGCAAAAACTTATTTTCTAATCTCCTCAACTAAAAAAGTAGGAATATTCATTGGATCATGTTGAGGAGGGAAATTGGGCAAAGGATGATAAGAATAATGTGTGGGAACAGGATCTATGAGAGAAGGAGGAATCATCGATGGAGAAGGATCCATGGGTGACGAAGGGTCCACGGGTGGAGAAGGAACCATAGGTGGAGGCATAGAAGGAACCACAGGAGGTGTAACTATGGGAGAAGAAGGGGGAACCTTCTTATGAGAATGACCTATGAGATGAATAGTAGTTGGTCCAAGGATAGCTATAAGATGATCCTTAAGATGTTGTTGAAGGATACGACAAAAATTAGTATGATGTGTGTCGCATTGGTGACATATACAATACCTCTCACCATACTTAGGAATATATTCAATAAAAATCTTGGGAGGAGGTATGGTAGTGTCTATGGATGGGGAAGAAGGATGTAAGGTATCAATATATTATTGCAACTTACAATAATGGGTAGAAGAATGAGTATTTGTCCCATGAAAGCAACATATATGCTTGTGAGTGTGTTTAGTAAGAACACTCACGGGGAAAGGTGTAACAAGTGTGGAAGAAGAGGGAGATGACTCATCTCCCCATTTTGTGGGCAAAGGATCCACCTTAGGCAAAGGAAGTAAACCATCACCAAGCAGAGGTGATGATGGAGAAGGATTACAACTAGTCTTAACAGGAAGAGATCTAGTGAAAAAAATAAGAGTAAGCTCATTAACAGGGGAATAAGAAATAATAACTAGTTCTGACATAGGTTCTATTATGGGAGGAGCAGGATCAACATAAGGTTTAAGAAGGGTAGCATTAATCTCATGAATAAACCAATGACGGGAATTAGGGAACCTATAAAAATGGTAAGGGCCAATCATAACACGATTTATGAGCACAGTCCTACATGGCTCCTCAAAAAATGAAGGTGTCAGTGCCATATCTACTCTACAATAAAGAGGGAAAATACAAGAATTAGGAACTAGAAAATTCAGAACATGAGAGGATGCATTAAAAGACTCAAGTAAAGAAGAATTATAATGCACAATCTCGGCATCATGGGCTTGGACAAGACTTCCTAATAAAGGATCATCTCACGAATAGCCATCATCATAATTAGGTCAATGAAGATCAATCACATAAGTGAAAATAACTTTATCATCAAAAGAAGCATGGTGAATAGAATGATGATTCTTGGATAAGACTACAAGAATGTCATCACAAGGAGGTTTGTGAGAATGAGGTTATAAGGAAGGAAAATTTACGAGATGAGATGAGGCATGAGATCAGAATTTTTGATCTTGATATTAATCTCATTAGGCTCATCATCATCAGAGTCTAAAAGTTGAGAGGAATATTACTAATAAGATCAAGATGACCATTGTATCCTCTGGTTAAGTTGATAGGAAAATTTAGATGCTACGATTCATAAAATGGAACACTAAGTAAAGGCTCAAGAGTAAGAATCTTAAAGACACCACAATCTTGGAATTGTTCAAAATTCCAAGGGTTAGTATCTACTTGAATCTTATAAATGGGTCTATTATAAGGAAATTTAATGCATTGGTAGGTGGAAGAAGTGATAGCTCATATATGATGAGTCCATGGCCTGCAAACTAAGATGTTATAAGAAAGAGGAAATTTAAAGATCATCACCTTCACATGAATGGTGATAAGTGGGACAATAATGAGAAGCCAAACACACCCAAGAGGAGGCATTTTCCTTCTATCATATCCTTGGTAGGTGTTATGTGTGAACTTAAGATTGAATTTAAAATATCCAAGGGTTTTAATTAAATCAAGAAAAGCAACACAAGTTCTAGAACCCTCATCAATCAAAGCACACTTAACTTGGATATCACTGATTTAAATGCTAATAAATAGGGGAGGATCATCTACATGAATTAGAATCTCATCAAAAATCATAGATGCAATGGGAAATTTTAATTAAAGAGAAGTGTCGATAATTTCATCAACATTATTGGACATCTCTTCACATTATTGCAAGATACTATCCTCAGAACTAGATAAGGCTACCTCCCATCCCACTAAGGGAGGGGACATTCATCTCAAATAATAGTTGCATAAGATGGCTTTAATGATGGGGAGATGTCCTCATGAGTTCAAGAAATGTAATTTGAGAAGGGAGATTAGTGAGCTCCACAATGGGATCCCACTCATCATAACCCATGAAAAGATTGTTATATATAGGCACGTAATGGTTAAGGAGGTCTTCAGAGGGAGGAGCTAAAGAGCATTGAAATTTGTGTTGATAAAAATGATAAGGTTGTTAAGGTGTGGAGCCTAAAAGCTTCACCAAGGAGCATATTTGGCAGTTTGCAAGTTTACACAGTCACCGGCGTCGGTCAAGAGCGACCGACGTCGGTCAGGTGCAGTTCAAGAGACGCCGGTGTCGGCAGGGATCGGCCGACGTTGGTCACAGGCAAGCAGGCAAGAACTGGCATCGGTTACCTGTGTGTCCAGAAAGCTATTTTTGAGGATAGAACTGAGTGTTTGCATGATGAGATTAAGTCATAGTCTTAAGTTTGCATCCCTATTATTAGTAAGACTATTTTTAGAGCCCTTGTTCAAGAGGATTAACTATTGGTTGTAAGTGCATGCTCCAGTTTCCTAATTCTATATTAGAATTAGATCTTCTTAGCTTATTGTAGTTCATTGTATAATGTGAATGTTGAAGAACAGTACAGAATTGTATAGGTGAATCAATCCAGGTTGTTGGAGTTGATTGTACTTGAGAGAGAGAGCTCTTGAGGGAAAGAGATCTAGAGAGAGATCTGTACATCTGAGAGAGGTGTGGAAGAAAGAAGTTTCTTCAATTGTATTCCTTTTGTAAAGAGTCTAATACAAGTTTTTAGGGTGGTTTCTTGTATCTCTTGTTCTTTGCTATTTATCATTCTAGTTACTTATCTATTTGATTTAATTTCGTGGTTTATTGCTTTCATAAGTGTAATCAAATTGTTGGTTGATCCCCAACAAGTGGTATTAGAGCCTTGGTTATAGGTTTTAGAGCTTGATATCCAATAAGTGGTATCAGAGCCTTGGTTGCAGGTTTTAGAGCTTGATATCCAATAAGTGGTATCAGAGCTCAAGTTCACTAATAGGTGGTTCAGATCTGTGTAGTGTGTATTGATTACAGGTTACTCACAGGGGTTTCTGCAGGGATTTCTATTTGAGTGGGAGAAGCAATGGCAGAAGAAAGTAAACTGAGAATGGAGAAGTTCAATGGCAAAAATTATCAACATTGGAGAATGTAGATAGAGGACTATCTGTATCAGAAAGATCTATACTTACTGTTGGGTGGGATTGCAAAGAAGCCCACAGACATGGATGATGAAGAATGGGAAGTTCTTGATAGAAAGGCTCTGGGGTCTATAAGACTGAGTCTAGCATCTATTGTGATATCTAATTTATCACAAGCAAAGTCTACGGTAGAGTTGATGACTACTTTACCAAATTTGTATGAAAAACCTTCAGCTTCTAATAAGGTATATCTTATGAAGCAGTTATTTAATTTGTGTATGCAGGAAGGTGGATCTGTATCTAATCACTTGAATGATTTCCATGGAATTGTAAATCAATTAAGTTCAGTCAATATTGTATTTGATGATGAAATCAAAGCTCTTTTAATATTATGTTCTTTGCATGAAAGCTGGCATAGCTTAGTAATGGCAGTTAATAATACTGCATTTGCTTCAAATATTTTAAAAGTAGAGGATGTTGTTGGTGTTATCTTGAATGAGGAAATTCGCAGGAAAAGCACAGAGGAAACATCAGGGAATGCTTTAAGTTTTGAGAGCAGGGGAAGGCAAAAAGAGAAGAGCAAGAGGAGATCAAGATCTAAGTCTAAGGTGAGAGGTAGATCCAAATCCAAAAATGGCAGGAAGCCACAATGCTGGAATTGTGAAAAGATGGGGCACATAAGCAGAGATTACTGGTCAAAGCCTAAGGAGGACAATCAGCACGAAGGAAAAGAAGAAGCAAAGGTTGCAGGTATTGCACAAGATGCTTTAATATTCTCTTTGCATAATAATATAGAATCTTGGATTTTAGATTCTGGTGCATCTTTTCATGCTACCCCTAATAGAGAATATTTTAGTGACTATATTCATGGAGATTTTGGAATAGTGTATCTAGGGGATGATGAGCCTTGTCAAATTATTGGCAAAGGTAAAGTGCAGCTGAAAATGCAGAATGGCAACACATGGGTGTTGAGAGATGTTATGCATGTTCCTAGCTTGAAGATAAATTTAATTTCTGTAGGAAAGTTAGGGGATGAGGGTTTTACAGTAACTCTCACAGCTGAATCTTGGAAGGTGACCAAGGGTGCACTTGTAATGGTCAGAGGTAAGAGAGTAGGTACTCTCTATTTATATAATTGTGTTACTAACAATTCTCCTTCTGTATTATCTACTTCAAATGTGGATGCAAAATTGTGGCACTCAAGGCTTGACCACATGAGTGAGAAGGGAATGTCAATTCTTAAGTCTAAAGGTAAGCTTTCAGATTTGAAAAGCATAGATCTGGATTTTTGTGAGCACTGTGTTTTTGGAAAATAGAAGAGAGTGAGTTTTCTCAAGACTGGGTCATTAAAGAAGAAGCATAATTTGTAGCTTGTTCACACGGACGTGTGGGGACCGGCTCAGGTTGCTTCTATTGGAGGATCATAGTACTATGTTTCGTTCATAGATGATGCTACAAGAAAGGTATGGATCTATTGTATTAAGAAGAAATTTGATGTATTTGAGACTTTTAAGATTTGGAAAGCTATGGTTGAGAATGAAATAGGCAGAAGATTGAAGTGCCTGAGATCTGACAATGGTGATGAGTTCTGCAGCTATAAGTTCAATTGGTATTGTTATATGCATGGAATTCATAGGCAAAGGACGGTTCTAAGGACACCTCAGCAGAATGGAATTGCTGAAAGAATGAACAGAACAATCATGGAGCATGTAAGGTGTATGAGATTGCATGTTGGTTTGCCCTTAGAGTTTTGGGCAGAAGCTGTTGACACTGCAGTGTACCTGATTAACAGAGGACCGTCTACAACTCTGGATGGTGGAATTCCAGAAGAGGCATAGACAAGTAAAAAGGTAGATCTCTCTTTTCTCAAAGTTTTTGGTTGTTAAGCCTTTGTGCACGTTGATAAGGAAAATAGAAAGAAGCTGGATGCTAAGTCTATGAGGTACACATTTATTGGCTATTGCTCAGATGATTTTGGTTTCAAATTTTGGAATCTAGGAACTAACAAGGTAATTAGGAGCCGTGATGTTGTTTTCAACGAAAAAGTGATGTATAGTGATCAGCTGAAGAAGCTGAATCAATCTGGGCAGAGCAATGGAGAATTGAACGAGGTGACGGTCCAAAATGAGCTCGTGGGAAGAAGAAATAATCACTTGTAGGAAAACACAGAGACCGACGTCAGCAGGGAAGGAATCGACGTCAGCAGAACAGAAACTGATGTCGGTCATACAGAGACCGACGTTGGTAGGACAGGCACCGACGTCGGTCAAGAAGAACTGACGTCGGCCAATAACAGGTCTGGAGGTGATCGAGGTCGGTCACTGTCAGAGAATTTGGGTGGACAGCGTGTTGTGAACGAGTCTCAGACGCCCATCAGGAGGTCAAAAAGAGTAAGTAATCCTCCAATTAGATATTCTCCTTCATTATTCTATTTATTGCTAACTGATGGTGGAGAACCAGAGAATTTTGAAGAAGCATTACAGGTGGAGTCCAAGAGTCAGTGGGAGCGTGGCATGGTTGAAGAAATGGAGTCCTTGAAAGAGAACCAAACATGGGATTTGGTTGAGTTGCCAGCTGGTAAGAGGACACTGAAGAACAGATGGACCTACAGGTTGAAGGAAGGTGAGAATGGACAGATGAGATATAAGGCCAAGTTGGTAGTGAAAGGATTTGCACAAAAGCTAGGCATTGATTTTGGTGAGATTTTTTCTCTTGTTGTTAAAATGACTTCTATACGGATTATACTGTCTTTAGTTGCTATTGAGGATTTGCATCTTGAGCAGCTTGATGTTAAGACAGCGTTTCTTCATGGAGATTTGGATGAGAAAATATATATGGAACAGCCAGAAGGATTCGAGGTCAAAGGTAATGAGAAGTTAGTGTGTAGATTGAAGAAAAGCTTGTATGGCCTCAAGCAAGCTCCTAGACAGTGGTATTTGAGATTTGACAGGTTTATGACTGAGCATGGCTACAATAGGTGTCAATCTGACCATTTTGTGTATTTTAAGAGATTGGATAATGGTAGATATATTATTCTGTTGTTGTATGTAGATGATATGCTGGTTGTAGGATCACACATGCAGGATATCTCTGAGCTTAAGGTGAAATTAGCTCAAACATTTGCCATGAAGTATTTGGGAGCAGCAAAGAAAATCCTTCGCATGAGCATTAAGAGAGATAGGAAAAATCACAGGTTGATTTTGTCTTAAAAGGATTATGTGAACAAGGTGTTGAAACGGTTCAATATGCAGGATGCAAAATCGGTAAGCACACCTTTGGCTGGACATTTTAAGTTGTGTAAAGAATAATGTCCTAATTCACATGATGAGGTAGAGTACATGAGTAAAGTTCCATATTCTTCCACAGTAGAGAGTTTAATGTATGCAATGGTTTGTACTAGACCGGATATTGCCCAAGCAGTGGGAGTTGTAAGTAAGTATATGGCCAATCCAGGAAAGGAGCACTAGAAAGCAGTTCAGTGGATCCTTAGATATCTGAGAGGAACCAACAGTAGGCATTTGTGCTATGGAGGTTCAGATACTTCTCTACATGGTTATGTAGATTCATATATGGTAGGTGATTTGGATGGCAAGAGGAGCACCACAGGATATGTTTTCACTGTTGGTGGAATGGCGGTTAGCTAGATATCAAAGTTGCAGAAGGTTGTTGCATTGTCAACTACAAAAGCAGAGTATATTGTAGCCACAGAGGCTAGCAAAGAGATGATATGGATGACACGGTTCATGGAAGAGCTTGGAAAGGAGCAAGAGAGTTGCAGACTATACAGTGATAGTCAGAGTGCCATTCATTTGGCTAAAAATTCAGCCTTTCATTCAAGAACAAAGCATACACAGCTTAGGTACCACTTCATAAGACAGGTATTAGAGGATGGTGAGTTGAAGTTGGAGAAGATCCATACAGATAAGAATCCTGCTGATATGTTAACCAAGCCGGTTACAAAGAAGAAGTTGAATCTTCATTCAACTTCTGTTGGTCTTCATGATTGAGTTGAAGATGGAGGAGCTAGAAGATGTTGTTGTACAGGTACTGGTGCAGCTGTTTATCTCCAAGTGGGAGATTGTTAAGGTGTGGAGCCTAAAAGCTTCACCAAGGAGCAGATTTGGCAGTTTGCAGGTTTACACAGTCACCGGCGTCGGTCAAGAGCGACTGACATCAGTCAGGTGCAGTTTAAGAGACGTCGGCATCGGCAGGGATCGGCTAACATCGGTCACAGGCAAGCAGGCAAGAACTGGTGTCGATTACCTGTGCATCCAGAAAGCTATTTTTGAGGACAAAATCGAGTGTTTACATGATGAGATTAAGTCATAGTCTTAAGTCCGCGTATCTATTATTAGTAAGACTATTTTTAGAGCCCTTGTTCAAGAGGCTTAACTGTTGGTTGTAAGTGCATGCTCCAATTTCCTAATTCTATATTAGAATTAGATCTTCTTAGCTTATTGTAGTTCATTGTATAATGTGAATGTTGAAGAACAGTACAGAATTGTATAGGTGAATCAATCCAGGTTGTTGGAGTTGATTGTACTTGAGAGAGAGAGCTCTTGAGGGAAAGAGATCTAGAGAGAGATCTGTACATCTGAGAGAGGTGTGGAAGAAATAAGTTTCTTCAATTGTATTCCTTCTGTAAAGAGTCTAATACAAGTTTTCAGGGTGGTTTCTTGTATCTCTTGTTCTTTGCTATTTATCATTCTAGTTACTTATCTATCTGATTTAATTCCGCGATTTATTGCTTTCATAAGTGTAATCAAATTGTTGGTTGATCCCCAACAAAGGTTTAGAAGAAGGTTATAAATCATGTTGAGATGATGAACTAATAGGTTCAACTTGATTTTGAGAAGTAAAAGAGGTGTTAACAAAAGGTTGATTAACATTAGAAGGAGAAGATGATAGAAGAGTGGTAGCAATAGCATGGGATGTGTTATCCAAAGGAGAATCATAAGTTAGATCTTCATCAAAGGTTATAATATCTTCTTGGCCCAAATCATTTAAATGATTTGGAGAAGAATCTTGGATAACGTGGTATACTTGAGAAGGAGACAAGGTCTAGATAGGCTGAGAATTGATGAAAGCCACTACTCTTTGCATATTAGTCATGTTAACCACATTTTCTTTATAAATTGGTTCTACAAGACTTTCTACATTATTTTTGGAAGAGATGGGCTTGCCTTGGTTTTCTTGAACTAGTTGATGATTAGGTAAATGATTAGGTAAAGGATCCTTATAAATAGCTAAATGAGCATTTTCTTGATTCAAGGCTTGAGCTTTATCATGAGTTTTATATTCTTTGAACAGATGCTCACAAGCTTGTTGACATTGGTGGGTGATAGAGTCATAGTCAAAATTAGGTTCAAAAAGAATTTCCATAGCTAAATTACAAAGCTATCTATAGGTCTCATGAGAATGACCCCAACTAGCATGAAACCAACAAAACTTTCTAAGATCATAACAAGTTTTTATAGGATGAGTAGGGTCAATTTCACAAGGAAGAGGCCTAGGTAGACATTTAAGCAATTTATCTAAGGAAAGAGGTTTATGACTATTAATGTTATTTTTTGAGAAATGAGGATTAGTAAATTCTTGAGAAGAGGAAGTTGGTTCCAAAGAAGCGGTAGGAACAACAGCTTGAATATGGTGAATGGTATCATATGAATCACAAACACCATCACTGATATCATTATGGTTTTTATTTTTAAGTAATATATGAAAACCTGTGGAAGGTTGGGTTGGTTTGAATTGATGCATAGGGAAATCTTTTCATTTAGCTTGATCAGTAGCTTCTTCCAAATTACATGGAGAAAGGGTATGGACTCGATATTGTAATTTAGGACAAAGAGCATTTGTAAACAGATGAAAAATATTATCATTGGCCATGTTGTGTTCACATTTGTTTGATAAATTCTTCCATTATTTAACAAATGCTTAGGTGGTTTCATTTTTGCTTTGCTTGCAATTGATGAAATGGGCTAAAGTGTTTTTAGGAAGATCACTAGTTTAGAATTATTGAACTAAAGCATTCACTAAATCCTCCATACTAATAATGGAATGAGGTCTAAGTTGATTGTACCAATCCAAGGCAACACTTGTGAGGATCTTAGCAAGGAGATTGGTAGTGGCAAAGGTGTTTAATTTAAGATGAAGAGAAGGATCAGTTGATCCATTATAATAGATTATAGGTGTTATACCTCCTATATCAATGTTAGTAATTTGAGTAGTGAGAGGTTTGTTTTGTAGAAGCTTGATAGTTTTATTGATTAAAGGAGGTTGAGGAATAAGATTGCCTTAAGAATCTCGAAGAGGAGGGGGAGGAACACTTTGGTTATGTGTGGCCCAAGTAATTGGTTTTGGTTTTCTTTGAAGATGAAGAAGGTGATTTTTCATTCTCATCATTTGATTTGTGTTATGGGCCTAGAAAACCTACATTTGATTGAGAGTTTGCAATAGAAGTTGGTGAGTTTGACTAACATTATTAGAAGAGTTGGTGTTGGTATTAGTGGTTTGGGTACCACTATTGGTGTTGTTGAGAGCTTGAGTTGAATGATGAGAATGAGAGGCACTAGTGGCAAAGCTTGCTTGTGTAGCAAAATATGGACTAGTAAATGGAAGAGAGGAAGAAGTACTAGAATCATGAGTGCCTTGGGTAGCAAACAATGAAATAGCAAAAGGATTAAGGATAGTGGATCTTAAGAGAGTCCACTAGATGTAGAACTAGCCATGGTAGTTGAGATACTAGGCATGGAGGTAGAAGAAAGGAAAGAAGAAGAAGTATGAGAAGAGGTCATGATCGAAGGGAGAGGTTGTGAAGAAAATAAATTAGTACTACCAAATCCATTTGAGAATGTAGAATATGGTGAATGAGGTTCATTGTCTTGACCACTAATCATGAGATTGTAAATGGTAGATGGATCTTTCCCTTTATGTTGGGGAAACTACTTAATAAAGAAAAGCATTTCAGGAGTATACTCTAACTCAAGTTGGTTTTATAGGAGAAAATAAGGATTATGTTACAAAGAGGTATCATGAGGGTACCCATACTCCATTGTGTGAGTTGCAATATGGACATTACTAGCATTTGTAAAATTAACTCTACTTTGTCTATGGGAAACCCTATGAGGATTGGTGAATTCCATCATGATTTTTATTTGAGATTCAGTTTTGTCACCCAATAGGAAATCCATGATGAAAGAGGAAGGAAATTAAGATAAGAAATAAAGGATTCAAAAAGTGATAAAAATAAAGCTAGGTCAACTTGGTTGACCTAATGCAAAATAGGGACAATAAAGCTGGATAGGGTCCATAGAACTAACCCAGTACAAAGAGTAGACATTGACAAAAAAGGGGAAAAGGCTTGAAAATTATGTTAGGTTGACCTCATTGACCTAGTGCAGTGCATAGGAGTTGTATAAACTGTTAGGTCGACCTAGTACAATTGATAGAGGCAGAGAGCAGGGCTTGGGATAGTGCAGAGTTGAGTTGGTTGACATAACATAACAAACAAGAAAAGAGAAAGGATTGCTAAAAAAATGAAAAAATGAAATGATATATTTATGTAGCTAGTCTAGAAAACTAGATACTAAAATTAAATATATAGTCAATTGAATTGACATTGGCTAATCCAATTGGTACACACAGATATTGTAATTTTGAAAGAAAAGTATAGAGTAGAGTAAAAACAAAGAAATAGAAATTGACCTTGGTGTTCTGGAGATGAAAACAAAATAGGTAACTGACATGTAACCTTGGAGAGAATAGGCCCAATTTGTAGAACTAGTTCGAGCTGGTCGACCAAGTGAGACAAGAACCTGCTACAAAAGATGAAAAAGTGTGCTGAGTTGACTTGATCGACCTAGTAGACTGAATTAGATGTTGAGAAATGTGCTAAGTCAATTTGGTCGACCTAGTTAACTGGACTATAAATATAGAAGTCTAGAACTTGGAAATCACATTGTGAATCATGAATAAGAACCTACTACAAAGTGGATGGAAATGTGCTAGGTCAACCTGGTCGACCTAGTAGGCTAAATAAAAAATTTGCAAAATGCTAGAAACTTGTGTTGGGTTGAGCTGGTCAATCTAATTGCCTATTCCTACACACAAAGAAAAATAGTTGGGTCGACATAATCGATCTATAAAATCAAAACATATGATAGAAAATATGACAAAATTAATAAAATAAGTGAAAGAAACCCTATAAAGGTTTGATTCATGTCAGGTTCATCAAAATGTATGCAATCAAAATTGCATGATACACATGAATCAATCCTGGATCAGATAAGATAGATCACACCTACACTTGTGATTGGGGCATACACTTGTTAAGAGGGAGTATCACCAATATGAGGACCTATTAGACCTAATTAGGGGATCACTTGTATCATCTGTCACAACACATCATGCTAGGTAGGGTTCCAAAGCCTACAGTCTAACACAGTTACACAACAACCCTAAAAGAGTCATATGGTTTTTATATTCACTTATGATAATAAAAAAGAAAGTAAAGTAATCTAATAACAAGAAAAGTAAACTAATCTAGTGCTCACCAAAGCTTGTGGCACAAAGTAGGGGTTAGAACAAAATAAGTAAATAACAACTAAACTAAACATGTACAGGAGACATATACTCACATCAATGTATGCATAATCCTAATACATGGGAGAGAAGAATACATACAACATTATCTATCTACTCTTACAAAGGATAAATAAATTTAGGAATACTTACCTTTGAAGATGAACCTATCGAGTCTCAACCTCTCCCTTGGCCAATGGTGCTTCACAAGAGATTGTTGTGGCTTGTAAGGATAAATAAGATAAATCATCTCTATGATACAAGACCTACCTAAGCATCCAAAAGACTTTTCCATAAGACAAGATCAAAGCTCTAAAAAAAAGTATTGAACCCTATAGCTTTATTCCTCAAGAAGAATGGTCAATAAGCAGATATTTATTTGCACTTCTTCACTTAGTTTAACTCTGTTTTGAAATGGTAAAGAATGACCTTGTATATATAGTAGTATCTCACCCTAAAGACTTTTGGACAAGTCAGTTGTGCTAGGTCGACTGGGTTGACCTAGCACATTATCAAGCTAATGCCTAAAGTTTGTGTTAGGTTAGTCAGGATGCAAAGCAACAAAGAAAGGCAAAGTATCCCCAGAATAAGCTAGGTCAACTAGGTCGACCTAGCTTATTGAATAGTTCAAAAGGGAAAAAAGGTAATAAATGAGGGATAAAGCATGATAAATTGTGGGAATAGATAGGAAAGAGAGAAATAAGCTTAAGGTTTAAGGTTTTACGAGGCAAGAGTGTAGATAGCAAGTGGAAAAAGGAACAACAATCTTACAAAGCACCAAAGGTCAGCCCACCCATTTCTTGATGCACCCTTTAAGGCATGCACTCAGAGAGATTGAGACTTATTAGGTTCCTTCAAGATACGAAGTGTCAGTAATCAATAATAGTGTGAAAATATTATGTCTATACATAGCTGATGTTCTATTGTCTAAGATGACCCTTGATGAACTGAAGTTTTTTGGATATTCAGAACATGGGAGAGTGTGAATGTATAAGGTAATAAGGCACCTAGTCTAGATGGATTTCCAACTATTTTATTTTAGGCTTTCTAGGATTGGTGGGAGAGGAAGTGTTATAGATGGTGGAGGAATCCAGAAGGAGAACCAAAGTTTTCATGGATTTAAATGTAACCTTCATCTCCCTCATTCCCAATGGTGACTCTCAAGAAACTATTAGTGATTTCAATTTTATTTCTATGTAATACATTCTATAAGATTATCACAAAGGCACTGGCGTTAAGACTTAGGAAGATCTTGGTGCTTTTGATTTTGGAGGAACAAGTTGGTTTTGTCCCTGGTAGAAACATTCAGGAAGGTATGATTATTGCACATAAAATTATTCATTCCCTCTTGGTCACTCATATAAAGGGCATGATGTTAAAATTTGACATTAACAAAGCTTATTACAAGGTAAATTGGCATTTTTTATTAAATATCCTAGAGAAATTTGGGTTCAACAAACCTTGGTGTAATTGGGTATTAAGCTACATTTATCAGTAGTTTATTTTGTTGGTTAAAGATTTAGGCAGAGTGGTGAAATCCACAAAAGACCAATCTATGTTTATCAGTAGTTTATCGATGATACCTTCCTCTTTGGTCAAGCGTCAGTTAGGAAAGCTCAAGATTTGAAAGATATTCTAACTAGTTATGAAGTTGCTTTAGGGAAAATTTTCAATATTAGAAAATCTAAAATTTTCTTCCTAAACTGCTTAAAGCAAGTGCAGCAAATGATATCCTTAGTGTTGGGTTTCAATATTGGCAAACTTCCTTATAAATACTTGGGGGTCTCTATTTTATCTAGTTTCTTGCACTTTATCCATTGGGAGGGTTTGATTCAATCCCTCAAGAATCACTTGGCCTCATGGCAAGGTTGATGGCTAACACAGGCATGTCATATCATACTAAATAAATTGTTCTTGAGCACCCTTCTCGTCTATTGCCTCTCGATGCTACAACCTCCTAATCGCATTGTCCTAAAGTTGAATAAGATCATGAAAGACTTTTTATGGCAAGGAGAAAAGAACCAAAGGAAAATCCCCCTCTTGAAATGGGAAAGGGTTTGTAAAATTAAGACAATGGGAGGTGTTGGAGTCAAGGATTTGAACCTCCAAATAGGGTGCTTGGAGCAAAATTGGTCTGGGGACTAATGTCCAAACTGGATGCTCTATGATCCAAATTGCTTCAGAATAAATATTTATCTTTGGATAACCCTTGGAACATTATTTATATTGTTAATACCCAAAAATGCTCTCATTTTTGGAATTTTCTCCTAAAGTGCAAGCCTATTATCACTGATCATATCTCTTGGATGATTAAAAATAGAAGCATTAAAAAAAATTTGGGATGATTCATGGAATGGACACAAGCCTATTACAGAGACTCCACACTTGAATGATGCTAAACATAATCTCTTTATTGCCTGGGGCACCTCAGTGGCCAATTATATTGAATTGCAGGTTACCTATGGCTTGCCTCTTTGGGGGTGGAAAAGCATGGATGGTCTAAACATTCTAATGGATCAGGTGACATGATTATTTGATTGCCTAAAAAATAATAAATATTTTCCAAATGAAAAGGAAGATAACCTACATTAGATTGGGGCTAAATCTGGAATTTACAAATTTAATCTCAAATATCAAATGGTTGATGCCACTAATGATTTGATTTCCTGGGCACATCATCTTTGTTGGGATAAATTTGGGCTCCAAAAAGATGGGGCTTTTAACTAGCTTGCAGTTCAAGGTCATATTTCAAGTCAATATAGACTCACTAAGATTGGATTCATCAACTCATCTTGGTGTTGCTTCTATAAAAATGATGAAGAAAGAACAAATCATCTACTTTTTGCTTGCCCCTCTGCAACTTGGTTCTAGATTTGGTTGTATTATAGGTTGGAGTGGTCTTGGTTCTGACCACCATCACTACTCATTGCCTTTTCCTCTTGGTCTATTGGAGATTGTAAAAACTCACTTTTTGGACTATGGTGGGTCAACCCTATAATTTTGGTTTGGTCACTTTGGAAGAAGAGAAATAAACACATTTTTTAAGGTAAAGAAAAGTCTCTCCTAGTGATTCTAAAAGAAATTGAGGTTTTAATTTTTGAAGTCATTTCTTCTCAGGTTAAAATAAGAAATGGTCATATTTCAAGCTTAGACATGACGATGAGCACAAAATGGATTATGATCTCTCTCCCCTAGTTAATAGATCAACTATAGTCCTTGGAAAAAAAGGTAGTATTAGAAATTGGAATCCACTACCTACAGTCTGGTTCAAACTTAATTTTGATGGTGCATCCAAGGGGAATCCATGATTTTTTGGAGCCAAACATATTATTTAGGATTGCAATGTATCTCAAATCCAAGCAATGTCTAGAAAACTTTAGGATGGCACAAACAACAAAGTGAAAGCTTAAGCACTTGTTAGTGGGATTGAATTAGCAATCTAGTACAATATCTTGAAGTTGATTATGGAAGGTGATTCATAGGTTATTATTTCTACACTCCAAAAGAAGGCATCCACCTCTTGGTACTTAGAAAACATCTTATCAAACACCTGGGAGAAGTTGGAGACTTTCTCTTCTATGGAATTCAAACATTGCTTCTATGAAGCAAATTCGATAGCATATTTCCTTTTAAACTATAAAATTGATCATATCGAGGTTTGTCAAGTTGATAATGTGAGGGAGGCATGGGATGATTTCCCATGCCTCTACCTGACTGAGATTGGATAAAGTAATCTCAAAAATGATAGGTTTAGTGGAGAGCCTTTTTAATGGTTTTAGATTATCATGGTAGTGTCCATTTTGACGGATAGTACCCTGGCTAAATCCTTCATCATCATCCTACTAAATCTCCCATCATAAATGATTATCAAATTTGGATTGAAATCATAAATTAAATGGTGGTAGATTAATTGGGTGAGATGGTGGTTGTATGTAGCATGAGGGAGTCGAGAGACTTTCCTCCCACATCATGATTTCTTGGAATCCACATCCTTTTTAGCAAGTCGATGGGAATGTTTGTTATTATTTTGCCACTGACATAGCTCTCTTCTTAGAAATCATGGTTTGTTGGTACTCTCAGAGGTTCTAGTTATGAATTAGATCACAAAAATTGCCATTGTTACCCCATGTATCTATGGTGAAATCAAGGCATGGGAAATGGATTTTAATGGTCCAATTTTGAGAACTCATTTAAAACATATTTTCTAGATACTATTGAAAGAATTCTTTAAAGCAATTTTGTGTGTCCTAAGACTAGATTTTATGGTGAAAAGTGTCCATTATCATGTTAATTCTAAGATAGTATTAGTCTTTGCATCAAACTTGATGATATTGGTATCTGATTCATAGGTGGTGGCAAAGGTGGTTTCCTTCTATGTGTAGCCTGAGCATCGAGTGGGGCTAGTGAAGAAAATCCTTATGCATGACTTAGCTCCCCTTCCCAATTTGTTGTTTTCAAGCATGGATGGCCTTGGTCTTATTCCCATGTTATATTTCAAAGTTTTGTAAACTTGTTTCATGATTCTCTTGATTTTTGTGGAAGAACTGTGAAAGAATGTCAGCTCATCAGACCCTTTAGAAGGGAATTTCATATCCATACCACCCATGGCTTAGTTATGGAGCTCAATTCTAGAGATATATCAATTAAGGGAAAACCACCATGACAAGACATGAGTTACAGTTGTTAATAAATTGGTGAAATGGGTTTCTCATGGTTAGTTGGCTGCCCTACAGTGGTTTAATAAGTCACTAAATTCAAAATATGGGTTGGATACCCCTATTACCATCATCTCACTAGTGCCTGAAGAAGCGAGTAAAGGCATGAGGAAGTATATTAGTGCAAGGTCATGGGTGAGGTGGAAGAAAACATCTATAAAGGTAGAGAGATCATTTTCCTAGATGACATTGATGATGAGGTACAAGCAGGTGTTAACTTTTGAGGCTTGTTTGTGTATTTTTTGTGTTTTTTTCCTTCATGTTGGTTCTCTGTAGATCTTGTATGGTTTTTTTGCTTTTACAGTTATGGTTTAATGTCTCCTTTAGTTTTCTTGGGGGATTTGGCTTAGCCATTTGTTGTCAACCCTTTTTCAGTTGTTCTGATATCTGGTATATGTCGATTGGTTGTTCTCTGTAATCTTTTTTTATTTTTTGATTAGGGGCCTAATAAAACCCTATATCAATCAAAAAGAGAGAGATAAAACCCATAAGGATCCTTATAATAATATCAATGTTCATTTCTTGAATGGTTAGGTTATTGTTAATAAATCAGATTAGTGTAATGATTACTTGCATGTCCATGCACTAACAAAATATGAAAATATCATTATGCATCTCTTTATTTAATTTTCTTACAAAGTTTATCTTAATTGATTGGGTTATAACTAACATTATTTTTGTTAGCTCAAACTTCTTATCATATATCAGTTTAACGTAAATAAACACCTTTTATAAATCTAAATCATTATGGAATTTTAAGAGTTATATACTTAAGCATTCTATAAAATGAAATGATTTATTTTTCACTAAAGAAAAACCTAAAAAAAAGGGTTACATTAGAATACAAAGTATTCCAAATAAGTACATATTGTTCATGTTATATCGACCTTTCCAAGGTACTCATCTATAAGTTTTTAAATTTAAAATATAATATTATAAAACTCATCCACATCCTTTTAGATCTCTTTATGAAATATAATTTATCTAATAATTTTCAAGTTCAAGGATGATTGAAATTAATAATATTTTATCGATTATCAATATCACCTTAACAATAGATATAGAGAAGCCCTTCCACATATTAGGCAACCCTAAATGCATTCTAATATTAGATATCAATATCACATATTTGAATTATCCAAAATGGATTTATGCATTATAATACACATGTCAAAATTTTATCTGCACAAGTAACAAATCTGATTGGTATTCTTATAGAGGGATAATAACACCATTTTGAACCCAATCTTCATTAATCTATACAGTTGAATTTACTTAATGAGTGTCAATTCATATACCCTATTTATATTAACTAATTCAAACTTATTACTAAGAGGAAGAATATCTCATTAAGATTCACCTCTATTTTTTTATGAAAAAAATTAAAGAATGTATTTAGTTTTACATGCATTAATAAAGTGTAATTGATATTCGTTAACTCAATCTCAAGGATAAGTGAATCTTCTTCATTATGAGTTGTTACACTATATGACTTCAATAATGACTGTCCAAATAAGTTAAATAATTTCCAATAGTCAAGATACAACCATTAGTTTGCATAATCTTGCACAAGATCAAGGATATTTTTAATCAATTTAATTTATACTTGTAATGAAACTTTCATATTAAGCAATTTTCATTTGACTTTATTACATACTTTAGTAACATTGGTGGTGAAAGACAATTAAATGAGTAGTTTTGAAACCAAATATTCCACATACATCCATGGCAAACTTTTGGGGCTAACAAGTACTAATTCAAGCCTTAATGTAAATCATTATACTTAGTTTAAAATTCATGCACATAACTTTCCAATGTATCCTACTAATGCAATAAATCAGACAATATTTAAACTCAATTGTAATAGAACATTTCCATTTCACCTATTGATATTTCAATCAAATAGCTGAATATAACCAATGCCATTATTATTTCCATATAATCACGACAAGATAGTATGTGTAAGTAACTTAAGAATTTATTAAACAAGATTTACAAGTAACAACCACCAGTTAAATCAATTAAAAAAAAACTAAATGAACTAATACATTTTCATCCCAAAGTTTATTTTTAATAAGCTATGGTAAGCTACAACCATATACAACTTAGATCTCAATAACAAATAAACTTCCAATAATACATAAATAAACTTTTATAGCTACCAATGAAACTGTATCATTATTGAACCAATTAGATTGTCAACTAGTTTCTATTTTGTAATCGAGAGTCCAAGAATAATGCATTAGATAGTCAAAAGCTAACAAGTAGTAATAAATATTGTAAGGTAGACAAAATAATATTGTTATGTTTAGAATATGACCTTGCTTAAAAAATTCATATTCGTTGTCTAATTGTTTGAACAAACATTTTTGAAAGCATATACCAACATCCTTCACAAAACCTCAAAGTGAATTCCTTCAAATACATTTGAAGACAAAACCATATGCATATATATGCATTTGAATAAACAATGTAGGTTTAAATTCTTACAAGGAATTGGATTTATTCATATCTTGTAAGACACATTATTCATATCTATTTACAACAAGAATACATACAAGATTTTATTTAAACAATTCCTTAAATGATTCCTCAAAACCTTTAATATAAATATCATTAAAAGAGCACTGAACAAATACATATCACCTAATTTAATGTGACTATATAATTGTGTAAAGATAATGAAAAAGTATATGATCATTAATGCCTCATAATTCCTTGGCATTTAACTATGAATTCAACAATACTTTTCATGAGTTTCTTTGTAAAATGAAAGCAAGCATGTACTCTGCCTATTTCATTTGCCAATTAAAAAAATATGGAAAAGTTGAGCCCAACCATCAGTTACCCATTCCACCCCAACCATAAACAATAAGCTAATAAGAGTTTTGCCAAAAATTATCTCAATAAAATAAAGGTATAAGTGTGAAACATACAAAATAGGTGTTGGTTCCATCATAAATCTCAAGGTTCCTGCTAAAAGCAAAAATAGTCCAAAAAGGAAACTAAATGCCTCAAAAAAATTAGTAATTTTTTTTTCCAAAACCCAGTTGGTTTTATTTCCATACAAAACTACTATAAAAAAAATAAAAAATAAACAAATCCAATGTTCCAATAACTAGCTTTGAAAGACCTAAATAAGAAATATCATAAATAACCCACCATGTATATGCCATTAGTGGTAGATCTAAGAACATGTATTGTAAGTGCATATATCTAAAATTATAGCTAGGGTTTCTGAAACAAAATATAAAACACAACCATACAAACAACAATGTGCATCACAATAAATAATCAAGTACTCAATACACAGAATGCCAACTTTATCTTTTAGTAGCTAGCATGAAGTATGGGAATAGAGGTCATGCAAAATTAGGGTTTTGCATGGCCCTATTTCCCCTTCAAACTTTAATCAATGTTTATCTAAGCAAAAAATTAAATCCCACGAATAATGTACACAAGAAAACATGTTACTTACTTTGTTCCAATCAACTGAGAAGACCCAAGTTTAGTTCATGTTTCTCCCTCTATTTTCTTTTGTTCTTCCTTTTCCTTTTTGCTTCTTGGTTCTTTTTTAATTCTTTTTTTCATGTTTATTTTATGAAGGGAACCCTTTTAAAACCATCAACAAATTCCTTCCATAATAAAAATCATCAATATAAGCGTCATGAATGCCTTCCATAAGGACTCGTTGAACTTCTTCCATAAAACATGCATAAATTTATAGATTGGGTCCTCAAATACTCCACAAAACTTCTATGCAACCCCAAAAATCCTAACATTTTTCCATTGCTTCCAAATCGAGATCAACCATTGTCATATTGACAAAATAAAAGACTAAAATATAGTTGAATACCCAAAGACTAAATTAGGGTTCACAATAACAAACAAATGATTACTTTAGAAAAGGTTCCCATGCAACATTATTACCAACCAAAATAAATAATCAAACCTTTTGACCTTGTTAAGGTCTTTAAACAATAATAATCAATTATAATAGTGCCATGACCTTAATTAGGTCTCTAATAACTCTATAAATCTACTTGTTACAAAGAAATTGAGTGATCATGCCTTTGACCAATTGGGTATAATTGAAATTGATTATACAGACTTTAATTGCCAAGCAAAACCATGTCAAAACCAATAATGAATCTAACACTGACAACATAATAAAGACTAAAGTCTAACAAGACACAAACTAATAAAATCAACAAACTTAATTAAAATGATGATAAAATTTAAATAAGAATGTCAACAAACTCAACAATAATAAAACACATGCACAATTGGCTTACACTAATAATAGGCACTTAAGCTAAACAAATCAAAATTATGCACAATATAGATTTTCCAAAACATAAAATAGGAATGGTTGAACCATTTAAAAACCCATACTTATACCTTATCATCTATCCATGTATATTGTTATTCGGCATCAGTCCACACAAAATTTTCATCTATGGGTCTAGCTCAGTCTCTAACAACACCTATAACCTTGTCAATGATATTATCAATACATGTACTATAATAATAATGATAAACGTAATATAACTACATAATCGACATATACATATACCCACAAAAATAAAAATGTATCATATACATTAAAATCACAACACTAGGTATCATCAAATAAATATTTTTTATTCAGTAGGGGTGAGGGTGAGAGTTTTAAAAGGTCCTTCAACATTATACAGTGAAAAAGAAAGATAAAACAATACTAATTCACAAGAAATTCCTCTACTAGTGGTACTCATTTAAAGATATAACATCAATAAAAAATTGAACACCAGCAAACCTACAATAAACAAAAATATTCTAGCATTGGGGCAAAGATAAACATAGAATAAAACCACAATAAAGTGGATCAAATAAAAACAAGGGAAACTTTAGCAAAATCTTCACAAACCTTCCTTCAAACTTTGGCCTTCTAATTCCTGATGGATTTACTTTCTTTTTATTTTCTTAACTATCAAATTATTTATCAAGATCATTAGAGAATAACATTGAATGCATTAAAGGGAATGTAAAATAAACGTTGTTACCTCAAAAGAGTGAAATAAGCCAGAAGAGAGAGATAAGAGTTGATAAGTGGGGAAACCATCGAATGGAGAAAAACCCCACAATATATAAATAACTCTAAGTACATTAGGAATTATAAGCCAAAAGAATAAGAAAAGAATGGCTTCAAGATAAAAGAGACATCACAAGAATGCAAGTGCAAGCTTGTTATAAAATAATGAGAGAGGAGATGGCTCGTTATATAGAATAAGAGGAAGGAGAGGGAAGTATAAAAATCCCATCATGATCTTACAAGGCCTCTTCAATGTGTGTCATGTGCTTTATTCTCAAAGAGAGTGTGGATAAGTGTGTGACATGTGGGAGGATGAGTTACTTGTGCAAATAACTTCCAAATCCAACAAGTGGATAAGAGAGATGAGAGACACCTCATAAATCTATGATAAAGTACATTTATAATTATAATAAATACATGCATTAAAAAGTATTAGAATATCTTCAAAGAGATTAAATGAACTCATATAAAATAAATCTCAAACACTCCCTATTAAATTTAATTTGAGGTTATAGAAGTAGAGAAAACCTTTTATAAATAAGGAAAGGGGTTGAAATTACAAAATACTCCCTTTTATTAGAAACTTCCTTTAAAAATAATTACAATAGATAATAAATAAGAGAATGTGTCACCAAAAGTTACTAGGATGAATGTGTGATCATCGATAATCTCCGAGAAACCTCTTCAAGTAAGATGGTAAATCTACAATAGAATAGAGACTAACAAGAAGGAAAAATGATCCATTAAAACCTACAAAACAACCAAGCTAACATCAATATTTCATGTTAAGTAATCAATATGTCATAAAAATACGATTTACATACATGATGTAATAAAATTAGATGTATAACAAGACAAATGGAGTAAAGACAACTTCCATCACAAAGTACTTTGTATGAAAAAGAAGTTATTCAAAATAATAAAAGCATATTTTCTTTGCAAGAAAAAATAATAAATGCATAAAAAGAGTTAATCAAAAGTGAGACAAAGAAGATGTGTCCCTTACAAAAGATATGTTGTCAGAAGTATTTAAATAATTATCGTAAGAAGATATATCAAACTCTCTAGAAGATACATTATTTTTGGGTATCCAAATAATTTTAACCTTAGAGATACGAGATTTAGTTATTTTCTAATAATGCAAAGTGTCATGAGTAGATTTACCACTAGATTTGTATAGATTTGATTTCTAACATTTAGAGATATGATGTCTATGTTTTCCACAATGCTCACAATTTTTACCATTATTAATCAAAACATGAGCATTATAATCATTATAATCAAAATAAGTTACATTATAAGTCCATTACAGAGGACAATACGATGTCAAATTTGTATTAGAAACATTTAAAGCATTATACCTAAGACATTTACAATTTGTATTTAGTTTTTCACTTACCAAGACCACCACTAAAACACCTCATGGAATTAATAATACATAGATTGGGGTTGTTATAAGGAACGTTCACAAGAGTACAAGTTTCACGACACTTGTAACATCAACATTAGAAGCATTATCATATATGAAAGATGCAAGTTTTTCATTTAGAGTGTCAAAGTAATATTACATTCTCTTCATTTTGTTATGAGAAGCATTTTTCAGTGGATTAAATAAAAAATTTAAAGTAGCAATAGTGAGATTATGACATTGAATTTGATGTCAAAGAGCATAAATTTCATCATTTTTGAAAGAACTAGTTTTCGTACATTTCTTAAAATATAAAAAAACAAATTTAAAATCCATTTGAATGAGATAAAAGGTAAAATTTGAAAAGTGTTTTGATTTGAATACTAAATATGCTCAACAAAATGTGATTAAAACATTAATGCTTTAATTAGCTCAAAAGCTATAACAAATTTGATTGAATGTTAATTAAGGCTAAAAAAATGGGTTTGATTTTAATTTAAAAAATTGATTTTGAAATAAAAACTTTTAATTAGAAAGAAATAAATTTACTTTGAAAAATAAAAAAATATAGATTAGAAGATTTTAAGCCTAGTAAAGAGAAATTCGCTTCAATGAAATTAATTTTTAAATGTGAGTTCACACTAAAATACCAAGAATTTTTAAAAAATGAGAAAATAAATTCACCACTTAAAAGGTAATGTATGTGCACATGTACGCACTCACATACATATAAGCTTTATAAACTACAAAAACTATAATAAACTCATGTTAAGATAAAAAGCAATTTTGAAATGGATTTAAAAAATTAAGTAATGAGCAGAGTTTTATTTGTTTTTTATTGAAATAAAATATTTTCCTTTTTTTTTTCCAATGATAATGATTTTGAATATGGAAGCACATGTCAATTAAAATATGATAATAAATCAAAAAGGTATTTTACAAAACCTCATAAGATCAAAAAATATTTTCCAAAGCTTCATAAAGGTGCCATATAGATTTTCTTTGAGATTAAAAAATAAATCATAAATAACCAAATATGTGAATTAAGAGTTCTATTTGGAAAAAATATATGTGAGAATTAAAGAAGGAAATTATGATGCCACATGGAAATTATGATGCCACATGGAAATTAAGAGTTCTAGAGGTGTCTGATGAAATGTCAAACTAGTAAAAGATGCTTTGAATTGATTTTTAGAAAAATCTACGTGGCATAGATAACAAAACATAACTTTCTAATAAAATAAGTAGTTGATATTTAAAATAAGACAACATAATGATATCAAAATTAAAAAGTTTTTAACAAGGTGTTACATGAAAGCATTTTTAAGCGAATTTTTTTTTAAACAAGGTGCATTTGGAACTTTATAAGACGAAGGTTAATAGTCTAATTGAGTGTTCTAAATAAGTTTCATTTAGATTTTAAACAAGATTAAATAAAACAATCACACTCAGTTTAGAGTAACTTTGCAAAACAAATAGAGCACTACAATTGAGATAAAATGCTAAAAACACTAAGGGAACAAACAATAAGGTGTGATAAAAGTTTGATCGAGTAAACAACAATGAGTAAAAAGTAACAAAAAAATGAATTAAAAATCATGAAGTGAGTATTACAAAGCAAAAAACAATGTTAAAAAGAAATAGGTACACAAAGAATCAAAATATATGAATTACATCACATGAAAAATAGAATACACAAAGAATAATGGAGTGAGATATCCTGAAAGTAATGCTTAGAATGCATGGATAATCAATCACACAGCATAAATAAGGAAAATGATAAGGCATCAAGGCAAAAATAGATAATAAAAAGTAATAACCCAATTTAAAGAAGGGAAATGAAGACTATGTAAGGATAGATAACTCTGGCTAAAAAATAATGTGCTAAAAGTAAAAGAATATTGGAAAAAAATTGAAGCGTAAGCAAACAAAGACACATAAATCATAGCATGAAGTATCTTTGAATAGTTAAAAACAAAGTGTTATTCAGAACATAGTTAAATAGAAAAAAATCTTGGTAATCAAAATAAACCATCAAAGGATGAGATATTTACACTCCCAAAATTCTTCTATGTTATTGGGAGGTCTAATAAAGAGATAAAAAATAAAAACTCAGGGTCAGTGTTACATCTTAATTTCTCGCTAAGCAAACTATTTGATTATCCATAGATATTTATAGTTGATAAATTTGATTTGTTTATTTTTAACTAAGCTTTGAGATATATGTTGTTATAGGATAGTTGGGTATTGCTTAAATTATATGATTACATTGTTATGATTTAGTTGTAGTGTATATGTTTACGTTATGATCATGTTGATTTGTTATTTCAATTATATGTTAATGATGTATGTATATCATGTCATTATCGTCTAACCGCTTTCTTATTGTAAGTTTGATATAAGAGAATTCAACTCTTAGAGCGTGACAGAGGGAGAATATCATCGAAGAAGGTGATATAGATAGAGATATTAGGAGAATGCAGAGAAATTAGTTAGAACCCTACATACACCACATTATTTAGGACATGATTAGATGCATAATTTGATTGGTTAACGTAATATATTTTAATGTTGTTTACATTTAAAAAGAATTTACACATGGTTAACTTAATGTGATAATTTTATATGTTTATGATAGTGGTATTCTTTTTATATAATTATTATGGCTAACTTTTATATTAAATAGTCATTTATTATTAAAATAGTTTGGAAAATATTTAAAAAAAAAGAGTAAAATCAAAAATTGGAAAAGAGGAAAGGTTTAAATATAAAGATAAAACAAAAAGATAAAATCCTCCCATAAAAACAAATAAAGGAAAAGGATAGTTTTAAAAAAAACATGTCATACTTAGAAAAGAAGAATAAAAGAGTAAGAAGGATGCATTTTTGAGAAATCCAACTTTAAAAACGAAAAAAAGCCACACCCTCTTTTATGTAAAGAAAAAATGAATATAGGGAGATAGGAAGAAGGGAGGCATACCATTTTGAGAGGGGTGAGAATTAAAGAGGAAGAAAAGGTGAAGCACAGGAAGAGCGTAGAAGGGAACAAGTTTCAAGAAGACTTCCTAGGTAGGCACTAATCTTGAATTTCTATAAACATTGGAGTGTGTTTATTTTCTTAAGAGCAAATTATTGTATAAGATGGAAAATTGTATAAACGTGTTAACCTGTTAAATGATATGCTTTTGCACAATGAAGGACATATATTCAAAATTAGATAATTAAAAATTAGTGTTATATAGTGAGGTATGATAAATAGGCATCAATCTTGATAAATGGTCAAAGGCAATAAGGTAGTGAACCATAGCCATTTTCAACAAGTCACGTAGGTATAAAACTAGTTATAAGAATATATTATCAAAATTGTTTTAACCTGTACATCTTGCATATGAAAAATATACAACAAATGAAAACATAATCATATGGTATGTCAACACATTAACCGTAGAAGAATATTAAATGCATTAACAAAGCTATCCATAGATATTAATAGTGTTAATATAATATTTTGAGTGAAACATTAAACCTTGCCAAATTTAGAATAATAGTTAAGATCACTAAGGGTAGCGATCTACGAAAAGTTAATTAGCAAGCAGATAGTAAAGAGGAATGACAGAACACATATCTAAAAAAAGTTATTAAAAAAGAACCAAGACATTTGTTTAGTATGAGATAATTGCTTCTATCTATTAGGCCTATTCGTTATGCCATGTTATTCTTCTCAAACCCAATGATCTGAAAAAGTGTGTTTTTGATTTTAAAAAAAACAAAAATTTACATCAGATCACCAAAATTTAACTCAGCAACCCATAGACTGAATAGGTGACAACTGTATGCATGGTTGTATGGCTGATACTAGGCGATCAATAGATTTTTACAAAGGATTAATTTGTCATATCCATTTAGACTAGATAACTCAAAACTTTGATATTAAAAGTTGGGTGACTCTTGTGTTAAAATTATTCTTCAATATTGATACATGTAGTATGGACATTATGTGAGATTTTTATAATAATAATAATGATTATTATGGCAATTAATACATATGGAAATTTGATGGTACAATAAAAAACTCTAATTGATCTTGTCCTGAGTATTCATCTGATTTAAATGGTTTATTGTGCCATATCTATAATAATATCTATGTATTAGCTACAATGGTTCATAGTCTATTATTAACACATGCCTAATTACGTAGTAATTGCATGATAATTATAGGCTTTCAATGTAAGAAAGTAGTTGACTAGTCCTTAAATACGCTCACGGTAATTGATAAGTTTAGTTGTTTTATCGTAACTATAAAATTTAATTGGTATCTATGAATATCGGATAATGCAAATATATTTAATTGAGATATCTCAATAGTTAGGTGTCATTAAACTCACATACGTGTAGACACAAACGTTAACAAACAATTTAAACAACGAACTCATTTCTGTAGTTATTTTAAATGAATACATTAGGAACCGTATAGATACAATGATAAGTCTACAGAATCGCTTAAATTATATATATATATATATATATTCATTTGGGAACCATATAGATACAATGATAAGTCTATGGAATCGCTTATATATATAATTTAAGCGATTCTATAGACTTATCATTGTATCTATACTGTTCCCAAATGAATATATATTATATATATATTCATTTGGGAACCGTATAGATACAATGATAAGTTTACGGAATTGCTTATATTATATATATATAAGTGACTCATATATATTCATTTGGGAATTGTATAGATACAATGATAAGTCTACGAAATCGCTTAAATTATATATATAAGTGATTCCTTAGACTTATCATTGTATCTATACAGTTCCCAAATGAATATATATATATATATATATATATATATATATATATATATATATATATATATATAATTTAAGCGATTCCGTAGACTTATCTTTGTATCTATATGGTTCCCAATGTATTCATTTAAAATAACTACACAAATGAGTTTGTTGTTTAAATTGTTTTTTAACATTTGTGTTATATATATATATATATATATATATATATATATATAAACAAGAGTATAAAAGATCTATTGACTATGATAAATCAGTTTAGTAATATTCCAAAAATATTATGTTTTATAACGAATTGGTAGTATATTTTGCAATATGTATTAATATATGATGGTACATGCCTATAGTCCTACTAATTGATATAAATTAAGAAATAGACTTTGGAGTAGGACCCCAATTTCTATATGTATACAACTCTCTAAAACAAAAAATTTCAAAATGAAAGAATATGGAATTATGACATCGAGACAATAGACTCTAAATGTTGTTTAATTGATTGTTTATATTTGAGTAGTTGTGGATTATGATATTATGGGATGTCATAGAGTATATTTTATTAGAAACTACTTGTATTAATTATTAAATCATAGTTCAAATGAATATTAAACATGGGAGTATAAACTATAATTGTTATTCTTGTTATTTATGTGTTGTGGAGATTATTTGTACATTTGACAGACTAAATATATGAATTAATTATTCCTAATATTGACATGTTTTATGTTTTCTAGTAGGAGATAGTCTGTATAACTTTGTTGTTTATATTTATGATAACCAAATTTCACACTTCTCGTTCTGAGTAAGTAGTGAGACGAACTTCACTAGCTTACTAGCGTCACAATACCAGATGAAGGTAATCTGATCAAGTGGTGTGTTTGAAATTGGTTAATCCTAGAGATCATTAACTATTAAAAATTTTGGTCAAAGTAATTTTAGTTAGACATTGTCATTTCATATGTAAGGTTTACATGTTTGTGTGATATCATGTTAGAATGGATTTCTTTATGGTGCACTACATGTTTTTAGAAATCATACAACACACGGGTACTACCTTATCTCTTTGGATACTACTCATCAATGAAAGGAGAGTCATTCTCTAATGATATATTGTGTAGGGGATCATTGGTCCATGATTGATGTAAAAAAGTGTTCAAATGATGCCCTCCCTCCCCACATCAGTACTTACTTAGAGATGACACTTGAGATTGCCATAGTTACTAGAGTTTTGAGAAACTCATGCTCCATGGAGTCATGTATATTGTATTTATACATTGCAAAATATTTTTTATTGAAAAAATTATCCTGATGAGTTTTAATTATTTACTTATAGTACATTAACAATAGTGGTTATAGGATTGTACCAACCATGGCTGGAAGATTGTAAATATTTTTTATATTCAATATGATGTGTTTCATGTTGATAGTGATCAGTGATGTATGATGTGGTATACTTCATTTATAGTTATCACTTAAAGTATTTTATATGATCACTGGTTAGATTCTCATGATGTAATCTAATTATAGTATATGTGTTTAAACAGAAAAAAATTATGTATTTTTAAATAGACCCTAGTGAGGATATTACATATGGTATCAGAGTTGTGGCTCAAACTCTAGGATTGACTATGTCCACTAACTCTTTCATATCTCTTTGTTTATTAAAAAGGAGATGGTGAAAGCTAGAGTATTCGAAGAGGGTCTGTCGAATGTCAATGACAATAATCCTCCATTTGATCCTAACCGACATGCTGCTGAGCAAGCAACAAAGTTGGATCATATTCTCCTAGTCATAAATGATATTAGGGATCAGATTATAGCCCTAGAGTAGGAAGTTCATGGCCATGGAGAGGAAGAACATCAGGAATAACCTAAATATCATCTTGTTAAATAAGAAAATCCTCAAAATGTGAGAGCTTAGGTAGCTATAAATTTGGCTAGGGACATGAAAAAGGTGAGTCCACCTAAGTTTGATACAACTATTATGGGTGATGGAGTTGAAGCATGGTTGATCGATATAGAGAAGTATTTTAAGATTTGAAACTACTTTGAAGTCACTAAATTAGTTTGGGGAGCATACTAATTGGCTGGTGAGGCAGTTGGATGGTGGGATAATAAGAAGTTGTAAATGAACCTTAACTTGACCACCACTGCTTAGGAGGAGTTTGTGATATTATTTAGGTCATGATGGATCCCATAGCTTTATTTTGATTAGAAGCTCACATATTTATATAATTTAAAATAAGGAGACTTATTGGTGAATGAGTACTAAGAGCAGTTCACCAAACTTATGAAGTACATACCTCAATACCAAGGAGATATGAGGTTCAGGATCAGAAAGTTTAACATGGGATTAAGACCCCAAATCGGTAGAGAGGTAGATGTTCATGAACATTATACCATGGACCAAGTCTTCAAGAAGGTAATCAAATAGGAACAGAAGCTGAAGACTCTTGCACAAGATAGAGACAAATTCAAGAAAAAGTTTGGAAATTTTAAGTCATCTTTCAAAAAGAAGAACTAGAAGCAGAGGAGTAGAGACTTCAAAAAGTAGTTCAAAATTTAGAATGCTAAATTCAATGACAATTTAATAAATAATAAATAGAGCAATTATTTTAAGGGTGGGTTCAAGGCAAATCAACAAAATGATGGGAAAGAACTCCTAGAGGATGTTTCATTTATGGAGATGACCATTATGCTCATGATTGTTCTCAGGACAAGTTAAAGGGCAAAGGTCCTAATCCTCAGCAGGGCAATTTTCATCAACATATTCATGCAATAGTTGATAATCAATCAACCAAATTTTAAGCATCACCCATAGAGTTGTTAGGTACTTTGTTTAATCATCCAAATTCCATTTTGATATATATAGGGGCTACAAAATGTTTTATAGCTCATAGAATGCTTAGTGAGCTATCTAGAAGAGTTGGAGTAATGGCAAATACATGGTCAGTACAATGTGGGAATGACTCAAAATTCATGGTTGACAAGTGCTTAGTTGAAGCATAGATTAGGTTGCCCAAATTCAAAATAGTAGTGGATATGTATGTAACACTACTAGGGTCATATGATGTGAACTTAGGAGTCAATTGCATTACAAAACATAAAGCCAAGGTTGATTGATAATTGAAAAAAGTTGAGTGTCTAGATGATTTTAGGAATCAGATGCAAATTCAGGGTGAGAAAAGAGAGTTGAAGCTTAGGCATATTTCTACTATACAACTCAAGAAGACCCAAGCAAAAAGGTGCCAAGCATTTATCATCAAGATAAATGAAATTGAGGAACCTAAGGAACCATCTCTTGAAGATTATCCATTCCTTATGATTTTTCATGATGTGTTTTTAAAAGAGTTGTCAGTATTGCCTCTTAGACATGAGTTTAATTTTTCTATCAACATTATACCTGGTTCAAAACCATAGTCTAAGGCACCATTTAGGATGAAACCCACTAAGTTGGTTGAATTGAAGACTTTACTCCAATAATTGTTGTCAAAGGGGTTGATCAGGCCAAGTGTATCATCATGGGGTACACTAGTTATCTTTGTCAAGAAGAAGGATGAAACTCTTCGACTTTGCATTGATTGCAAAATATTGAATAAGGAACCTATCAAAAATAGGTATCCATTATCTCGTAAAGATGATCTTTTTGATCAAATAAGGGGAGAAATAGTCTTTTCTAAGATTGATCTTGGAGAGGGATACCATCATCTAAAGATTAGGGATGAGGATATTTTGAATACAACTTTCAGAACTCCTTATGGGCATTAGGAGTTCACCATGTTACTTTTTTGGTTGACTAATTTACCGACAACACTCATGAATCTTATGAATAGTGTGGTCAAAGATTATCTAGATTACTTTGTTTTGGTATTTCTTGATGATATTATTATATGATCTAAGAATGAAAAGGAACACCTTTAACATCTGGAACTGGTTATACAATGATTGTAAAAGCACAAGTTGTATGGTAAATTATCTAAGTGCACATTCTTCCAAGAGAGTGAAATATATGGGACATATTATCTCTATAGATGGTATCTCAGTAGATCTGGCAAATATAAGAGCCATTATGGAATGGTCGACGCCAATGAATGTGCATGAGGTAAGAAGTTTCATGGGATTAGCAAGCTATTATAAGAAGTTCATTTTGAATTTTTCCAAGATAGCTAACCCAATTACCTCTTTGCAATGGAAGAACCAAACATTTATTTGGTAAAAAATGTGTGAATTAACTTTTCAAGAATTGAAAAGAAGACTTACTTCAACACCAGTGTTAAGAGTTTCTGACCCCAATGGTCAATTTTTAGTGATCACAGATGCATCAAGGGATGGAATAGGTGGAGTCCTTATGCAGGATGGTGTAGTGGTGGCTTATGAATTAAAGATCTTGAAACCTTATGAGATGAACTATGCCCCACATGACCTAGAACTTGAAATAATTGTGCATGATTTACAAGTTTAGTGACATTACTTGTTAGGAAAACCATTTGAACTCAAGATAGATAACTTGAGACTCAAGTACATCTTTACCCAACTAAATTTAAATGCTCATCAAAGACACTGGCTTGAGTTCTTGTCTAATTATGATTTCAATATCAACTATATCAAAGGCAAAGAAAATAGAATAGCTAATGTACTAAGTCGTAGAACATAACAACTATGGCTACTATCAGGAGTACTTTCAAGGATCGAGTGATTGAATTCTCACAAGGAGATTAATTCTATGATCAAGTTAGACAAGCATTGTTTGAGAATGCTCAAAATCCTTAGTATAAAGGATTTAGATTTAAGAGTGATGGTTTTTTGCATTATAATAGAAGGATGTATGTGCCAGATTGAGAAAATCTATGAAGTATAGTGCTAAAATAATCACACAATGGCCCCTATTTAGGATATGCAGAAGTAAACAAGCTCATGGTAGAGCTTAGACCCTTGTATTTTTGTAAGGGAATCAAGAAATATGTAGCAAACTATATGTCACATTGTCTGGAGTGTCAACAAGTGAAAGATGAGCATGTGCATCCAGATGGGTTGTTATATTTGCATGATATATTGAAATAAAAGTGGTAAATGATTAGTATGGACTTTGTCCAAGGTTTACCAATGTCACAAAATAGGGATAATATGACCTTGGTAGTTGTTGAAAAACTAACTAAGGTGGCTCATTTTATACTAGACAATTTAATAGATAATGCACCTACCCTTATGAAGAGGTTCATAAAAAAAGTGTATAGGTTGCATGGATTTCCAAAGAAGATCATTTTGAATCATGATCTGAAGATGACTTCTCGATTTTAGATAAATTTGAATTTAGCTTTGGGTATGCAACTAAATTTTACTACTTCGTATTACCTAGAGACTGATGGTCATACTGAGAGAGTTAATCAGGTGTTAGAGTTTTTTTATATATATTGTATGGATTAGTAATACAAGTGAGAAAATTATCTTCCATTGGTTGAGTTTACTTACAACAACTCATACCAATCAATTTTTAAGATGGCACCAATTGAAGCACTGTACGAAAGAAGGTATACGACACTAATCAGTTAGGATAGGTTAGTGGACAAGGAAGCCTTTGGACCTAAGATGCTTTCAAAAATGGGTGAACAAATTAGATTAATAAGTGATAAATTGGTCGAGGCCAATGATAGACAAAAGAGTTATGTTGATCTAAAGAGGACAGACATATAGCTTTCTGTAGATGATAAAGTGTTCTTATGGTTTAAGCTATAGAAGAGCTCGATTAAATTCAAAAGTAAACAAAACTATCATCGAGATATGTAGGACCCTTTGAGGTGTTCGAAGTGGTCAATCTTGTAGTGTATAGGATTGCATTGCCATTAACCCTAGCTCTATTACATAATGTCTTCTATGTTTCTTATCTTAAAAAGTATATAGCTGATCATATGCATGTGTTGGATTGGAATGCTTTGCAAGTTGTAGATCCCAAGGTGGTCATAGTAAAACCAATCAGAGTAATTGACACTCATAAACTTCATTTGCATGATAAAGAGATATCATAGTACAAGGTATAATGGGACCAATGTTATGAGGAAATGTTGTTTGGGAGGACTATGATGAGTTCTACAGATGAGTTTTACATTTATTTGCTTGATTAGATACTATTATATTATGTTATTTTTCTGCTAAACAATTTTTTTGATTCAGAACTTATTTTTGAATAAGAGTCATCTGAGACGATGACTAGCTTTGGGGGGGAAAGATGTTACATCCTGATTTTTTGCTAAAAAAATTATTTGATTATCCGTGGATATTTATAGTTGACAAATTTGATTTGGTTACTTTTAACTAAGCTTCGAGATATATGTTGTTATGGGATAGTTGGGTATTGCTTAGGTTACATGATTACATTGTTATGAGTTATTTGTCGTATATATGTTTACAGTATGATCATGTTGATTTATTATTTCAATGATATGTTATGACGTATGTATATCTTGTCGTTGTGGTCTAACTGTCTACTTGTTGTGAGTTTGACACAAGATAACTCAACCCTTAGAGCATGACAGAGGGATAACACCATCAGAGAGGGTGACATAGATGGAGATGTTAGGAGAAGACATAGAAATCATCTAAAACCTTGCACATACCATATTATTTAAGACATGATTAGATGCATAAATTGAATGGTTAACATAGTATATTTTAATGTTGTTTGCATTTAGATAGAATTTATACATGGTTAGCTTAGTATAGTAATTATGTGTTTATGATGGTAATGTTATTTTTATTAAATTATTATGGCTAGCTTTTGTATTAAATAGTCATTTGTTATTAAGATAGTTTGGAAAATATAAAAAAAAGAAATAAAATAAGTAAAATTGGAAATTGGAAAAGAGGAAAGCTTTAAATATAGAGGGAAAAAAAAAAGATAAAATCATTGCATAAAAACAAATAAAGGGAAAGGATAGTTTTAAAAAAAACATACCATGCTTAGAAAAGAAGAATAAAAGAGTAAGAGGGATGCATTTTTGAGAAAGCCAGCTTTTAAAACAAAAAAAAAAGTCACACCAAATAAAAAAAGAATATAGGGAGACAGGTAGAAGGGAGGCGTACCATATTGAGAGGGAGAGAGAATTGAAGAGGAGGAAAAGGTGAAGCGAAGAAGAAGAGTGTAGAAGGGATCGAGTTTCAAGAAGACTTGCTAGGTAGGCACTAATCTTGATTTTTGGTAAACATTGGACTGTGTTTATTTTCTTAAGAGCAAAATATTGTATTAGATGAGGAACTGTATAAACATGTCAACTTGTTAAATGATATGCTTTTGCACAATGAAGGACGTATACTCAAAGTTAGATAATTAAAACTTAGTGCTATATACTGAGTTGGGATAAATAAGCATCGATCTTGATAAATGGTCAAAGGCAATAAGGTAGCGAACCATAGCCATTTTCAACGAGTCACGAAGGTATAAAACTAGTTGTAAGAATATATTATCAGAATTGATTCAACCTATGTGACCTGTATATGATAAATATACAACAAATGAAAACTTAATCACATATTATATTAGTACATTAACCATAAAATAATATTAAACATATTAACAAAGCTATCAATGTATATTAACAGTGTTGAAATAATATTACGAGTGAAACACTAAA